>JAVSCE010018774.1:600000-773877 GCA_032199065.1 Smutsia gigantea
TTAGACCCATTTCACAGATGAGGGAACTCATTCTCCAGGAGGTTAAAGCAACTTCCTGCATTACCATGCTGGTAAGGAGAAAAGAGGGGACCCAAATCCAGACTTGACTTGAGAATTCTCTGCTTTTATCACTATGCGTGATACACAGACATCTAGAAAACATAGGAAAAATGAGAAAATACGTGATTATATCTAATGAGACCTATTTCCAATCCAACTTATGAGTGTGTGCTCTATAGTGTCCTCCCAACTATATCAAAATGCTGAGAGGACAAAGGCAGGAGAGTGCAAAGAGAGGTGAGGTTTGTCAGGAAGATATGCTCAGGCTGGGTAAAGGAATGGGCATTGGACTCAGCTTGAAAGGACTACTTATCTGTGTAAAGCAGTCGAGCTTCCCATTTTGCCAATCTAGGATACCATCAATTTAAGACACACCACTGCTTACTGTACAACTAACAAAGAAGAACAATGTTGGTTAAACACAGTGTAGAGGTCATGGCTTGTAAAATGCATCCTAATTTCAGAAATATCACAATGCAAAAAAACACGCATATTAAGAGTCATGGAACATGTGCTTAATCTCCTTGAGCCCCAACTCTCTCTGTAGAGTAGGGATAATAGCCTTCAAGCCATGGGTTCTTACAGGTAAGCCCACCCCTAACATGCAGTACAGGGAGAGCAGGTCCTGCTCCTTCTTGCACCCCCTGCTCCATCTTGTACGCCCTGGGACCTCATACTATGAAGGGTCCCCCCAGCCCGAGCCCTGTCCACGTATGCCTCCCTGCTGCAAACTGCTATACCTCAGTCAGAGAGGTATACCTCTGGGCCAGAGAGCAGCACAGTCTCCCCTCAGGAGGACAGACCTGGAGAAGAGGCCCATGCAGGCCCTGAAAACAGACTCACAGATACTTGAGCAGGGAAATCCAGGGTCACAGTTACCTAAGGTGGGAGCAGGTTCAGGATGAGCAGGCACATGGGCCCCAAGGACTCCTCAGCCCATGGGGAAGGGTAAAGCCAAGAGACAGCAGAACCTGGAGGAGCCCCCTTGCCAGGTTCTAAGGGTCATCAGAGAAGAAAATAGATGCAACGTGCCTAGTCCCTCAACTGGTATCTAGTACAGGCTCTACAGACAAGTGTTCCCACACTCTGGCAGCAAACTAGGCCTAAACAGAGTCCATGGATAAAGCAGCAACTACCTATCACTTGGCACCTACTACATGCAAGACAATGGGTTACATGCATGATTGGAATTGAAGATGTAATTGCAAAGTAAATGGAGATCAGAGTGCAGGAGGCCCTAGATGCCAGGCCAAGAAGTCCGGTTCACATGAGAGCCATGGCTGACCTGTGAGCACGGAACTACCATTATGAGGAGTATTCCCATCAAAGATGCCAAGTGCAGTAGAAAAATGAGACTCTGGGGCTCAAGCAGGAGATAATTACAAAATGGAAGTCAATTTTAAGGACCACAACTATGATTTTGATGGTGGGAATGGAAAGCAAACAATGGCAGAGAGAGATTTTGTAGAATGAACAATTTGGGGTACTGGAAAAGGACAAGGGAGAGGAAGTAGTCAAGAATAACATTTTCCAGGGGACTGGGGATGTGATGGTACCACTGGCAGAAACAGGGAAGTTACAAGGGAATTGGACTTTTAGGGGAGAAGACAAATTCAGTTAGCTTGAAATGACAATTCTACCATCTGGGTTTTTTTTAGAGCATCTAGTGTGTACTCAGGCTTGTTTGTACTTCTCTGCCTCTAGCATTTGCCAGAAAATGTCCCCATTGGTAACACTACAGAGTTCCCATAACCCAGTGAGACTATTATTCTGGTCTTAAAAATATCAAGCAAGACATCATATTACAGTCTGCCAGTGGACCCAGCTACTACTGTACTGCCATAAAAACTACAGTTTTGTTAAAGTCCTAAAATCTAAACTAAGATTTAGGATATAGGCTAATGAAATGTATACATAATATTTGCTTGTCTCTACCTCACCTTTCTGCCCACACCTAGAAACTCTGAATAGTCCAACAGCTCTGGTATCACAGAAAATATACGCCTTAAGGTTGTTAATTCCTGGTGAGAAAATAAAGTTAATACAACAGTGCCATCTAGTGAATGGCCAGTACCTCAAAAGGGCATGGATCCATCTTTAAAGATTCATATATATATATTACCCAAACAGATTGAGTGCAGCACAGGAACGGTATTACATGAAGCTGCATTGTGTCATCATCAACCTTCAGAAAAATCCCTCCACATGATCTGATGTTGCCAAATGTAGGGGGAATTTTACTGTAGTCCATGTAAATAGAATGAAGAAAGTAGTCAAAATGTATGATTTCCTCTAGAGTTAAATGTTAAATAACAAGAATCTAACACTAAGTAGTGATCAGATCTGCAACAAATTTCCCATTTCCTGACTCAACATCCTCTCTGTGACCCTAAGCAGTCCAGCCTCAGATACACCAGGAGCACACCCCAGCTCAGTGCTGTGTGCCCGGGTGACCCAGGGCAAGTGAAACCTCTCTGACACTTGGTTTCCTTATTTGCAAAATGCTGATGATGATATAGCAATATTCATTCATGGGGAATATTATAAGCATATAACACAATGGTTTAGCACTCTCAAACTTAGTTCTTTCTTCCAGTCTCTCCCTTCTCCTTTACCTGCTCATTTATCAAATAAGAATGAGACACCTAAATGTCCATTTCTTTAAAAGGCTAACATTCAAATTTTCACTCAATAAATAAAGGGCATTCTAGGCTCGGTGGAAAGGAAAGGTTCCTCCCTGGTGAAACTAACCCATAATATGAGAGGATTTGTGAAGAAAATAAGACAGAATCATGGCATATTGAGAGATTCTGGTATGATGGGGAAGGAAAACCTCTCAGAATAGATTTTGATTGATTGACAAAGGGAAGAAGGGGAGACAGACCAAAGCCAAAGGGAACAAGTATGCCCTGTGCTCACCTAGAAGGCAAGAGGGAGCATCTCCAGGGTATTATCGAATCCAGTCACCCTGGAAAGCAGAGGAGCCGAGAGCATTATCTGAAGGAAGAGGCGGTGTTAGGTCTTCATTCCCCAAGATGAGTAGCCTCTGCCCTTGATCACGCCTCCCCACGATCTTCCCCCGTGACCTCTACATCACCATCCTAGGGAAAGGCATTCCGTCTCAAGATTGCTTCTGAGTTAACCATGTTGCCTGATGGAAGTAATAAAAATCACGGGGGTTAGTGTTTATTGCCCATCCGAGAGAGCTGGTCTCAAAGATGTGCCTGCCAGTGGATCTAAGCTAATGCTTTCCAAAGTTGTACATTACACTACCCAAATTTTCGTTTTTCTCTAATAACATTTTTTTTAAAGTTCTGTAATCCCACATATTAGCTGTAAGATACAAAATTAAACAGGTTTCTTTTGGAAGGGATTCTAAGTCCTCAATATCCTAATAAGAATCATGAATTTTGGATATAGTGCACGCTATTATTTCACAAAATTATTTGGCAGTTGAACCCTTCCTGCAGTTTCTCTTGGAAATACACATTGCAAAAGGCAGTTTCAAGTCTGCCTGGTGCCTGCTCTTCCTGCAGACTTTGCTAGAACCTTACTGTCTCATGGAACTTTCTCCAGTGCTTTACAGCTCCCCAACCCACACTCCCACATCCAAGTGACCAATACTTTCACATCACTCTCTGTACATATTTATATCACAGCCTCTCTAACACTTTGGTGCCCTTAACTGATTTTACATGTGTCCCTTTTTACTTTACTGTAGGTCCTTTAGATCAGGAAGCTTGTTTCATGTGCAAGGTTCCAAGGAAGCTCGTGAAAATCCCTGGAGCCTGCGCCATGTGTAGCAGATGGTTCACGCGGGCAGGAAAGACGAGAGGAAGGAAGAAGGCACGCGGCCGACACTGATCAGAAAGATCGTAGTCCCAGGTCGGCGACTCGACTTGATCGGTCACAACCTCTCTGGGCCTCACATCCTCCTCGGCCATACAAGGCAAAGAACATTTGTCCAGACTTCCTACCAGGACTGAAGGAAGGCTCTGCTGAGATCATCAGTGCAAATAAAACTTGTAACTGGAACGTACTATGTAAACATAAGACAGCATTGTCCTTAGCGTAGGACCAAAACATCCCCTTCATGTCTTCTCTGATGAGACAAGGGGGCCAACAAGTCCACAGTGAGATGGGCTAATCCACAGAGAATTCTGAGCCTTGAAAATGAGGTTAAAAAAGCTATATGAATTATTTTTAAGACAAAAACTAAGTTGGGAGCCACAAAGGGAAATGCAACCTTCTACAGAATTTTATTTAGGGAAATATTCAGATTTTACTAATTTTTATTGACTACCTACTGAATAGGAAATTCACCAAACATCTTCAAACAAACAACAGCATATCTGTTGCCACTCAGTAATGTCAGCTGTGGGGGAAATCCACACTATCAGATTGGAAAACCAGACGGCAGATCTAAGCCTGAAATAAAATTAAATTAAAAAACTATAAATGGGGGACTTTTGTATTGAAACAGGAATAGGGTATCCACTTTGTAAAGTCACTCTAGAATCGCGGCTATGGCTTGTTATCTGATTACCTAAATGCAAGTCATTTTTGTAATTATTTTTATTGTTAATAAATTCTATTCCAGTTTGGAGGAGGCCATCAACACATTAATGTGAATTTAGATTTTGAAAGAGAAAACTAGACAGCAGTCACAATCAAGGTGCCTGGATTTCTCCCAATTACTGCCCCCAATTATTTCCACACCTAATGCTGACATGTTTAATCTTCTCCTGGCCTCAGCGACAGCTCACATGGAGGAAGAATGCTACCTAATGCATTGCTCAGCAGAGAGTGCAGGTCCCATTTAAATAATTAGAAGCCGATTTCATTTCTGCTCTTCTTCTTGTAAGTGCACTTGAAAGGAATGTGCAGGCTGAGCTTCATGCCTTTAACTTGTGGGGGGATGACTTATTGACTTTCTTAAAGGCCCTTTCCTTACCAGCCATTTTCTGTGTGTCTACTAGGACACTGAGGATAATTTAAAGCTATGGGATAATAATCAATAAGCAAGGGCCATCTCTATGGCCTGGCTTAAAAGTTTTTGATCTAGTAAATCATCAATTCCTGCCACCTATAGTAGCCTTCCCATTAACGGCGTGACCTGGACTGGTCCTCTTATTCTTCAAGTAGATGAGGACAGGAGGGGCACAGCAGTTTCTGCTGATGAAGGGACAGCAGTTCACGTAGGCTTGGGGCCTGTATCCACTTTCTCTGCAAAGTGACTTCCCTCCTCTCCTCAAATGGTTGGAAATCTCTTTCCATCTGGCAATGGCCTAAGTCATAATTTTGTTGCTTGACTTAGGGACATCACATGTGTCCCCTTCATTGACTGCAGGCCTGTGAGTGCCAGACTTTGTGAGGTTTGGAAACCCAGCATGTGCGTCACCATCCCCGTATTGCTCCAAGTGCAATGCAAAGACACTTGCTGCAAAGGAAGATCCTCTAGTCAGAGATCCCCAATCCATACCTTTGAGATGGGTCCTGGGATTCTTCATTGTTAACCCCTGAATTGGACTTGGAGCAACACTGTAATGGCACAAGGGACTGTGTCCCAGGAATCTGTATTTTTTGATTGTCTGGGTAATTCTTTTGTACATTGGAGTTTAAGAATCTGCAGTCTGGAAGAGATATAAACAAGTAAACAACTAACTTGTGTTATTAAGTAAGAATGAAATAGAGGCTGGATAAAGATGCTAGCAATCTGCTGCAGGAGACCAGGAAAGAACAGAGGGGAATTGGAGATTCATTAAGGTATCCTTTAGATGACTATGAAGATGATAAGAAGGTGATGATTGAGATTGGGAGGTACAGCATTCCAGACAGAAGGAAGAGCAGGGGTAAAAGCCCATGGAAATAAAAAGTGCAGAGTTCATTCAGGAATTTAGAAATAATCCAAAGAATAGGGACCTGAGACGCACACTAAGGTTCAAGGTGTGGTGGGAATTGAAAATGACAAGGAAATATGAGTCACAACCACAAAGGCACTTGAATGCAATTATTCAGACAGTAAGGGCAGGGATATGGTCCAATATTTAAGATGAATTCAAATAATCAGAAATTACCGAGGGATGGAAAGAACAAATGGAAAGGTGACCAAAATTATTCAACAATCAAAAAACCTTTCTTCACTGCCTACTTCATACTTTCTCAATCCCATGTTTATTGAATACTTACTCTATACCTCACACAAGAATAGGCTCAGGAGAAATAATGCTGAACAACATAACCACAGGCTCCCTTCCATCTGGGGTTAATAGTTTAGCATTTAGTATGTCACAGACACTGGTCTAGCAGATAAGAAACCAAAATGCTGCCTCGGGGAATCTGCAGTATAAAAGAAGATTAAGTCTAACACACATACGCAAGCATACACACATACTTATACATGTCATAATAAAGCACAAGAAATGGGATGAAACGTTACAGGACTAATTTGAGAGTGGCTTTAAAGTGTAGGTAAGATTTATGACCAAGGGAAGGTGGAGAAATAGAGCATTTAATCAGAGGAAAAGGAAACAAAGAGAAATAGAGGTTGGAAACAATGAGGATGATAACAGCAACGACAATGACTTGCCATGAGAGCAGGAACTCAGCGTCACGCAGCACTAGGTCCTTCACACATTTCTTATCCCTCATCTTCAGAGTAACCCCTCAAAGCAGGTAGTATTACCCCCTCTCTTACACACATGAAAACAATCCTTTAAGAGGTTAAATATCTTCCAAAGATGGCAAAACAAGTAAATGGAAGAGTCAAGACTCATTCATATGTATTCGTTCAATTTATTCAACAAATATTTATTGAGCAGCTACTGTGTGACAGGCATATATGTCTTACACCGAAGTTTCTATCTTTTTTCTCTACAATACCCTAAAAATGAATAACATGAATAAAATTAGCACTGATAAATAACAGGATGGACAAGAAGAAAATGAGGACTATGGAAGAAAGGCTAATAATATTTATAGCATGTTTAATGTTTTTCAAAGCATTTTTACACAAATTGTCATTTTATCTCTATAAACCCCTTAAAAAGAAGGAAGAAAAAGAGTCTAATGCTTGTCAAATATTGTGTATTACATGTCTCATCTTTCATCTTTATCCTATATTCTTAAAATCTTTGATTCTTAAGGAGCATTTTTTTCAAAGTTTTTTTATTTTAATCAAAACTTGTTTTACTGTTTTTGAGAGAAAAAGTAAAAAGCAAAAACTGGCTCATAATCCCACTGTCCCAATATCTGTTAATTTTTTAACTTTGTATTCTAAAATAATTTTAGACGTAGAAAAAATAAGCAAAAATAGTACAGAGTACCCATATTTCCTCACTAAGTGTCCACTCATTTTAACAACCGACATAACCAAACCAGGAAATTATCATTGACCTAATACTAGTAACTGAACTAGAGATCTTATTCAAATTTCATCAGCTTTTCTCCTAATGTCCTTTTTCTATTCCCATGCCCCACATTGCATTTAATTGTTCTGTCTCTTTAGCTTCCAATTAAAGACAGTTCCTCCGTCTACCCTTTAGCCCTTTAGGATGGTGACACCTCTGATGAGTACTGGCTAGTTATTTGGTAGTTATCCCTCAATTTGCCTACTATAATCTCATGATTAGTTCAAGGTTATACATCTTAAACATGTTGCAAAATACCAAAAAAGCAATGTTGTGCCTTTCTCAGGACATCATATTTTACAGGAAGAATAAAATTATGAACATGTTTTACAACTTGTAATGTTAACTTTGATCACATGGTTAAGGTGACGTCTGTTGGGTTTCTCCCCTGTAAAGTTAGTATGTCTCCCTTTGAAATTGATAAATATCTTGGGAGAGCTATTTTGCAACTATGCCAATATGCTATTTCTCCTCAAACATTGTGCACTGATTTTAGTATCCATCCATGGATCTTCTCTACAAAAATTATTGTTGTCACTGCCTAGTGGTGATTTGCTATTTCCCACATTCTTTCTACCTATATTAATTGGAATTCTTTTGTACAGAAGAACTGTCTCTGCTCCCCATGTCTTTATTATATCAGGATGAATACCTGATACAGTATTTTTAGTATTATTGTTATTTATGATGTTACTCAAGTCATCCACTTTCACTACTGGGAGCTCTATTAGGTGTGTACTTCTGTTTCGTCTTGACATCGCTTCTTTTCAGTTATCTTTTTAGAACTTCTTCACTTTCTGTTCCTAGAAGATGCTCCAGACTCAAGGTGTATTTCTTTGCCCCAGCCCAAGAATCAGCCATTTCTCCTCAAAGAAGCCCTGATTCCTTTTATCAAAAATGAGATTGAGAAACCAACATCTAGATGCTAGATGTGCTCATTGCTCCTGAAGTGTCCCAGGTCCATGGCCCTCTAAGCAACATAGTTGGGAGATACGTTATATGATAACCCATGCATACATACCCATTTATATTTATTTCTTTATCAATTTATCTGTAAAAATATTTTTAAAACATGAGTTCATACTGATACTTCCAATTTTAATCCAACACCACAAGGTTGAGTCTAGCCTTTCCCTTTTCTGACTCATAACCTCTTTCTCCAACAGTTGAAAGCCTGACTCTCATTATTAGCAATATACTCACTAATTTGTCCAACCTTATTATAAAGTGTTTAGTGACAGAACTGCTAAACGACATTCTTGTGACAAAAAGTTTAATAAAGTACAGACCTGCTGTTCACTTCTTTTCATCCTTAGCTTTACAGCATCCAGACAAAATACTATCTTTCCAAAGTTACCTAAGTTAGTTCTTGTTTTCCCCACCCTTTCGATATTTTTCATTGGTAATATAATTGGGCTTACTTACTACTATTTTTATCCTATTTGGATTTTCAAAAAAAAAACCTGGTTGATTATGGACATAGACTCATTTTGAGAGGTATGTAAAACATTATCCATACCTTTCTTTTTAACCAATTTAGAGATATAGACCTCTTTACTGAGCACCTACCATGCACCAGGGACAGTTTGAGTATTAGTATTATATAAGACTATAAAAACATAATATGACTGTAATGGTCAATATCTAAGTTATGAAATTTTATTCCAAGATAAAAAAAACTAGTTTACTTTATCCACCAAAAGGTGGTGATCCCTTTCTCTTCTCTTATCCTCTTTTTAATAGTTCACCAACTTTATGGATTTATACTTCTTGTGGACTATTTATTTCTCTAATATATTTCTAAAAATATATTAGAAATAATGAGGCAAATATGGCAGTTTCTCATGAAACACCAGTGGGATGTTACCTGTTTGGGTTTTTTAATTAGCTATCACTATTGATAATTAACCCTATAGAACTAAAATACTGGCAATATATGTGTGAATACAAATGAAGACCCACCAAGCACCCTCAGTACTCTCACTAATCCAGATTTGGGCCTTTAGAAGACAGGGTTGTCCCTCAATGTTTACAAGAACTCTCTCAAAGACAACACTTGATAGGTCATTGGCCCCACCAGACACAAGCCCCTGTCTTCAGATAGTTCATAAATGAGTTGGGAGAGCTATACAGTGGATAATAGTATAGTTTCTGGAGTCAAAATTACTGTGTGCTCTTAGGTAAATTTCTTCCTATCTCTCAGCTGCAATTTCCTCACTTGGAAGAAAGAGTAAATTATATGTATAATTTATATATATGTGTGCAAATATAAAATGTAATCTATATCATTTTTATATTATATAACATATATTATTTTTCTCTCTTTACAAATGAGGAAACAGGATTGTGAAATTGAATGAAATTATATGTGCAAACTCTTTGTTTTCAGCACATCTGAATCACTCAGAAAATGTCAGTTATTGTTAGTACTATCATCATTTAATTGCTATTCAAATGATAAACAACAGTAACAAATGTTGTAATAACTGATAGTGTGTAGAAAAAATGAAAGTTTCTATGGCCAGGATTCTCATCCGACCCTGGTCGGCTTGCTCTCTGCACATGTGTGGGCAATACGTTATTATTGACTCTATATAAAGAGCTCCGCCCAGTGCTCTGGGCTGCACAACTGCAGGAGAGCAGAGGCTGGAGTGATGGCAGCACTGAGGACAGAGACTGAGATGGTGCCAGGGTGGAGAGGTCCAGAGGCAGAGACCAACTTGCTACATGCACACTCGCTCTGAGGTGGACAGGATTCTGTGCTTGACTGGCCACCGTGGGAATAAAATTGGGTATAAGCCCTTTCACCCCAAGAATGTTCCACTGTCATTTTTTTCAATCTCACCAAATCAAGAGTGAACTTGCCCAGGGTTGAAACCCATTGGCAAGACACAGTGTTTATTTGGTAAAAGGACAAAAAGTAATCATTTAAGATGGAGAATGGGCTAGAGAAAGAGAACTAATATTTATTAGACCTCATAACAATCTAATTCTAACAGTAATTCAATATTAATAACTTTATAAAACAAAGATAAGTAACCTTGGATATGCACTCAAGGTCATGCAACAACTGAGTACAAGGCTGGGTACAGATCCAGCTCTCACCACTAAAAAGGAATACAGGGAGTAAATAAACTCTTTTAGACAAAGTCACTTGACCTTCAGAAAACTGTCCTGAATCATTGCCAAGTGGCCCCAAAATAAAACCCTATAATATGGCAGAATCACTCTAGAGTCTAGGACAGGTACAATAGGGCAATGGTAGATTGGAGCAGGACCTGGTTCCTAGGTAGGGACATTCATTGAAAGGGTCCTCTTAGGTAATGCAATTCCATATTCTGGATTTTCCAGGTAGAGTTTAACCCAAATACTCTGTCATGATTACCTTGTGTACTTTTGGGTAAGGTTATCATTCCCATGGATCCAAGACACTACAGAAGAATTTCTGAGGTTTAGACTTGGCATCTCAAATTGGTAGCCTGCCTTTCAAGACGTGCAAACCTATTTTGTTTGGTAGACATTGCTGAATCAAATCTGAAAGCTTTACAATGCTGCATGCAAACTCCCTGTCCCCAGGACTCCCCATTCCTCCCTACTCACTTTAGGCCAACTCTCTTTGGCCATACACCTTAGGTGCCCAGAGCCTAAGTGAGAGTTTTTGTGTTGCTCAGGCCCCACTCCAGATTGATTCACTCAGAATATCTGGGGTGAAGCCAGGGTAGGTATCATTTAGACTCTGGCTCTCTCCCAGTGTTTCTACTGAATGTTAAGACTCATTGGTCTAAGCCCTGCTCTCAATCTATCCATCATCTTTTCTCTTTATCTTGTGTTTCTCTCATCCCTTTGTAGTGTTAGTGTCCCCCCAAAATTTATGTTCACCTGGAACCCCAAAATATGACCTTACTTGCAAATTGTCTTTACAGATGAAATTATTAAAATTCTCAAGATGAAATCATCCTGAATTTAGGACAGACCCAAAATCCAATGACTAGTGTCTTTATAGAAGAGAAAACCTGGGGAAACACACAGGGAAGATGTGGAGACAAAGACTGGAGTGATGCATCTACCAGCCAATAAACATCAAGATTTCCAGGAGCCACTGCTAATGAGAAGAGGCAAGGAAACGTTCCTCCCTAGAGCCTTCAGAAGGAGCATGGCCCTGCTGACACCCTGATTTCAGATTTCTAGCCTCCAGAACTGTGAGAAAATAAATTTCTGTGTTTTAAGACACTCAGTTTGTGGTAATTTGTTGTGGCCCTAGGAAAGTATTAAACCTCCCATAACTCACCTAATATCTGTCAAGAATTGCTCAAATACCCTGAATATCCATGGACATCCTTGTGCCTCCAGAAATAAACCAAAGCTATCCTAACACTTACAGGCACCAAAAGGACCTTAGGAAGGTAGTAACTGCTCAGGAGAGACACATCAGATAGATATGAGAATCTAGGACTTTCTAGGAGCCCATGGGACAAGTCAGCAGGAAAGAATCCAGGCTTCCCTAATGCATTTTCTTATCACTTCAGTTACCTTCCATTCATGGCAATGGAGGACATGACTTTTATCTTTAGTGCCAAAAACACTAAGAGAGTAAACTCTTACTGTTAAGCTATTAAAGTCTTATTGCCTTCCCTCCAGTTGTCCCTCCTCTTTCCCATGGTCTCTGTGCATTTTCCATTTTTCACAGTTGTTCAGCTTTTCTTCTACTTCGCTTCCTTCTTTTCAGCCAGATGGAAAGGCAGCTCAACATCTGAGAAGCTAGTCTCAATCCCCACCAAGTAACAGCTGCTTCCAGAAAACAGCCCTGTAAATGTCAGCACCAGATCCATACATGTCCAAGAGAAGTTGGTTCCATACCAGAAGTCGTAGCTGAGTCACCAGTAGCGATGCAGGAACACAGGATGTACTGACCAGTCCGTAGCTTTCCAACCCTCAACACTGCCTGAGCATCTTTATGAATCAATAACACGTTTAATGAGAACTACCTCCTGGCTGCATCGCCAGAAGCCCTTGTTGAACTCAGTCATGATTTGTAGAATCCTTTCCCCGCTGTTGTTAAAAGGCCCTCAGTATTTCCCCTCCTTAAAAACCCAGTTCACTGACTGGAAAGCTATCTCCTAAATACTTTCTACAAATTCAAAGCTCTATATTGAGGTCTAAGGGATGAATTTGTTGTTGTTTAACTTTAAAATTACAGTTTTATGTTGACTTGATTGTCTCTTCTGAGCACTCCCCCAAAATTTAACTTGTAGGAAGATAGTAATCTGAGCTAACCTAATATTGGCTGGAGATGGGATGGGGGTTATCCCAATTATTCTGGCATTGGGCTGTATTCCAAATGTCTCTCCTCCTTATTAGTGGTGTTGGTCAGGAGTGAAAAACAGCAATAAGAATGGCAAACCCAGCGGGGAAGAGAATTCTAACAGTTCTGCCATCCAAAATGCTTTCCACTGTTAATACTTTGCAGACCAAATGCCTCTACCTATGTGATCCTCAAGCTTCTCTGCGCATCCTAATAACCTGAGGAGGCTTTACAAATCCTGATGCCCAGCTCAGCTCCCAGAACAGCTGGATAGAAATGCCTAGGCTTGGGGGTCAGTCATCCATAGTTGTTGAAGATCTCCAGGTAACTTCAATATGTAGCAAAGTTTGGGATACAGAATGGTTACCAAAATGACCAAACATCAAGATCCTACTGTGGTGCTAAGACTCTGCAAAATGGCAAAGAAATTATCTCTCCCTCCCTATCAAAAATAGATTTTCAAAGACAAGGGGCTTTGAGATACTTAAAGAAAAACATTATGTAAATACAGGCTATTATTATTGCAAGTTGACAGGTGTCTGGGACATGTGTTTCATTCTCATTAATCATCCAAATGAGGCCAAATGTCCCAGGGATGTGGAGTCAGCCCATCATTATGCCTAATGGGTACTGAGGATCCAAACACAGATGTTGAGAGAGGCGGCAGGAGCCATCATTGAGTTCCTACCACCAGGACAACCTTTAGCTACACACACACTTCATTGGAGGCAAACCACCCACACCCACACACACCCCACCCCAAGGTCTAGGACCTGTGGCTGTTCACTTTTGGCTCAGCAATGTGCATTGCAGAGCAAGTGCTCTTTTCTTCACTGACGGCTAGGTATAAAAACTAATAGACCTTACCCTTTCTTCCCAGGCACATCCAGCCTCATCATGGAAAATGAGAGCTTAATATTAATCCCCTCATTCACATCTAATTCAATATAAAACACACCTCAATCTAACAGCAAAGTCTAGAACTGCTGATACACCACACAGTAACCTACTGAGTCTTGGTTTTTCTTTAGCAGTAATGATATAAATGAAAGATTGCAGCACAGTATAAATATTTAAGGGCCAAAATAAATCTCTAAATGTTGAACAACGGGGTTATGTGCTGGGTAAACTGGAGACTGGTCCCGAGATGGCAGCTCATTGAGTAATGATACCAACAGCAAAATCTTGGCCATTTCTCTCCTATTAGGGCAGCATTCATGTATGCCAGTTTTGTAATAGCCTAACTGGCCAGAGCCAGCAGATGGGGTTTTTATGGCCTTATATAAACAAGTATTAAGTCTTTTTAACTCTTTCTCAGGTTTCCAGTCAATGCTGTAGTTGTCCACCTCTCTCGTCCTTTGAGATGCTCGTGAGGAAAAGTACTAACATTGATTAAGCACCCATTATGTACTAGACGTTATTCATAGGAATTCATTAACCTCAATTTACAGAGACCTACAAGCAGGAGCAGAGCCAAGATTTGAACTGTTTGATTTCATGGCTGTGGTCCCTCCCACTATGGCCTTATCATTCTGAACCTCTGTTTTAATTGATTAAATGTACAGCATGGGGGTAAAACATCTGAGAACTGTTTGCTGAATGATTTTCTTCCTAGTCCATGACTAAGCCACCAAATCAGTATGGCTTGTTCCAATTTGAAACTATTACTATTTAGGGTTTCTCATGCATTGCTTGACATATTGATTATTCTGTTTTACACTTACAAGAAGTATTGTCTCTTCAGATTTGAAACTTTATCACTCGTTACTTCAGTCCATCTCACCATGCATCGATTAAACTCCTAGTTTAGCATTTCAGCATTTTAAAAGTTTTCAGAAAGGTAAAATCATGACTCATTCAAAATCATATAGGTCAATGATTTTATTCAACTCATTAATTAACAAGGGAACCAATTTAATAAATGAACGTTAAGATTGTTGGGTTACGTACAAATATTTACAGGGCAATAACCTTTAACCTCTGGAGTTATTGCTTCCAATAGTTATTATTTGCATCTCTACTGGACAAAAATTCACAGGTTAACCTATGTTTCTATAGAGTTGTAAAATAGACAAGACAATAGAAAATCAAGCCCAGACCTGGGCTTCAACATGCAGTGTTATGTTTTTCTTATTTCCAAGTTTTGGATAATTTTTCTGACAGTGTTTAAGATACTGAAGTAGAAAAGGTATGTACAGACAAGGACTAGGAAGACCTAATCACTGTCTAAAAAGCCCTACAGTAAAGTTTCAGGGTACAAAACTTAGATAAATTCATAACTTGAAAGGTATTTAGAAGTAACTGAGTGATAATTAGTGTAAATTGTACACATTTGTGCTAAGATAAATCAAACTGAGGGAAAGATTACCATAAGCTGAATTAATAAGGAAGCAAGTCATCTTGGAAACAGAAAGCATCTTTCGAGCAGAACCTGATAGAAACTGCAGGACATGGTTTAATGAAGATGAAAAGACTAATCCAAATGAGAGTAAATGTGGGCACAGAGATGAATCTGCTCAACATGGTTCCCAACATGGCTTTCACCTACAAAGCTTTTTAAAATCTTGATACCCAAACTGCACCCAAGTTAATTAAAATCAGCATCTGTAAGGGTGTGGCCTAAGCATCAACAGTTTGTGAAGTTCCCCAGATGATTTCAGTACGTAGACACTGTTACTTGAGTGTGGCTCATAAACTGGAAGAATCAACAGAACCTGTGGGACTTTGTCAGATCTCTAGGCTTTCAGTTCACCCTCTCTGACCTACTCAGTCAGAATGTGCAAATCAACAAGACCCCCAGGTGACTCACTGCACATCAAAATTTGAGATGTAAGATTCTGCTGTGATTCTCACCATCCCTGACGTGAGAACCACCAGGAGCACTTGATCAACATGCAGCATCCCGTCTCCTTTCTTAGAGAGTTGCTGATTTAGAAATAATGTCAACAGAAGATGTAATTTAAAAGTACCCTTGTTGTTCTTATCAAGAAGTTTGGGAAACACAGAGTAGCTCTGCATTTGTAGGACCAATTGGTTAATAGCCTTGACTATCAGACTGAGAGAAGCTTGGCTTGATCTGGCTAAGGTTCTCAGCCCTAGATGGAGAATGGAAGTTCCAAAAGCCAGGATACTCACCTGACTCTAATCTACTTGTATATGGCACATGTGCAATGATATAATTGGCCTACTGCATAGGCGCACCATTACGGACATGTTGGCAATGAGTCATTATTGTCTGTTTTGCTATATAAAGAGCTCCACCCAGTGCTCTGCCCAGCTGGCAGAGGCGGAGGCTGAGGAGGATTGCAGACTTTTCAGGTGTGGACATGATTCTAGTACTCAATCTCCCACTGTGAGAATAAAGCTTGGTATAAATCCTTTTACCCTCAATATTCTGTTGTCATTATTCAGTCTCACTGAATCCAGAGTGAACTTGCACAGAGCTGAAACCCTCCAGCATGATGTTTTGGCATAGTCAGCAGGATTCAGTGCAGACCAAGAAACAGAGTAAGCTGCTCTTATGGGAGGGGTACTCCAGCAGTGGGAAAACATTCAGGTGTCTCCCAATGTGCATGTGGTCCGAGGTGGAGATCCTCCTGGAGGAGTGGACCCCTCCCCAGGATTTGGAGGTGGGGGGAAGAGGTGATGCCCAAGGCAGTGGCAGATGCCCTCTACTAATAGAGAAATCCTTGGAGAAACAGAGTACTAGTGTGGCAGCAGGAGCCATGAGTTGCCTATTTTTCACAGAGTGAAAAAAAGACATAAAGGAGAAGGACATGCTCCTGTGAGAAGCATGAAAAGAGGCAGCATGAGAACATAAGCTGCAAGGTGCTGTGGAGGAAGTAAGAGATTTTTTGAAGAATGAGATGACATTGCTGTAAAGCACTGTGGAAAAGGTAAAGGTCATGAAGGAGAAGGACATACTCCTGCAAGAAGCACAGGAAGAGGCAGCATGAGAGCACGAGCTGAGAGATGCTGTGGAGGAGGTAAGAGATGTGTTGAAGATTGAGATGGTGTTGCTGCAAAGCACCATGGAGAAGGTAAAGGATGTAGTGGTGACTGAAATGGAGACACTCTGTGCAGTGGTGAGAGAGCTGCAGTCAGCTCCAGCAGTGGTGGGGACTACATCAGAGAAAAAGAGAGGAGGTAGAGGTGGTGCCAGAGGCACCAACCCCTCATCTATCGAAATCCCTCCCAGTTGTAGTCAAGAAAATAAAGACCACCCATTCCCCCAGGACAGGTGTGGCAACCCTAGGCTCCCCCAGGAGAGGTGCAGCCCCCTCACCAGGTCATGGAGCATGCCACATTCTGCCCCTATACATAGACAGAGCTGGTAGGTTCGGGCTCCTGGTTTCAGCAGAAACCCTTGGAGTTCATATCAGCCTGGCTCCTGTGCTTTTGGGATGTAGGGATGGGTAGGATCCTCCTGTCTGAATCAGAGACAGGAAAGCTGGCTTCCCTGACAACCAATCCTGCCTTGCAGCAGTGACCACAGAGTACATACCAGACCCAAAAGAATCATTCACTTTTTTAATAGCTGAGTGCTGCTCTTTGTACTGTATGGCCCAATCAGAGTGACTTAACATCTTCCCCTGCTAAATGGCAGATGCATGCCAAGCTCCAAGAGGTGTTATGGGAGTCTGGCATGAAAAATATTTACGACCAGTAAATTATAGCCCAGACAAGGAGCTGTTTATTTACTGTGGGGACGATGGATACCATGCTGCAAACAGCTCCCACATCCCTCTTTGGGCCCTTAGTGGCCCTTCTTGTCCCTCACTTAGGGCAGCCCATAAACGAGGTTACCTGTACTGAGGCAGATTTGGGGAAGGCTGAAGTGATGTAGGTACAGAAGGGAGTGCAGTTAGCTACTGTGAGGGAGTGCTTAAAGGGCCCCATGAAGGTCAGGATGACCCAATGTGGGCTGATAAAGGCAGGAGCAGACAAAGAGAAATTGGATAGGAAGTCAAATAAAATCTTACTGGAGCTGTGGGAACAGCTGAGGCTGGAGGAGAGGTTCTGGCTGTTGGCTAAGGCAAGGACCAAGAAATGGAAGCTGGAGACAGTCACAAGTACAGCCTGTGCACCTGCAGGACTTCCTGCCGGAGAGTGAGCCAACCTTTCCTGGACCCACACAGGAGTACAACTGGGTTATATGTTTTGACTGAGGGGAGGGTTGAGGTACCCGCCTTGAGGGACCAGGTGGAGACCAGACGCCACATGTTGAAATATCAATTCATTGGTACCCAGTGAATATACAGCATGTCTTGGGTCTGGCAGACACAGGAGCCTAATGATCACTGATTTATGGCAACCCTGAGTAGTGTCCCAGGACCCCTGCCCTTATAGATGGACACAGGGATTAAGGCTACCCGAGTGAAAGAAGCCCAAATACCATTGAAAATAGGGCATTTGCCCACAAAGGCATATACTATGTATATCTCTCCCATCCCCGAATATATTTTGGGGATAGATATCCTGCAAAGCCCATAGTTACAGATCACTGCAGGTGAGTTCAGACTAAGGGTATGTGTGGTAAGGGTGGATCTTAGGGGACATGTGAAGTACCTGTTCATAGCTTTGCTCATACCTCAGCAGGTAACTAATACCAAACAATACAAAGTGCCTGGAGGGTATAAAGAAATTGGAGGAACCCTCCAGGAACTGGAGACAGTGGGTATTATAAGCCCACCCATAGCCCTTTTAATTCCCTGGTGTGGCCAGTGAAAAGGCCAGATGGCTCCTGGTGTATGACCATAGGTTACAGGGACCTAAATAAAGTCACACCCCCTTTGCATGCTGCTGTCCCCTCTATAGCAGCCCTGATGGACACCCTCAGTCATGAACTAGGGACATATCATTATGTTGTGGATCTTGCAAATGCTTTCTTCTCTATGACATAATACAGGAAAGTCAGGAACAGTTTGCCTTCATGTGGGAAGGCTGGCAGTGGACATTCCCTGTCCTTCCACAGGGATACCTCCACAGCCCCACCATCTGTCATGGACTTGTAGCCCAGGACTTGGCAGCATGGGAGAAACCACCAGTGGTGTGGGTGTATCATTATATTGATGATATCACTTTTACTTCGGATTCTTTTACAGACCTAGAAGGTGCAGCACCTAGACCGCTGCAACATCTCCAGGAGAAAGGATGGGCGGTGAACAGCACCAAGATTCAGGGACCTGGTTTGTCAGTCAAATTCCTGGGGGTTGTCTGGTGTGGTAAGACTAAAGTTATACCAGAAGCAGACACAGATAAAGTCCAGGCCTTTCCTACCATCCCAACTGTGGCATTAGTACAAGAGTTTTAGGGTCTTTTAGGCTACTAAAGAGTGTTTATCCTGCACTTGGCACAAATTCTGAAGCCCTATACCATTTGGTATGGAAGGGCATCAGGTGGAACGGGAATGAGACATGTACATTTGTTTTTACTGCTGCAAAACAGGTGGTCAAGGCCATGCAGGCCTTGAATGTGATAGACCCAACAAGGCCCTGTGAGCTGGATATTCATGTGACCAAAGATGATCGTGGCTGGGGTCTCTGGCAGTGGCTAGAATGAACTCGTCAACCATTTGGATTCTGGTCACAACGCTAGAATGCAGTAGAAGTATGGTAGACCTCAACAGAAAAATAATTAGCTGCCATGTACCACACCTTGATGACTGTGGAGCCCATCACCAGAACAGCCCTGATAAAGGTAATAACCACCTATCTCATCATGGGGTGGGTACAAGACTGGATTTAAAAGCCGTGGAGAGGTGTGGCACACTGGCTGAGTGGGGTGCATACCTACAGCAGAGTAGGGCCCTCTCTACTAGCCCCTTGAGTGAAGAACTACAGTGCTTACTGGGGCCAGTGACATATACTGAAAGGAAGGAAGAATTTTCTTTAGAGCCATTAGTAGCAGAGAGCCCTTATTGGGAAGGAAGAACCCCTATATCTGAAAATGCATGGTACACAGGTGGCTCCAGGTGTGGGCAGCCCCCAAAATGGAGGGCTGTAGCCTTCCATCCTAAGACTGAGACAATACGGATGGAAGATGGTGAGGGGACGAGCAGTCAATGGGCAGAGTTGCAGGCGATGTGGCTTGTGATCATCCACTTGGTAGTAATCAATCTCCTCAAGCTTGAGTACAATGATTATTATTATAATTTTTGTTGTTATCCTCTATTGCTGCTGTGGAATCTGGTTACAAGGGACCAGCTTTCTCACACAGGGACCATTGAGGAAGACTGAGGGCATGTAGATTGTGAGGCAAGAATTCTGGAGGTGTAGAGTGTAAGGAAAATGGAGTTTCAGTGGCCAGGATACCCACCTGACCCTAACCTACTTGCCCACTGCACACGTGTAATGATGCAATTGGCCTACTGCATAGGCACATGCTTACACATGTGTTGGAAATGAATCATTATTGTGCTACTATATAAAGAGTTCTGCCCAGTGCTCTGACTGGCTGGCAGAGGTGGGGGCTGAGGGGGACTGTAGACTTGCTGGACGCAGATGTGATTCTAGCACTCAACCTGCTACGACAAGAATAAAGCTTGGTATAAACCCTTTTAACCCTCAACATTCCACTGTCATTTTTCAGTCTCATCAAATCCGGAATGAACTTGCTCAGAACTGTTCCCCTCTGGCACAACACCTACTTACACATAAAACCACCTGGAGATGCTTTCCAAAAATACAGCTACCTTCACCCACTCCCAGAGACTATCTGGTCTGCTATGGGGCTTAGGCATAGGTGTTTTGGTTTTGTTTCTTTGTTTTTAGCACCCTAGCTGATTCTAGTATATAGTCAGGGTTGAAAACTCACTAAAATATTATTTTAGGAAGTATTATCTGACAATAGAATATAGATTAGGTGTTTAAAAAGATCTAAATATACCTTCTGGCTAGGTGGTGGTGATAAAGTGTTGGGTATAATTTTTGGAATGGAGAGGAGAGGAAAAGTCTGTAAGAGCAAGGATCAGAAAAAAATTAATAATTAACTAAGGTTATGGAAGAAATATGGAAGATTACTGAATGTGCCTACAAGTTTGTGGTGAGGAGTTAGAAACCCTTCCAGCCCCAGTTTGGACACTTGGGAAAGGGAATTAATTTGATAGTTATAAAGGTTAATGTTATGTGTCATCTTGACACATAGGATGCCCCATTATTTGGTCAAACAGTATTCTGTGTGTTTCTGTGAGGGTATTTTGGATGAGATTAACATTTAAATAAATTGACTGAATAAAGCAGATTACTCTCCCCAATGTTGGTAGACCTCATCCAGTCAGTCAAAAGCCTGAAAAGAACAAAAAGACTCACCTTCCCCTCAGTAAGAAAGAACTCCTCCTGCCTGACTGCCTTTGAACTCAGACATGGATTTTTTTCCTGCCTTCAGACTCAAACTGAAGCACCAGTTCTTCCTGGATTTTAAACCTTCTGACCTTCAGACTAGAACTATATCATTAGCTCCCCTGGATCTCCAGCTTGCTGACTGCGTATCTTAGGACTTGCCAATCTCCATAGTCACATCAGCTAATTCCTTACAATAAATCATATATATGTCTATATGTATAGTATTATATATATATATATAAACATATATATCATGACTTTAATAGCAATACTAAGACACAAAGACCAGCAGCCCCCCAACCCTAGTAAGACTTTAGCACACTCTTTCATTTTCTGAGCCTTCTCCTTTCAGAATAAACTATATAAATGGTATAGAAACATAATCATTCAATATATATGTACACATACATATGTATACCATATATATATATACATACATATATGAATTATTGCATATAAACCAGTTAATATTTATTGTAAATAAACCTATTTACTAAGTAAACAGGTTTAGGATTTGAATTTCAGTGGGCTCTGGGCCACAGGGGCTGTCCCTAATTATGTGATACCTGGCCCTGAGGTATTGGGTCAGGGAAATAGTAGCCTTGAGTGTGAGAGTCTAACTACATTTATACACACACACACACACACACATATATATCAAGAACTACAATCAGGCTTATATATATAAATATAATATTTCTCTGCCCAATAATAATAAAGTGGGTAAACATATTATGGTCAGTTTTAGACATAGTTGACTATTGTAAGCAAGTATAGAAATAAAGACTAACCAAATGAGAACAGAGGTTATTTATATTCATCCAGAGCTTGCTATAACAAGGGAGTCAGCCACCATCACTCAGTCTGGTAGAGACTCAAAGACAGACGGACAACTGGAAAGAAAGAGAAGGCTTAAGGTATGAATTCATTGTTGGTATAGGGAAGCTCCAAGTCTGCTAACTAGAGGAAGGACACCATATATGATTGGCTTGGGGAACATATTTGTCTTTCTTTTGTCAGTTCTGAATTGGAGGCACAGGCAAAAATTAGAGAAGCTAGCAGTCCTTGACCAAGTCCTGACGGACCTGGGCCAGTTGCTGCCAAGGTTGTAGCTCAGAGTTCTACTGTCATATGTGATCTAGCCCCACTTCCCAGACTTTTTTTATGACTTTTCATCTAGTTCAATATATTCAATACTATTTGGTCACATCCACATTCACATTTACACATTTAGATCTTTTCAGACATTAATTTCATCTGGATTCTTCTTTAGAAGAGGGAGAGTGTTTCAAAATGTAGGTTTATTATTACTCAAAACGGCAAACAGATCTGGAGACAACTGCCATTAAAAAGATAGTCACATTCACAGATCCAAGAGGCGGGGCATGCCACTCCACGGGGGGGCTCACACAAGAAAGCACAGGACCTGCTCAAGAGGTGGAAGGCGGGTGGAAATGGGCAAAACTATATTGTGGTTTCCACAGGAAGGAACAGGCAAACCAGGGTAACAGGCTAGTTTGAATGATTTCAGTGGGCTCTGGGCCCTGGGAGCTGTCCCTGCTCATGTGGTTCCGAGCCCTGAGGTATCAGTGCAGAGGAATAGTGGCCCTGAGTGTGACAGCCTGATAGAGGAGGTGGCTGGGGCATGGGCTATAGGCTTGCTTGATTTGCATCTGAAAGGCATACTTTCATGGATGGAGAATTGTTTATTGTGTCTAAGAACTGGCTAGCCCTAGAAGGGGCAGTACCTCCTGTGTCGATAAATCACAGATATCAAAACATCAAAATCCAAAAAATGTAAAACATGGTTAATACAGGAAGCATAATTAGAAATTCAGAACCCTCACTCTTCTACAAACTGCTAACATCACAACAGTTATGACAGCGATTTGAATTGCTTAATGTGACATTTCAAACTACAAGAGCATTTGACACCACCATGAATCATCAGGGCTTTGCCACCTGGGCTTTTAATAGCAATACTGAGATACAAAGACCAGCAGGCACCCCCACCACCACTACCACCACCCACCAGTAAGGCTTTAGCAGAAAGTCCTTCATTTCTGAGACTTCTCCTTTCAGAATAAACGAACAACAGACCTCCTCTGTTTTCCTGGGCCGCTGGGACACTTGACAGTCTGTTTAACCCTTGCCCTGGAGGTGGTGAAAACATTGTTTTGCTCTGTTTCTGCAACACTCCAGGAATTTTCCATTAAGGCAATACTTTCCTTGGTCTTTTATCAGTGAGATTTGGGGTGAACATACTAATCATTTACCTGATGCTCATTTTTTGGATTTTGTTAATGCTTAGATTAACATTCCTCTTAGGACATGTTTAGAAAAACTCCCTATTAAAAAAAAAAAAGAAGAACAATGAGCCCTTCCCTGCAATGGGATGCAAGGGCCAGTGCAGACTCCTGGATTAAGAGAGGCTTGGATCTGGATGCTAATTCTGGGCAGCCTATGGTCTGACTGCTCTCTGTGTGATGAAGCATAAAAACTCCACTTTCTTTTCTAAAATCACTGATTATAGTATAGTATACTGTACCTGTCTGACCCCTCCCATCAGTTGGAAAGCTCTATGAGAATAGAGACTAGCTCTTAAATTCATCCTTTTTACCCCCTAGCCTGACCTTAAAGAATATTTGTTAATTTGCGTTGTGTTACACAACATAGCTACCTCTGGGACACTTAAAACTCTCTTGTCCCTTTAGCTAAGAGACAGGGTACCTAACTCCAGCAATTAGGAAATAAAAGAAACCCTAGCCTCAGAGAAAGCAATGTTCCAACACCCTGGAACAGCGAGAAGGAAAGAAACCAATAATGATAAAAGCCACAACCTTCACTAAGCCTGATGTGTGCCAGGCACTGTTCTCTACACTTTATGTGGATTAACCACCATATCTGAACTTCCCTGGAAACAAATCTCCCAGTCACCCTGGTGGACCATATTTAAGCTTGAATCAGAAATCTGTTCTTGTTCGTTTCTAAGCTTCTTTTTATATTGCAATTCCTTTCTTACAAGTCATTCTGAAAAAAATTAAAACAAAAAAAGCAAGTCTTTGCACAATTTTTATTTTTCACATGACATGGCTGAAAACAGATAAAGAACCAAAATGATTCAGAGGATTGAATGTAGGTTAGAGGCAGGAGAAGGGAACCGTGTGGGAGGCAACAAAGCCTGGGGCTGAGGAAAAGCAAGCCAGGTGGAAGTGCCCCTCCTGGTAGTATTGCCCCAGGCTTCATCCCTGCCACCGGGATCCAGCAGGTCCTGGTGACTGAAATGCTTGGCCCCCTGCTATCTACACCAACATTCTTCCCATTCCTCAATGGTCAAGAACAAGGTAGAAGGAAAATAATCTTGTAAGACTACAGTGCAGATCTGACCGAAAGGACTTAGCCTCTCTCTAGTGCTTTTCTCTGTGCAGGTAAGTGCTTTGCAAACAATGCATGGTTCAGCCTCACAGCAACATCAGGAAGCAAGTGTACAATACACATATTCTTTCTACTTAATGAGATGGAAAGCCAAAGAGCTTGCAGCAATCTGAAAGATTCTGCCAAGGTCACAGGCTAGGCCTGAGTGCCTGCGGTGGAAATAGGGCCTTGGGAGTCTTATATCATGTCTGATAGAAACCTGAGAACATGGATTTAGTACTGAATACTATACCTGCCAACTGAAGTTTTTTAAGATCAAAAAGTCTGAAGAAAGCAGCTCATAGTTGTCATTTCACACAAGGACACAACCTTCCCATAACCTCGCCACCTCAGTGTCCACCTGTACCGCTAGGTCAGTGTCATGGGATGAAATTCTTTAACACTCAGCACCTCCACACGTCCTATCCCATCAGCCCTGTTGCATCAGAGGTTAATGGATGCATGGTATGGAGAATTTAATGTGACAGATATTTCTCATGTCTCGATGCCCTTGCTGCCTCTTCTGGTCCTGGGGCTAACCCCAGCTGGCATCCTCAATAAAATATTTCAAAATATTTCAGTGGCACAAGAAGTATATAGGTTAATAGCTGAAAATTTGTGCTTGTGTTTCCCACACAGACATAGTGCTCAATAAGCCTCACATACAGAAATCCTTTAACCTCTCATGAAAACCCGATCAACAGGAATGAATGGGAGCCTTTAGACAGAGCCCAGCATGAAGCAGGAAATTGTATTCCCAATACCTGGAGATTTAGCTGGTGTGAAACACAGTATTCAGAAAAGGGGTGACAGATACAGGAAAACTGCTTTTGACAAGATACATAAATGGTCTGCATTCTCTGTGGGGAAATAAAAGCTTAATTCCTATCCAGCCAGGGCTATGGATTTTCTCTATTTGCAAATCATTAACACTATCTTTAACACCACTCTCACCATCTAGACTCAGTGCTGGACACAGAACAAAGGGTTTGGGTCCTAATCTTGTGGGATCATACCATTTTGTTACACTGACACCAACAGACTTAAAAATACATCAAGCAGAAGCGGGACTTCCAGGAAGATGGTGGCGTGAGCAGGGCGGCGGAAATCTCCTCCCAAAACCATATATATTTATGAAAATACAACAAATACAACTACAGAGACCAGAAGGTACAGGACAACACCCAGCCTACAGCTACACCTGAGAGGACCTGGCACCTTGCGAAGCGGGTAAGATATGGAGCCTCAACCTGGTGGGACCTGAACACTCCTCCACCCCAGCGCACCAGCGGGAGGAAAAGATTCAGAGTGGGGAGGGAGTGGAAGCACAGGCCCGCCAAATAACCAGCCCTGGTGATCTGTGCCTGGAGCACTGACACACATCGCACGGTATATCGGAGATTAGAAAAACGGAAGGGCAGAATCTGAGATGGACAACGCAACTGGGTCCTCTCAGCCGGCCCCCAGGGACAAAAAAAAGCGCGCGCTTTTTAAAAAGGCTTAAAGAGACAAGGGCCCAACAGCAGAACAAAATCGTCCCAGCGCACTCAGTACAGCAGGCTGTGAGTCCTGGGGAATTTCCGACCCCTTGGCCAGCTGGTGGCTGGAAAAAGCAGCCGCGCCAAGACATTCCACAGATATCAGCAGCCTCCCATTCGTTCCCTCCCTGGCGAGAGCCACAAAGGGCTCCGCGGTGCCGCCATAGCTGTGGAATAGTTGAGCAGCAGCGCCACCTACAGCACGCTCACAGAATCTACACCTGGTAGGCATTTTTTTGTTTTGTTCTTTCTTTTTACTTTTAAAAGTCTTAAAGAGCCCAGGTGACATAAGTGGCACCCTACCAGCGACCACTTCTATCGCCATGAAAAGACAGAGGAATATGGTACAAACAAAGCTTAGCCAGACAACCCCAGGGAGGGAGCCTGATGGGATGGACATGCACAATCTTCCTGAAAAAGAATTCAGAATAAAAGTCATAACCATACTGATGGATCTACCGAGAAATATGCAAGAGCTAAGGGAGCAAGTGAGGGAAGTGAGGAAAAACAATGCAGAAATGAGACAAGCGATTGACGGGCTTAGCAGCAGACTGGATGAGATGCAAGAGACTGTTAGTGGAATAGAAATCAGAGAACAGGAATACAGAGAAGCTGAGGCAGAGAGAGATAAAAGGATCTCTAGGAATGAAAGAATATTAAGAGAACTGTGTGACCAATCCAAATGGAACAATATTCGCATTATAGGAGTACCAGAGGAAGAAGACAGAGAAAAAGGGATAGAAAGTATCTTTGAAGAAATCATTGCTGAAAACTTCCCCAAGCTGGGGTAGGAAATAGTCTCTCAGACCATGGAAGCCCACAGATCTCCCAACACAAGGGACCCAAGGAAGACAACACAAAGACACATAATAATTAAAATGGCAAAGATCAAAGATAAGTACAGAGTATTAAAGGCAGCTAGAGAGAAAAAAGATAACCTACAAAGGAAAACCCATCAGACTATCATCAGACTTCTCAACAGAAACCCTACAGGCCAGAAGAGAATGCCATGATATATTTAACGTTATGAAACAGAAGGGCCTCGAACCAAGAATATTGTATCCAGCACGATTATCATTTAAATATGACGGAGGGATTAAACAATTTCCAGACAAGCGAAAGCTGAGAGAATTTGCTTCCCATAAACCACCTCTACAGGATGTCTTAAAGAGACTGCTCTAGAAGGAAGCACTCCCAAGGCTAAAAAGAGGTCACCAGAGAAAATAAAATCATAGCAAAGAAAGCAGACCATCCAAATACTAACTAAAGGCAAATGATAAAACAACTGGTATATAAAGAATGGAGGACGAAGAATAAGAAGGGAGAGAAATAAAGAATCATCAGACTGTGTTTACAATAACTTAACAAGAAAGTTAGGTTATATTGCTAAATAGTAAAGAATCTACCCTTGAAAGTTTGGTAACCACGAATCTAAAGCCAGCAATGGCAATAAGTACATATCTATCGATAATCACCCTAAATGTAAATAGACTGAATGCACCAATCAAAAGACACAGAGTAATAGAATGGATAAAAAAGCAAGACTCATCTATATGCTGCTTACAAGAGACTCACCTAAAACCCAAGGATACACAGAGACTAAAGATGAAGGGATAGAAAAAGATATTTCATGCAAACAACAAGGAGAAAAAAGCAGGTGTTGCAGTACTTGTATCAGACAAAATAGACTTCAAAATGAAGAAAGTAGCAAGAGATAAAGAGGGACATTACATAATGATAAAGGGGTCAGTCCAACAAGAGGATATAACCATCTAAAATCTATATGCAGCCAACACAGGAGCGCCGACATATGTGAAACAAATACTAACAGAATTAAAGGAGGAAATAGAAAGCAATGCATTCATTTTAGGTGACTTCAACACACCACTCACTCCAAAGGACAGATCAACCAGACAGAAAATAAGTAAAGACACAGAGGCACTGAATAACACACTAGAACGGATGGACCTAACAGACATTTACAGAACTCTACACCCAAAAGCAGCAGGATACACATTCTCCTTAAGTGCACATGGAACATTTTCCAGAATAGACCACATACTAGGCCACAAAAAGAACCTCAGTAAATTCAAAAATACTGAAATTCTACCAACCAACTTCTCAGATCACAAAGGTATAAAACTAGAAATAAATTGTAGAAAGAAACCAAAAAGGCTCACAAATACATGTAGACTTAACAACATGCTCCTAAATAACCAATGGATAAATGACCAGATTAAAATAGAGATCAAACAATATATGGAGACTAATGACAACAATAACACAAAGCCACAACTTCTGTGGGACGCAGCATAGGCAGTTCTAAGCGGAAAGTATATTGCAATCCAGGCCTATTTAAAGAAGGAAGAACAATCCCAAATGAATAGTCTAAAGACACAATTATTGAAATTCGAAAAAGAAGAACAAATGAGGCCCAAGGACACCGGAAGGAGGGACATAATAAAGATCAGAGAAGAAATAAATAAAATTGGGAAGAATAAAACAATAGAAAAAAATCAATAAAACCAAGAGCTGGTTCTCTGGAAAAATAAACAAAACAGATAAACCCCTAACCAGACTTATTAAAAGAAAAAGAGAGTCTACACACATTAACAGAATCAGAAATGAGAAAGTAAAAATCACAATGGACCCGACAGAAATAACAAAGAATTATAAGAGAAGACTATGAGAACTTATATGCTAACAAGCTGGGAAACTTAGAAGAAATAAACAACTTCTTAGAAAAATACAACCTTTCAACACTGACCAAGCAAGAAAGAGAAAAACTAAACAGACCAATCACCAGCAACGACATTGAAGCAGTAATCAAAAAACTACCCAAGAACAAAACCTCCGGGCCTGATGGATTCACCTCTGAATTCTACCAGACATATAGAGAAGAAATAACACCGATTCTCCTTAAAGTTTTCCTAAAAATAGAAGAGGAGGGAATACTTCCAAACTCATTCTATGAAGCCAGCATCACTCTAATACCAAAACTGGGCAAAGACCTCACCAAAAAAGAAAATTACAGACCAATATCCCTGATGAACGTACATGCAAAAATACTCAACAAAATACTAGCAAACCGAATTCAAAAATACATCAAGAGGATCATACACCATGATCAAGTAGGATTCATCCCAGGGATGCAAGGATGGTACAACATTCGAAAATCCATCAACATCATCCACCACATCAACAAAAAGAAGAACAAAAACCACATGATCATCTCCATAGATGCTGAAAAAGCATTTGACAAAATTCAGCATCCATTCATGATTAAAACTCTCAACAAAATGGGTATAGAGGGCAAGTACCTCAACATCATAAAGGCCATATATGACAAACCCACAGCTAACATCATACTTAACAGCGAGAAGCTGAAAGCTTTTCATCTAAGATCAGGAACAAGACAGCGATGCCCACTCTCTCCACTGTTATTCAACATAGTACTGAAGGTCCTAGCCACGGCAATCAGACAAAACAAAGAAATACAAGGCATCCAGATTGGTAAAGAAGAAGTCAAATTTTCACTATTTGCAGATGACATGATATTGCACATAAAAAACCCTAAAGATTCCACTCCAAAACTACTAGAACTAATATCTGTATTCGGCAAAGTTGCAGGATACAAAATTAACACACAGAAACCTGTTGCTTTCCTATACACTAACGATGAGCTAACAGAAAGAGAAACCATGAAAACAATTCCATTCACCGTTGCATCAAAAAGAATAAAATACCTAGGAATAAATCTAACGAAGGACGTGAAAGGCCTATACACTGAAAACTACAAGACACTCCTAAGAGAAATTAAAGAGGACACTAACAAATGGAAATGCATCCCATGCTCTTGGCTAGGAAGAATCAATATTGTCAAAATGGCTATACTACCTAAATCAATCTACAGATTCAATGCAATCCCTATCAAACTACCAACAGCTTTCTTCAATGAACTGGAACAAATAATTCTAAAATTCATATGGAACCACAAAAGACCCCAAAAAACCAAAGCAATCCTGAGAAGGAGGAATAAAACAGGGGGAATTACACTCCCAGACTTCAAGCTGTACTACAAAGCCACAGTAATCAAGACAATTTGGTATTGGCACAAAAACAGACCCACAGACCAGTGGAACAAAATGGAAAATCCAAACATTAACCCAAACATATACCCAAACAATTACTATATGATAAAGGAGCCTTGGATATACAATGGGGAGAGGACAGCCTCTTCAGCAGCTGGTGTTGGCAAAACTGGACAGCTCCATGTAAGAGAATGAAACTGGACTACTGCCTAACCCCATACACAAAAGTAAACTCAGAAATGGATCAAAGACCTGAATGTAAGTCAGGAAACCATAAAACTCTTAGAAAAAAACATAGGCAAAAATCTCTTGGACATAAACATAAGCGACTTCTTCATGAACATATCTCCCCAGGTAAGGGAAACAAAAACAAAAATGAACAAATGGGACTATATCAAAGTTAAAAGCTTCTGCACAGCAAAGGACACCATCAGTAGAACAAAAAGACATCCTACAGTATGGGAGAATATATTCATAAATGACATATCTGATAAGGGGTTGACATCCAAAATATATAAAGAACTCACACACCTCAACAAACAAAAAGCAACTAATCCAATTAAGAAATGGGCAGAGGACATGAATAGACACTTCTCCAAAGAAGAAATTCAGATGGCCAACAGGCACATGAAAAAATGCTCCACATCGCTAATCATCAGAGAAATGCAGATTAAAACCACAATGAGATATCACCTCACACCAGTGAGGATGGCCAACATCCAAAACACAAACAACAACAAATGTTGGCGAGGATGTGGAGAAAAGGGAACCCTCCTACACTGCTGGTGGGAATGCAAATTAGTTCAACCATTGTGGAAAGCAGTATGGAGGTTCCTCAAAAAACTCAAAATAGAAATACCATTTGACCCAGGAATTCCACTCCTAGGAATTTACCCTAAAATGCAGCAGCCCAGTTTGAAAAAGACAGATGCACCCCTATGTTTATCGCAGCACTATTTACAATAGCCAAGAAATGGAAGCAACCTAAGTGTCCTTCAGTAGATGAATGGATAAAGAAGAGGTGGTACATATACACAATGGAATATTATTCAGCCATAAGAAGAAAACAAATCCTACCATTTGCAACAACATGGATGGAGCTAGAGGGTATTATGCTCAGTGAAATAAGGCAAGCTGAAAAAGACAAGTATCAAATGATTTCACTCATATGTGGAGCATAAGAGCAAAAAAGCTGAAAGAAAAAACAGCAGCAGACTCACAGAACTCAAGAATGGACTAATAGTTACCAAAGGGAAAGGAACTGAGGAGGCTGGGTGGGAAGGGAGGGACAAGGGGGGAAAAGGGGGCATTACAATTAGCAGATGTAATGTTGGGGGGCGCGGGGAGGGCTGTACAACTCAGAGAAGACAAGTAGTGATTCTATAGCATCTCACTACACTGATGGACAGTGACTGTAATGGGGTTCGTGTGGGGGACCTGATGAAGGGGGTAGTTTAATAACCAAAATATTGCACATGTAATTGTAGATTAATGATACCAAAATAAATTAAAAAGAAAATACATCAAGCAGAAAAACCTGGACCAGCATAACAATTATAGAAATATAAATTTAGGATCAAAAGAATTGAGTGACAAAAGATGAAGACAGAGCTAAGAAATTCCACATGTAGACTAATAACAGCACATAGCACCAAAGGTATAAATGGATGAGCACTGAAACCCACAGCTGATTATCCAGTTTTGCCAAATATTCAGAAAAGTGGCATCAAAACACCTGGATAACTGACTGGCCTGGATTTCACCCACACACATCACTTTGAAAATCAGTGTTTTAAAGAAGTTTATGTTTCATGAGGTCTTCAAATGCTGGAAAGAAAAAAATGAGTAAGACTAACACCCATGAAGCAATAATGTAAAGCGACATTTCAGTTGTCTGATAGGGAATATAGGGGCCTTAGCAATTTAGAGGAAAATATGATAGGCAGTCTAGGCTAAGGAATGACAAGACAGTAGGACATTTGCAAATCGGAGTCAAATCTTCAGATTAACCATTGTTCATACCAGTGTAAATTATAAGGCCATATTGGTCCAATTCTATTCCCTGCCCAAGGGCACTACTGTCCTTACTAACAAAAGGAAAACAGCAGGGCCAGCAGTGGCACATACATGCACCTTGCCCAGCTAGAGTGATTTGTCAGGGTGGATATTTGGTCACAGAGGAGTGTAGAGGCGATGGGGAAAGGGGCATGGGAAAGGCACAAGCACAGACCTGTTCCACGACGCACTCCCTCCTCTCACTAAGTCAGAAGTAATCCATCACCCTTGCCCCCGTTAAGCACTAGAGTGTACCCACAAACATACATACCCCTTACACACCACATGTTACACGTCTAGGTTTCAGTCCCAAGCAAGAATAGCCGAATGGAGAGGGTGACTCTTGTGGATATTTTTAAGTTCTCTGGCATTTTCCACATTCCTGGCCCTTCATTTCCTGGCATACATGAAGGAAGTATACATAAGGCCCCTGCTGTGTCATGGATACTACCCCCACTTGCAAAGTGAAGATACCAGATCCCCCCAGCTCCCCATGACTTGGGCTAGGCCAAGTTTCCCAAAACACAGACTCTCAAGTGAGTGTCACCAAGATGTCAAAACAGGCGGAGTCATTTCTTTAGGGCAAAAGTAGCAGCAGGAAGCAGACCAGTCTGTTCTGCTGTACGAGGAGCTCACTTCCTGCCCTCCAGAGCTAATTTTGTTCCTCTCTGTTTTCCAAGCCTACTCCTTGAGTCTCCTCTTGAATCTGAGAGACACTTGATATCCTTCCGATAAATGTCCTTGGCCAGAGTTGGTTCCTGCCACTTGTAGCTAAGAATCCTGATACCATTACAGATTCCAGTCTCCCATCCTGAACCTTGCCCAACCTATCAAGAACCATTCCTGATAGCAGCTCTCCCTCTCTGCCTCATTATAAAACAGCACGTTCCTGATGTTCTTCCTCCACATTTCTTTGCCTTCTAATTCCTTTTGTGATGTACTTAATGCCTGAGAGATTTCCCTGAAATGCTACCACTTGTTCCAAATATTCCAGTAACACAGAAGTCTTAGTGGAATTATCTGGATGCCCTTACAGACACGAAGTAGTCTACAACTGGACAAAACGCAAACTTTTCCATGCTTTAAATTCAGTGCATTCTCATCTTGTACCCAGAGCTGTTTTATTTAGTTAGGCTTTCAGGGAATCTAACTTCTATTTGTCAGGTTTATGTTGTTGATGCTTCCCTCTCACTGAGGTGTTCAGAGTCTTAATTAGATAGCAAGTGTAAAGTGCTTTGACAGCATCAGATGAAAAGTGCTAGAGAAATCCCTAGGGAATTTCTTCATTTTTGGCTCAAAAGACACAAGAAAATTAGAACACTTTAACAGCTAAGCTAAGGTTTGCAAAGTAAACTTTTTGGATTTTCTTCTGTGTTTGTGGGTTGTATAGTACAAAGGTTGAATTTTTTTAATTCTCCTAACTATAAATGAAAGAGCCATGCTGAAATTCCTGCAAGACACATTAAATGTAAGTTCACCACGATGGGTCTGTGGGATGTAAGTAACCAAATGACTGTCTGCAGACCTAGAATCTTCTGAGCAAAGGGAAACTGGCCCAGACTCATGAAATTAGTTAACACTTTCAAGGGGAAATCTAGGATCCAAATTTTAGCAGAGTTATGAAAGGGAACACCCACAAAAATGCACATCTCCTGAGTAGGGGGTCTTTTCTCTGAGACTGAGACAACATACATTTGTTTCTTAGAGTTTGGCTTCTGGGTTAATCTAATTATTTCTCAGGAAGCCCAATCCTCTGCTTTGAGGTAGACAAACGATGGTAAACAGCAGTATGGATGGATCAAAAGCCTTTTCATTTAGAACGAAAGGACATGGGTAGAGACAGTACTCTCCCCTAGGCCAAACTACACATCACTGACTCACACGCATCACCCCAAGGAGGGAGGCAAACGTTGACCATGCAGTTACGTACACATAACAGGCTGATGTGTTTGACTGACTGAAGGTGAGACCGGGTCAGAGAGAAGAGAGCCCAGCAGATCTCCAGCTCTGCCCCATCAGAGCCTCTGCAAGAGCCACCTTTCTGGGGAACTTTTTAAAATGCAAAACTCAGCCAGTTCTGTAAAACTCTTTACAACCCAAACTGTTCACAATGTACCCTTTTTCCATTTTGTGGAAAAGGTTGGCTTAAAAAAAAAAAGCCTCTGATTCCACATTTGAGAACAATTCCAAAGAACACACCTAGAGAAATAGAAAAAAAATCTATGTGGAGTATCCACGTGGAAAACGACATGTTGGTCTCCTTCAGATATTGCTACATACTTTTATAAGAAGAACAAATTGTTCACTTGTTTATATACAATAAGGTGTTATACACAGACTAAAAGTGAAAGGATGGAAAAAGATATTTCATGCAACTAATAGAAAAAAGCAGGAGTTGCAGTACTTCAAAACAAACAAAATAACAAGAGACAAAGAAGGACATTACATAATGATAAAGGGATCAGTCCAACAAGAGGATATAATCATTATAAATACCTATGCACGCAACACAGGAGCACCTACATATGTGCAACAAATACTAACAGAATTAAAGGGGGAAATAGAATGCAATGCATTAATTTTAGGAGACTTCAACACACCACTCACTCCAAAGGACAGATCAACCAGACAGAAAATAAGTAAGGAGACAAAAGCACTGAACAACACATTAGAACAGTTGGACCTTACAGATGTCTACAGAACACTCCACTTAAAAAGATCAGGATACACATTCCTCTCAAGTGCACATGGAACATTTTCCAGAATAGATCATATACTAGGCTACAAAAAGAGCCTCAGTAAATTAAAAAAGATTGAAATTGTACCAACAAGCTTCTCAGACCACAAAGGTATGAAACTAGAAATAAATTACAGAAAGAAAATTAAAAAGCCAACAAACATATGAAGGATTAAGAACATGCTCCTAAATAATCAATGGATCAATGACCAAATAAAAACAGAGATCAAGCAACATATGGAGACAAATGATAACAGTAATTCAACACTGCAAAATCTGTGGGATGCAGCAAAGGAGGTGCTAAGAGGGAAGGATACCGCAATACAGGCCTACCTCAGGAAAGAATAACAATCCCGTATGAACACTCTAAACTCACAATTAATGAAACTAGAAAAAGAATAACAAATGAGGCCCAAGGTCAGTAGAAGGAGGGACATAATAAAGATTAGAGCAGAAATAAATAAAATCAGGAAGAATAAAACAATAGAAAGAGTAAATGAAAGCAGGAGATGCTTCTTTGAGAAAATAAACAAAAGAGATAAACCCCTGGCCAGATTTATCAAGAAAAAAAGAGAGTCTAAACACATAAACAGAATCAGAAATGAGAAAGGAAAAATCACTATGGACACCACAGAAATACAAAGAATTATTAGAGAATACTATGAAAAATTATATGCTAACAAACTGGATAACCTAGAAGAAATGGACAACTTTCTAGAAAAATACAACCTTCCAAGGTTCACCCAGGAAGAAACAGAAAACCTGAACAGACAATTACCAGCAACGAAATTGAACTGGTAATCAAAAACTACCTAAGAACAAAATGCCTGAACCAGATGGCTTCACTGCTGAATTTTATTATACATTTAGTGAAAACCTAATACCTATCCTCCTTAAAGTTTTCCAAAAAATAGAAGAGGAGGGAATACTTCCAAACTCATTCTAGGAGGCCAGCATCACTCTACTACAAAAACCAGGCAAAGACACCAAAAAAAAAATTACAGACTAATATCCCTGATGAACATAGATGCAAAAATACTCAACAAAATATTAGCAAACTGAATTCAAAAATACATCAAAAAGACCATCCACCATGATCAAGTAGGATTTATTCCAGGGATGCAAGGATGGTACAACATTTGAAAATCCATCAACATCATCCACTACATCAACAAAAAAAAGGACAAAAACCACATGGTCATCTCCATAGATGCTGAAAAAGCATTTGACAAAATTCAACATCCATTCATGATAAAAACTCTCAACAAAATGGGTATAGCTGGCAAGTATCCTCAACATAATAAAGGCCATATATGACAAACCCACAGCCAACATCATATTTAACAGCGAGAAGCTGAAAGCTTTTCCTTTAAGATTGGGGACAAGACAAGGATGCACACTCTATCCACTTTTAGCCAACATAGTTCTGGAGGTCCTAGCCATGGCATTCAGACAACACAAAGAAATAAAAGGCATCCAGATTGGTAAGGAACAAGTTAAACCAACACTGTTTGCAGACGACATGATATTGTACATAAAAAACCCTAAAGAATCCACTCTAAAACTACTAGAACTAATATCTGAATTCAGCAAAGCAGCAGGATACAAAATTAATGCACAGAAAACTGTTTCATTCCTATACACTAACGAAGAACTAGCAGAAAGAGAAATCAGGAAAACAATTCCATTCACAATCGCATCCAAAGGAATAAAATACATAGGAATAAAGCTAACCAAGGAAGTGAAAGACCTATGCCCTGAAAACTACAAGACACTAGAGAGAAATTAAAGAGGACACTAAAAAATGGAATTCATCCCATGCTCTTGGGTAGGAAGAATTAATATTTTCAAAACGGCCATCCTGCCTAAAGCAATCTACAGATTCAATGCAATCCCAATCAAAATACCAACAGCATTCTTCAACAAATTAGAACAAATAGTTCTAAAATTCATATGGAACCACAAAAGACCCCGAATAGCCAAAGCAATCCTGATAAAGAAGAATAAAGCTGGGGGGATTACGCTCCCTGACCTCAAGCTCTACTACAAAGCCATAGTAATCAAGACAATTTGGTACTGGCATAAGAACAGATCCATAGACCAATGGAACAGACTACAGGGCCCAGATATAAACCCAAGCATATATGGTCAATTAATATATGATAAAGGAGCCATGAATATACAATGGGGAAATGAAACCCTCTTCAACAACTGGTGTTAGCAAAACTGGACAGCTACATACAAGAGAATGAAACTGGATTATTGTCTAACCCCATACACAAAAGTAAACTCAAAATGGATCAAAAACCTGAATGTTAGTCATGAAACCATAAAACTCTTAGAAGACAACATGGGCAAAAACCTCTTAAATATAAACATGAGCAACTTTTTCCTGAACACATCTCCTCAGGCAAGGGAAACAAAAGCAAAAATGAACAAATGGGACTACATCAAACTTAAAAGCTTCTGTACAGCAAAGGACACCATCAGCAGAACAAAAAGGCATCCTACAGTATAGGAGAATATATTTGTAAATGACTTATCTGACAAGGAGTTAGCATCCAAAATATATAAAGAACTCACACACCTCAACACCCAAAAAGCAAATAACCCATTTAAAAAATGGGCAGAGGATATGAAGAGACAATTCTCCAAAGAAGAAATTCAGATGGCCAATAGGCACATGAAAACATGCTCCACATCGCTAATTATCAGGGAAATGCAAATTAAAACCACAATGAGATATCACCTCACACCAGTTAGAATTGTCAACATCAAAAATACTAGGAACAACAAATGCTGGCATGGATGCTGAGAAAGGGGAACTCTCCTACACTGCTGGTGGGAATGTAAACTAGTTCAACTATTGTGGAAAGCTATGGACGCTCCTCAAAAAACTAAAAACAGAAAAAGCATTTGACCTGGGAATTCCACTCCTAGGAATTTACCCAAAGAAAACAAGTTCTCAGATTCAAAAAGACATATGCACCCCTATGTTTACTGCATCACTATTTACAATAGCCAAGATATGGAAGCAACCTAAGTGTCCATCAATACATGAGTGTATAAAGAAGAGGCAGCACATATATGCAATGGAATACTATTCAGCCATAAGAAAGAAACAAACCCTACCATTTGCAACAACATGGATGGAGCTAGAGGGTATTATGCTCAGTGAAATAAGTCAGGCAGAGAAAGACTAATACCAAATGATTTCCCTTATTTGTGCAGTATAATAATGAAGCAAAACTGAAGGAACAAAATAGCAGCAGACTCATAGACTCCAAAAAGGGACTAGCAGTTACCAAAGGGGAAGAATTGGAGAGGACGGAGGGTGAGGGAGGGAGAGGGGATTGAGGGGTATTATGACTGGTTCACATGGTGTGTGCGGGGGTCACGGGAAGACAGTGTAGCACAGAGAAGACAAGTAGTGACTCTGTGGCATCTTACTACACTGATGGACAGTGAGTGCCATGGGGTATGGAGGGGGACTTGATAATATGGGTGAATTAGTAACCACATTGTTTTTCTTGTGAAACCTTCATAAGAGTGTATAACAATGATACCTTAATTAAAAATAAATGAATATTTATTTATTTATTTATTTATTTATAAAACAAGGTGTTATTTGAAATCAGTGAGGGAAAGATAGAGCTTTGGATAACTGACTAACCTGTTGGATAAAATAAATCCAGATCCTTGTAGGGCTCTTTGGACCAAAATTAATTTCAGACGGATCAACTTTTTAAATATAATTAATTATATATTTGTTTTAAAAGTCAAGTGAATTTTGTTTACAGCGTTGAATGGCAAAATCTTTTCTAGACATGACATAAAATTCAGAAGTATAAAGGAAACAATTGGTAAATTCAACTACATAAAATGTCAAAATTCTTTATAACAAAATTGTCACAATCACAGTCAAAAGGTAAGTGACAAACTTTGACATTTTTTTTAACAAATGTGACAAAGAGGCAATGTCATGAATAAACTGAGATTCCTTACAATCTATTAAAGAGAGGGAAAGAAACAGAGAGAAACAATCAGTAAAGGATCTGAACAAGCAGTTCAGAGAAAATAAACTTAAATTGCCCCTAAACGCAGGAAAGGCTGAAACTCACTCATAGTTAAAGAAATGCAAAGTTGGGGAAAAATTAGTTTGTCTTATAAACTGACCAAGATGAAAGCATTTGCTAATCCTCAGTGTTACAAGGATGAATAAATGTGCACTCACACACACTACTGGTAAGAGTATGAACTGGTGCACTTTCTGAAAGGCAACTGGCAATATCTAATAAACTCACACCTCTAGGAATTTATCCCACAGATATACCAATACAAACAAATAGATATTTGCTATAGCATTATTTGTAATAGTTAAGACTGGCAATATCTTGTACACCCATCAACAGAAAACTGGTTAAATAAATTATGGAAAATCTATACAGTAGACTGCAACCATTACAAGACTATGGTAGATTTATATGCACTACTATAAAAAGATGTTCAAGAAAGATAGTTAACTACAAAAAGGCTAACAAGAAATGTCAGTGTTAGTATAATCTCATTTGTGAAAGTAAAAATGTATTTGAGATGCAGACTCTTTGGACACTTCTGGAAAAAGACACTGGGAACTTCTAGTAGTGATTATTCTCTGCATAACTGGAAATTTTATTTTTGTTTTTGCCCTTTTAATTTTTATTTTTTACCATGGACTAGCTTTACTTTTACAATGAAAATCCAGTTCAGAAAATAAAGATTGAGGTTCATCTACCACTTAAAATTAATTAAATAAAAATCTTACTCACTTAAAATTAATTAAATAAAAATTTTTACTCGATGAATATATACTGAGGGTAGACACTTTACAAGACTGAGAAGATCTAAAGATGTCTGCGATGCAAGCCTTGCCCTCCAGGACCCTACCTTATGTTTACAGAGGTAGAGAGAGAACCAGACACCGAAATAAGTAGTTGCCCACCTGGAGAAGCACAATAGAAAAGACTTTATTCTTCAAGATACCCACAGCTTTCCAAAGCCATACTCCCGAGAAGCCCACACTGGAATCACTCACATGAACCACTGCCTTTCTTGTGATCTCAGACACTAGAATAAAAGCACTCCCAGGAAAAGGGGGCTTCACAGTTCCCCCAGTAATTGGAATATAGCCATCCTTTAAGGGGCCTTTGTCAGTCACTCGATAAAATATTAATCTTTGGAACTAACCTCTCAGTTGGCCTGGGTCAAGGGATCCAGCTCTCAAACATGTACCCACTTCCCACAGGAAGGGCAGGTCTGTTAAGCCTCAGATACCGAGCAGTTAGGAGGAAGAAAGACAATGAATGCCTGAGGCTTTCATAATGTGCAGAGGGGTCTCAGCTATGGCTGTGTAACAAGTATTATTCACAAAGCACCATTGCCCCTTCCTCCCACCCCTGCTTTAATGTTAACACCTGGCTTGTGGAAAGAGCTTGTTTGATAGCTGTAAGCCGAGTTCAGGGGTAAAGCGATTTACCAGTTCCCCACACTTCCAAATGGCCGGACTCCAAAGTCTGTGTTCTTCCCACACAGCCCTGCTGTCAGAAGGAAAAACTAAGGTCAAGGACCAATCCAGCACATAAAGACTAAGCTCGCCCTCCAGAGCTCTGGGCCACACACAGTCCTTCCACCCGCAGCTCACGGGGAGCACACGCTTTTCTGTGAGGATCAGCAAATGGGACTAATGAGGTGGGGTAGTCTGATCCTGCTGGGAATATGGCCTTGTGAAGAAATCCAAATCAAAAGATTTTACAAATTCGGGCAGAAATTAAGTTCCAGTGGGTTGGGCAGGGGAAATGTCAGCAGCCCTCATCAGAAAACCCAAGCAAGCAAAGCTTGCATGAACAATTTTGGACTTTCTTCCTTTATACTCTGTGTTATCTCAAGAGGCCTCCAGAGAGCCCCTCTATACATGAACAGCATGAAATAGCCCCTCCACCTTCACAATCATTGCCCAGAGAGGCACAGAAATACTGCGAATGCCTCAAATCAAGGGAGAAGAGAATGCAGAGTTCTTAGTGCTTTCCTGGCAGCAAAAGTCCCTTGGCAGGTCAAAGTAGAGGACGGGTGACAGGGAGTCAAGACCCAGCCTTCTGTACCAGAGTGGATAGACCTTGAACAAATCAGTCTCTCTAAGAGTGATTAACCCAAAAATGCTGCCTGCCTCAAGGTAAATTGTAACAAGCTTAGTGAATGAGCTTTGTAAGTGGAATGCCATGCTAACAGGTACACCTTGCACCCAGGGAGCTAATTCATACCCTCCCTGCTCTGAGAAATCATCACTTCATAGTCAAGAAGTGGGGAGATGCAAGAGAGTGGAGTCTTGCAGAGTTTCTGTACAATGGGTGCTCAAGTTTCATACATGTTTGTAACTTTGGGGGCAGTTCAGGAAATAATAAAAGAGAAAAGAGACTTATTTCACATTTGTCCTCCAAAAGAGATAAGATAAATTTCACAGTTAACATTTATTTTTCCCAGAAAATACCAAGTAAAAGAGGAGAAGGGGTATTAGTGTGACAGGAGGCTGTAGTTGTATGATAGTAAGAGCTTTGGGAAGCTCTTATGCTCGGTGCCTTGGCTTCCTCGTTTGTAATAGTTTCTACTTCATAGACAATTGGAAGCACTTAGAACATGCCAAATACCTAGGAAGACTGAATACCTACTCCATTGTTGTCAACAGCTCCTTTTTGTGCTGGAAAAAATGAGGCGAGACAACTTCCTCTTTCAGGCACCACAGAGTGAAGCATTAGTAGAGAAAGGTGTGATCCCCAGTCTGTAGCTCTGCTCAAACCTACCCCTTTCTTTCATTTACTACAACACAGGGACAAAACTTCCTTATGTCTCCCAGACTCCTTGTCCTGCTCCAATCCTTCATTACTCTTTTTTTATCTCATCTCTCAACTTTTCAAGGATCAGGTCAACCCTAACATTCTCCAAAATGTATTTCACATCCACTTAGCATTTATTAAACCCAATTTGGGCCCCTCCCTGAGGCCTCTTCTACTTTCAGGCCCCACCCACTCTCAGGCCCCTCCCATTCTTGGGACCTCCCGTGCATAGGCCCCTCCCTTTTACCTTAACTTTCTACTGCAAGTTGGAGACCAGGGTGTAATATTTAACATGATGTTATCTAACATTAGATATAACTGAAAAAATTAGACACTGATAATGACTTGTAAGCCCTAGATTTGTCTGTCTTAAGGACTCCAAGGCTGGCCTATTCTAAGAAATTCTGTCTAGGGGGCACCCCTCTCCTCAGGCAGGCCATCTTCCCCTATCCTCTCCCATGTTCCCAGCCTTCAAGGCTAGTCCATGACCAGGCTCAGAGGACAAATCCAGAGAAGCCCCAGCAGTCCAAGGTCCACCATCTAAATATATATTTCTTGCCATTTCCAAGACATGTTACAGTGAGAATATTGGAAATGTTCACGCTTTCCAAAAGAAACCCATCACTACCCAGTAGGCTGGACTTGCCCTCCAGTCATCAACAGGAAGACGTCTCCATATCTAAGTCTGATCTGTATTACAGTCCAGGGTGACTTCACCCACCTCATCCTGCTCCTCTCTGACTGCCTTGCTCCAGGGCAAGGTGAAGAGCATTCTTGCTGTGCTTCCTGCTCCCTCCAGTCTTCATACCATCACAAGAATAAGTAACACTCCTTAGACATAGCCCACTCTAAATCAATACACAGAAAAAAAGTATTTCTCACAAAGAAATAAAGTCTTCAAGACATGCAAGAAGCCAACAACATAAACATTCACAGTTTAGTTCCTTAGAGTCACAGCCTTTCAAGCACATTTTCCAATTATGGTGTGCATTACACTTACCTAATAAAATTTTGTATTTGGGTACTTTCCAGAACAAAGAAACAGACTGCTTCGAAAGTACACTCCAGTCTTTATTTCATGCAAGAGAGAAAATTGCTTGGAGCTTTGAAATGCAGGTTTATCAGCTTCAATCACTTCCCTCTACGTTTTGAGAATCTTAGGGCCAGGTTTTAGCCAAGATTCAGACTTACAGAGCTGAGCTTCTCGTCTTGCCAGCTTTTCTGGTGAGAGGAAGCACAGAACTCAGGAGTGGCAACTCAGACCTGACATTCTTGCAGTGGGATATCTATTTTCACCCCCTATACCTTGCTCCATAAATCCTTGCCTTTTCCCTCTGCAATTGATAACTGAACTTTCTCACATACCTATACCCATCTTCTTCAGCTGGGGCTTCCTCTTTACCCAACTTTGGAGCCCATGAGGTTGTTGATACATGGCCTTTGAAGTTTCCAGACATTGGGAAGGGCAAAACCTGGCTCTGAAAGCCAAATGCCTTCTAAAAATGTCTAGTCTCCTCTAAGTTAAGTTCTTATTTTCACACAACTTATAGAGAAGGAGGAGGGAAATGCCCTGAAAAACAAATGAGCAACTTTTTAAAAAGCTTTCAGAATCAAGTGTAAAATTCATTAAGAAAAGTAATGGAAATTTTATGGCTGGTGCACAGATAAATTCATTGCTGCCTCTTAATTCATCAAGCACACATACAAGAGTGTATACCAAATTAATTGGAACTAACAGCCTCTTAGAAACTCTAACCAGCTGCAGACTCAGAGTAAACTAGTTGGAACAAAACAAAGAACCCCTCCTCCTCCTTCTCCCAGGCCTTGATTGAAGTAAAAGCTAATCTTCTCAACTCTAAAAATGTTGAAAGACTTTGCTCTTCCACGACTACCAAGCTGTTCAGGCCCAAGCAGGGTCACAACTAGATGCAAATGAGGTTTCTTTAGATATTAGGAATTCCCATTCTACTTCACCGTAGTTATAAAGGCACAATCAAAGGACTCCTGAAAAGAAAGATATTCCCACACTGATGTTACATGTTCTGATCCAGGTGTAGGGTTGAAAGAAGGAAATTTGAATTGAGTAGTTCACTTCCTATTACTTTCTAGGATAACTTGGAGCAAACACTTTTAACCTCCTCCTTCAAGTGAATGCTGTAATTCTTGGACATGTTCTCCAAACAGGCTCTGCAGTATATCCAACAAGGGAACCAGAGGGACTCTATCCATAAGTCATTATAATTATTTGTTTAAAAAAGAACATGGAGCCCACATCCCCTGAAGGCAAGTCAGCACTACCTGCCTTAATCTAAAATAAATTCTGGTCAGACAGTTATAAAAATTATTATAGTAGTATATATTATTCATAATTGACAACTTACTAATGTTAATTTTATGAATAATAAGTAACATTTATTGAGAGTTGAGTCTATGCAAAGCACAGGCTAGGCATTATACATGTACTGTCTTACTTATCTATCACAATAACTCAATGAGATCAGTATTACTATAATTCTAATTTTAAAGACCAGGAAACTGATACTCATAGAAGGTAAGTAGCTTATCCAAGGTCAGAAAACTAGCATATCTCTTCCAACCCAAAGTTAAGTTGTGAAAGCTCAATGATCAAGTGATGGCCTGACAGGTAAAAGTTAAACACAGAACCCTGCAAGTTTTTGCCTTTAAAGAGACAATTTGAGTGAGACAACAGAGGAAAGATATACAGAAGGTGGGTTTGGTCAGAAGGTGTTAAGACTGGATTTTAGTCCTTCTGTTGAGGATGCCAAATCCAAACTCTGAGGTGTTCATCCTCTTACAGTAGATGCCTTGAGGTGCACCTAACACAGAAAGGGAAGAAACATCCTCATGAGCCTACAAATTATTCATTTGTAGTTACATGTCTAAGGAACTAAAGGTAAATGGAAACTAACAATTCCTTATTTACTGTTATCAGAAGTGCTGGGCAGTTACTGTGGGAGGGGAAAGTCTTCTCAGAAAAACAACTCCTTCGAGTTGTCTATTCCTTTTGTCCCTTCTGCCACAGGAAGATCCCAGACAACTTTCAAAAGACACCTTCAGGGTAGCAACAGCCTGGGTCAATATTGTCCATGGACTGGGGCAGCCTGTTAAAAGTCTGAGGAGGCATAAAATGAACATATGCATAAAAGGCATAAAAAGGAACAAATCCTGAATAAGAAGTTACTTTTACTTGCACAATGTTACCAATTTATCAAATCAATAAACATTAGCTGGTTGCCTCCTACATGCCAGCCTGAAGGCACAATCCAGAGACCCAAAAATGAGTAATCATAAGTTATTTTTTCCCTTCAAATGAAGAGAGTGGTAATTCAAAAAAGAAATTACAGTCATTTTAAATAAGAGGCTTCAGGACTAGAACACAAAGGTAAATGCTTTGATCAGTCTATACCTTTTCAAAGACACAACACATCTAATTAGGTCTCTGGAGAATGGATAACTTCAGATTTGCAGCATTTTGTGTATTCAGCCTGATTTTTTTTTCTGGATGACTACTTAATTAGCCAGTTGTAGGGAGCAGCAAGAAAACAAATGCATATTGAATGTTTCAGTGGTGGTTTTGGTAGGTAGATAGAAATTCATTTTTCTGTAATTAAGAAAATCTAGTCAATAGTGGCTTAAATATATATGGTATTTGTCTCAAGTAACAAGAAGTCTGAAAGTACTTCCAGGGCTGGCAAAGAAGCCCAAAATATCCATCAGATGCCAAATCTTCTATTTTTTACCCTACCATCCTCAGCATGTTGGCCGCCATCCTCATGCCAATTGCCTGCTGGTTGCCAAATGGTTGCCACATTGCCAGCCATCATGTTTTAGTTCCAGAAAAGAACAAGGAAGAACAAGACAGAAAGACATCAGCAGATTTTGGCTTATGTCTCAACGGCCAACACTATCATATGGCTGCTGCTGACTTCAAAGAAGACTAGATAATCAACATTTGTTTGTTTGCTGTTACTTAAATAGCCTCTCTGATAGACAGAAAAGAGAAGAAAGAAGTTGGGAGTGAAAGATTAGTCTATTAAGAGTACCTGTTATTCTTCTCACCTATAAAGAAAGGTCTGGGCCATTTTTTTAAGTTCCTATAAGCTTCTTAAAGGAAGAAATGCAAAAAAGGGTAAGTTGTAAGAAATGCAACACCGTTTGAATGTGTATATTGTGCAAATCTAACAAATGAGCTTCTTTTCTTAAAATGCAGTAACTCTAGATAGAACTTCATTTGTCAGTACAGACCTTTAAGAGGCCAGGCCAAACTGTATTCCTGCACTCCTATTGTTCCCTCAGACCTCCATGGTAAGCCCTGGTATAGGCCCCATAAGCAGTGATGATGGGAGGGCCTGGAGCCCTCTCATTAATGTTCTCAAGGAAAATTCAGGACAGTCTTTGCCACATAAATGGGAAGGGATTCTGAAATCAAAAGGACAGAGAAAGTTCCAGAAAAACTATGCATTATAAAGGGGGATCATTTAATAATGTTAACAAAATAAGAAAGGATAACACTAAAATATTTGGGAAGATTCTGACTTAAGTTTTATTTTGGAGAAAGTCACAGATTTTTGCTTTCTGCCATTCCCAAATAAATGTCCTTCTTATGTCGTCTAGAACTGTGTGACCTGTTATTGTAACCATGAGCCACATGTGGCTATTGAGCACATGAAGTGACTGGTCCTGAGATTGGCTATAAGTATAAAATGTGTGCTAGATCTCAAAGACTTAGTAAGAAAAATATATAAAGTAAGCTATCTCATTAGTAATTTCTTAAATTGAATACATCTTGAAATGATAATATTTTGGACCTAGGGGATTAAATAAAACATTATTAAAATAAATTTTACCTGTTTCTTTTTTATTTTTTTAATGTAGCTAATGAGAAAATATATAACTGCATATGTGGCTCATATTTGTGCTTACATTATATTTCTATTGTACTGCGCTGGTCTGGAAGGATGACATCTTCCCAAAACCCATCTGCAACAGCTGCTAGTGATTCCCCACCCCATGAGTCCTTGGCCTATTTCTGAGCTCACAGCAGTCCCCAAGGACAGTTCTATGCATGCCAACAGTTCTCCAACTCCCTCCGCAAGATGTCTCTGCTTCTCTGCCCGAAGACCTTCTCTAGCAAACTTGCTCAGGGCAGTGGGCAAATGCCCAGGATTTAATGCCCTCAGGAGCAACCCACAGCCACTAGGGAATGGTGAATAAATGCCCCGTCTTCAGCCAGCCCCTCAGCAGGATAATTGTGAAGTGTGTTCTATGTAGTCTCTCAGAGGGTCCCAGGAGGGGAGGGAGCCCCAGTTGCCCACAGCAATAGCTTTCTCATTAATACAGATTTTATTGATTCTTCTTCCTTTCCTATGTAAATGTGACAAATAAAATCAAAACAGAGTCAGCATGGCTAAGGGAAATAACCAAAATGGTGGTGAGAGGCCATTAAGGAAATGGAGTCTGCACACGTGGGCGGTTTCACATCTCCGAAGAATACTGGATATTGCTGCCAAAGTGCATTCCTGAGACCACCGTTTGTTATGGATTTATACGGGCACTTGCCTGACTCCAGCCATAGCAACCGGCCAGACACTGAAAAATGTACAGATGTATCTGCCAACTCCAAGTACAAAAAGTTCAAAACAATTTATGTAAATGAATAAACTCCCTGCTGTTAACCTTTAAAAACCCTAAATTTTGTCAGTAATTCGGAGCACAATTTGGGTTGCTACCTAAATCTGTGTCTCTGGAACTGCAATCCCTAAGACTCCAAATAAAGGCAACAAATTGTTTTGCAGCTTTGCCTTATTATTGGTTGACACCTCTCTTACTTTGCTTATGCTTCCTGGGGTCACCTCCCAGATAAACTCCCTGCCCCCCCAAGAATTTGTTTCAGCTTTGCTTCAGAGGGCCCAAACCAAGAGAACAATTCAAACATTTTCACAATCCTTTTTTATAGGACCCATGCCAAAAATCCCATGACTTAACAACTCATGCTGAGTTTTTCTTCCTGGGCTATTATCAGAGAAGATGTCTTTAATTACTATTGCTTTTCATCAATTCATTTAGGATTCCATTGTCAATGGCTTTTAAAAACAAGCAGAAAAGATTCTGCACTAATTAAACAAATAGCGTATCATTTGAAAGAGTTTGTGTATTTGTTTTCCTTTCCAAGTAATGTGTTCACATTTAAACTGTGCTTATATAGTGTTGTCTTAATTATCAAGTCATTAAGGACACTGATGTGACCCTTTAACATTCTGCTCTGCTTTTGGGAAGTGGCAGGTTCTTTAACCCAACAGAATCAAATTTCGTAAGACTGTGAAACAGGTTTCTCATCTGATCTGCAAAAAAAGGCACAGCCAGCCAGGCAGCAGTGTTGGTGGGGACCAGGCACCGTTACTGAGCTCTGTAAATAAGGCTCAAACAGAAGGTAAAACTGTAAAGTGTTCTGCATATCCTGATGTGCAACACAGCCATTGCTGTCTGATCTATGCCAGCCTTGACAGTGATGGTGTAGTTTAAAAAACAAAAGGATTTAGAGTCCAACAGATCCAGGTTCAAATCCTCTCTCCACCACTTACTAGTGTGCCTTCAAATCACTCATTCTCTCTGAGCCTCAGTTTCCCTATCTTATAGTATGAAATGGGGGCTATCACAAATTGAGCATGAAGGACATCTGGCCCACATTTAAAAGAGTCTCATGTTTAGAATGTTTACAGCATCTTCAAATAAAACCTGTGTATGTGTGTGTGTGTGTGCGTGTGTATTATCTTCAGTCTTTTGTACACTAGCAGAATTGGATGTACCCTGGACTTCTCTTGACCTAGACCATGATGAGAATAATAATTCCTATATATCCAATGGTCCCTTTCATCTATTCACAGGAAGCACTAGAAAACAAGAGACGTATTTCAAACCACCCAATCTTTCTTTCTTCTCTTTATTTCTTTTTGCCAAGCTCCACATACAACAATCCCTTAGGCCTTCTCATGGCGGCCTTTCTGGTCCCTGGAGTGCCTAGCACTCTTTTATCTTGTATCTGGCTCTCAAATTGGACATCCATGTGGACTGTCATTCCCAGAACAAATACTTGGTATGGACTGAGAATGTTCCCACTCATGAATTGTCTCCAGGAATGTCCTGACAGTCTCTTTCTCTAGAACTAGACCCTGGGTTTTCTATCCCTGTTGGATAATGTATCCAGCTAAGTCACTGGCATATCGTAGTACTCAGTCATTGCTAGGTTTCCTCCTCTTCTGCCTAAGATGTTTCTTCTGAGCTAAAATGGTCTCAGGAAGTGAGGACCTTACTCAGGAGCAGAGAGCACTCTGCTAAATTCTAAAATAAGGAAGAAAAGAGGAGAGGTACAAAGAAGTTTAAAATGTAGCCTCTTGCCCTTCCAGGAATTTACAATCTAGCTGAGTTGAATCTAATACAGAGGAACCTATTAGGTCCTCAATAAAAGCTTGTTAAATAAACAACAGACATACATACAAAGAAAAGCTAAAAAATTATTCTCATGGTTTTGATGAGGTTTAAGATGATATTATCAGACATACCTAGGAATGCCAAAATCCTGCCTTGGCCAGCCTCCCTTCCATGCTGTGAGGTCCCAAGGGACAACAACAAATAGGTGGTGAAGGACTATGCTATTTTTAATTACGTGGAATTTTGCTCCAAACTCCTGTAAAGGGCTGGCTGATAACCTGGTGGGTGCCTGTGTTCTACCAGGCCAAATGGGCCTTTGCCATTTTCCCAAACCTAAACACAAATCTTAGGATTGCACAGATCTTAGGATTCCTCTGGCTGGAAGCATCATAGAGATAGGCATCCACAGGAGAGAAGGAAGAAAGAGTAAAGCTGGCTAGAGCTGTCCAGGACTGCCTGTCCAAGTGCTAGGTAAGTTACTAAGGTCACTGAAAAGGAGCAATACCTAAGTGTAAGAGCTTTTAACACATAGTTGCCCTGGCCACTAGCAAACATGGCCCAAGTAGTAGACAGAAATTTCACCTCTTTTCCCGTGCTGATATGAAGCAGTACCTCACTAACTGTTAAGGAAATGGCCAACAGAAATGCTATACAACTCAAAGAGGACTGAAATCACTTTGGTACGGAATAATAGAAGAGATAATGGGGCATTTATATACCGACATAGAAGAGTCCCTCCACATCAAGTAAGGCCAGAGATAAATTTGCTCCTCCCCATTCTTCCCCTGAATCCCCTCAACATTCTTACAAGGGAGCTGTGTATTCCTTCTTACCCCTTACACTCTCAATAAATGCTTGCTTGGTGAACAACCTAATTCTGCAGTTAATTACCAGCAAGTTCACAAGCTGATCTCTCTTTAAAACATACATGCAAGAGCAGAGCTACTTGGTTGCCTAATGATATTCCTTTCACAACTCCTTTCTGGGTATTTTCCATAATCGAATTGTCTGCAGAGTAAGGATTGCTGCTTCTAATAGCATGTGGCATCTCATAGACACCTTTGAATGAAATGTGACAAAGCACTTTAAACAAATTTTCATTAACTGTGTCTTTCTATTTGAAAGGCAAGACACTCAACATTTCTTAAATGAAAGAGTTGGAGCAATTCAGCTAAACCTGCCTGAAAAGTATCGAGTAACTTTTGTTCATGAAGTATTATGGAAAATGGAATCTTTTGACAAAAACTAAGTTTTAAAATGTTCTCTCTTTTTATTTCACTTAGTTAATATATGCTATATAGAGAAATGTTATATCTTTACATTAGCTAGAAAAAAATAAATTAAAAATTCTGGGACCCTAGCTCCCTTTATCTATTCTATCCCATTCTGTTATCTGCATGTCTTTCTGTTTCTCGGCTTTCTGCTCCAACAGCCCAAATGTGTGTTGCTCCCTCATCTCTCTCTTCAAAGACCTGGAAACGTTGATAAATGTAATGCAAGTTGTAAACCTATCTTTTCCACAGTCATTCCACTTTTTCTTGTATACCTGGTCACACAATCAAGAGTCTTTGCTCTTGAAAATTAGGCCAGAATGGCAAAAAACAAATCCATGAAGTCAAAATTAAAAACTGTCTGAATTTAGCATATATTTATATCTGTCAGTATTTTTGCAATGCCATTATATCATCCCCTGATTTCAAAAGAAATATGGTGTGCAAGAAATGGAGAAAAGTTTTCCACTGGAAAACTTGGGAGTGCCAGCTTTCAATTCCTAGCTATGGAATTTGGATAAATACCCAAAGTATATTTATTACTCCATATATTTTTGAAATTCAAAAGGACCTTGAAGAGTTCTAGAATTTGGATACCCAAACGATCACATTTTGATGTCCCCCAAAACTCGGAAGAACAGCACACAAACTTTTGCCAAAGATATAGTGAATATGATTCTAGTCTAGGAATGCCAGTTAAGCTAGCAATTGACAAAAGTAAGGACTGAGGAATTCCATATGTTTGCTCCAGTATTTTTGCTTATTGGCTGGTACAGTGTACACCACGGTAAACACTTAAAGTGAGCAACATAAGCAGCTGTCCATGTGATTTAAGGAGAACAACACTGGAGGCGGGGTGGGGTTTGGGGGATGGGCAGAAATATTAACTGAGCAATTTAGACCATCTACAGAGAGCGAATACACTAGATGACTACTCAACTCACTGATTTGGTTTTTGCAACGATAAGCCAAACAGATGAATAAATCAAGAGCAGGAATGCTGCTAGATCCTAGTATTCAAAGATAAAATGAGCTAAGGCACCTGCTTTCCACAAGGCCGGAATCTAATGTGGACATCCACAAAAGAAAGAAAGGAAGAGGGACAAGAAAGAAAAGGGAGACAGAGAAATAAAAGAGAAGGGGAAGGAAGGGGAGACAGATACTACCTGGGGGGTTAAGGAAAAAGGAGAAGTCTAAACAGGTTCTAGAAAGATGTGTCAGCATTCACTCAAAGACAAGGTGTTAATGGGCATCCCAGGCCATGGAACACCTGGGCAAGATATTTGCATTTTCTGTTCTATTTAATAGAGCTTGCCGTCTGAATATACTCTGAGCAACAAGAAGGAGGAAGACTGCAAAATCAGTGTAACATTCCTTAAAAACAGAAAATACATTTTTAACAACTGCCTTTTTAGTAACCTACTTTTTAGTAACCTACAGCAGTTGTTCTCAAAGAGTGATCTCCAGACCAGCAGCATGAACATCTCCTGAGGACTTGGTAAAAACAGATTCTTGCCCCCTCCACCCATGACAGAAACTCTGGGGCTGGGGTAACAATGTGTTTTAAGATTGTCTTCCGGGAATGTTAACTCTGCAGCTTAAGAACAGCTGCCCCAGAGCAAGCAAGTTCACATGATCCTGGATATGCTCTCTGCCTCTCACCAGTGGCGGTAATTAAAACTTTCCTAAACCTAATTCATAGAAGTGCATTACATTAGTGGTTCCTCAACGTCTGTCCTCATAAGGCATCAATGCCTTTCTTGAAAAATTTTTAACTGCTCCCCAGCGAGTGAGATAAATGAAACAATCAAAAGTTCTCATGAAGCTAATTTGTTTATACACTGAATAATTTAAAGGCCTTTAATGTGAGATTATAACCTTCCTACTTTACCATTAAATCATCATTCTTTTTATGAAATAATGGTAGTTAAAGAAGAGCGACCTTCTTTTTTTTTTTTCAAATTAACCTAATAGGTAAAATAGATTGCAGCCCTATGCTGGTCCTCGAAAGGTGTTTTTTTTAATATATTGGTTCAAAAATCCAGACATCTCTAAAGCACAGTAATTGACAAGACATGCATAGCTTTGCCAGACAAAAAAGCCACGTAAATTGCATTTTTCTACCTGAGAGCTAATAATGGTTTTTTATCTATTTGTATCCCAAAAATGTCCAAATTAAGTTTGAGATTCAGTAAACCAAGTTTCAGTAGTATATAAATTTAATAAATGTCCACCATCTCTAATGATTTTTATTCTAGGATTACCATTTTCTTTATGAACTGTCATTTGCAAGATTTCTTATTTGTGGTAAAATACATATAACTATATATCCTCTACATATATGTGTGTACAGATTTGTTTGTTTGATGGCTTTTTGAGATCCCCAAGCACCTTGTTGGAAGAACAGAAAGGGTGAGTACAGACAGTATCATAAATAAACTATTATTATTTATAATGTACATTCTTCATTCTCATGCACTAATGCACAATGTTATTTATTAGTTTAATCACTGTTATGAGAATTGTTATTATTATTTCATGATTTAAAACTGAAAATGGAAATCAGGAAACAGGAAAAAAAATACATTCTGTCTTGAGGACATGTAAGATTTCCTACACCTAATCTGCACATAGACAAACAATATTTATTTCTATTACAATACCTTATTTATCAATGTAGGAAATTGTCTCCTACTCCAGTAACCATTGGAGCATTACTGCCACTGGAACCCAAACCTCATTTCTTTCCATCATCTCCCACATGTTTTCCTTTGTTTCTAGTCTAATTATAACTGTCTTAGTTCCAGATTTCAACCCCTCAAGCCTCAGACTACTGGAGGCAGAGTGGGCTACTTTTGCAGGCCCAGACAGCTCAGGGGGTTCTAAGGATTAAAAAATTCTGAGTGCATCAATTCAGATGTCTCCATTGCAAGTATCAGAGTCCTCTTTCCTGCCAGGCAGGTGCACCAGCTGGTTGTGAATTCAACCTTTTCTGGAGAGCTGCAGTTCTTGTAATTAAACATTGAACCTGCTCTTTACCTTTTTCTGCCCTCTGGCTGCCAGAGAAAAGAATATTTGTATCTACAAGCAGGACCTCTAGCTCTCACCAGTCAATGACCTTAAATTGGCCACTAAGCATCCTCAGTCTGTCACCAGTGCTTCAACAGCCACTAGTAAGAGCTATTCAATTAGTGGTCCTTATAATCACCATTTCCGCAAAACCTTCCCTGTGCTGGAGCTATTGACCCACCAGTGTGCTCTCCATGGTATCCCATCCCAGTTCACCACGAGCGAAAAGTTCTAATGGCCCACGATTATGGCAGGTCAAGGCTAGCATTATCCACCTGTCAACCTGCCACCAGTAATAAGGCTTTCACTGCCGGCAAGTTTTCTCAGTCTGATTCTAGAAACATTTCTGTCTCAGCCAGCTTATAGACCAGGTTCCATGGGAAACAGACACTGAGACTGTAGATTTCCATGCAGAAAGCATATTTGGGAGTGGTCTCCCAAACTACACCCGCAAGGGAATGAGAAGCCCTACTAGGGCAGAGACCTTGGCCCATCCTGTGGAAGCTCTGAAGCTGGGATGGCTCTTAAGCATTGACCCACCTTGGGACAAGGGGCCTGGACCTGTGTACCCCCAACCCATCACCTGGTCATTGAATAAGGGACACAACACTGGATGAGGCAGCTCCCTCCCCAGGGAGCTTAGCAGGCAACACTCCTGGCAGCCGGAGGGATTCATGCTCAGTGCTGAAGGGGGCATATGGGCAGTGCAGGAACCACAACATCCTCTTCATCCCTGGGAATCAAGAACCAGGATGATGCAAATGATAAAAATGGCCAGTGCTTCCCAGCCCAGTGTCTGCCAACCTCCAGCCCCATCTGCTACAGTGCCCTCTTCTTGGACTCCTTCACCAAACTGGTCTCCCAGGTGCTCCCTAAATGACCCACAAATCTTACTGCTCCTCAGCCTTAACTCATAGCTTACCTCGTGCCTGAGACACTCTGCTCCTCTCCCTCCTCATTTCTAACTGTTTCTCATTCCCTTTCCAGGAAGTCTTACCCGTAGCTCCAGCCCACACTGCCCTCCTCCCGTGACTGGACAATGAATGTCCTGTACTAATCGTGTGACACTGGGCATGCACTGAGCCTTTCTTCAAGAGCTAGGAGAGCAAGGTGGCTTTGTTTACACAATATTTAACTCTGCATATAAAAGCCAGAGAAGGCTGATGGACATGCCACAGCTTCAGTAGGAGGAAAAAAGGGAAACAAGTCAAAGGAGATTCTGGGGAAAATGGGCCTGGAGGTAAGTCTGGAGGTAACTCCATACCTGCCTACTTTCACTGTTGACTTTCTGTTTTGCTCTGAGAATCATTACTAACATCGGAGTTCTGGAGCTACTGGTTTTAACGCAGTTCTCCCAAACCCCCAAGAACATTCTTCTCCCTCTCTCCAAACATGAAAATAAGTTCAGAGAAAACAGCAAAAATAGAAAATTAAAGTCAGTGGGGAAGAAAAAGTAACTTGGAGAGCCTGCTTTTATTTATTTATTTATTTATTTATTTATTTTATTTATTTATTTTTAATATAATTTATTTTATTATCATTAATTTACAATTACATGTGCAATATTACGATTATTAAACTACCCCTTCATCAGGTCCCCCCCACCAACCCCATTACAGTCACTGTCCATCAGCGTACTGAGATGCTATAGAATCACTACTTGTCTTCTCTGAGTTGTACTGCCCTCCCCGTGCCCCCCCAACATTACATCTGCTAATCGTAATGCCCCTTTTTCCCTCTTATCCCTCCCTTCCCGCCCATTTTCCCCAGTCCCTTTCCCTTTGGTAACTATTAGTCCGTTCTTGGGTTCTGTGAGTCTGCTGCTGTTTTGTTCCTTCAGTTTTTTTCTTTGTTCTTATACTCCACATATGAGTGAAATCATTTGATACTTGTCTTTTTCGGCTTGGCTTATTTCACTGAGCATAATACCCTCTAGCTCCATCCATGTTGTTGCAAATGGTAGGATTTGTTTTCTTCTTATGGCTGAATAATATTCCATTGTGTATATGTACCACATCTTCTTTATCCATTCATCTACTGATGGACACTTAGGTTGCTTCCATTTCTTGGCTATTGTAAATAGTGAGAGCCAGCTTTTAAATGTGTGCTAGTTGTGTTAGCTTTTAGGGCTCTGAGGCAATGACCATTCTTTATTCCTAATTTGCTTGAAGCATCCAGTTCCCTCACAGGTGTTTGTCTCATCGGCTTTAAAACTGTGCCCTTAGAATGAACTTCTGCAGGGTTGAGGTAAATAAACATCCCTCTTCTATGAGGTCATATCTCCTTTTCATAAAGTATCTTTGTTCTGTTCTCCAGAAGTTGCTAAATGTGTGCTTTCTTGATTTTGCAAATGTGAAGACCCAGGAAAAGGGGAATGGAGAGTGAGAAGCGGACAGGTTGGGGCTGAAGATAAAAATTTGGCAAAGGACAAACCTCAGCTCTCCTGTGACAGCACCTACCAGTTGCTCATAGTGACAGCACATACTTACAAGATCCCACATGGGGGACTCAGGGCTGGCCAAATCTGCTGACTTCACGCTAAGGACCTCTATCTAAGAAGTAGGAAGAGGCAGTAACTGCAATTCCTGCCTCTCCTAAGTCTCTGTGGACCTGTTCATTCCTTGTACTAACTCACTGCCTATCCTCTCACTCCCAGGGTCTTGAAATAAACCTCCCAAGGCCTCAACAACCATGTACAGGGACACATCCTCATTCCTGGGTGCACTGCCTCTACCTCCGCAGTGCACACTGCACCTTGCCCGAGCCCCTGAGTCCATGCCCAAGACCACTCCTGCTGCAGGCTCTGGCTTTGTTCCTCATCACTGCCCCCTTCAGGACCCAGGAATGTTCTCATTCAGGTCTCCTCCATAGACACATCACCAAGAACATTATCAGTGATGCTTCAAAAATTGGACAATGTGCTGATCAGCAGGTGAGCCAAGGAGAGAAGAAAAGATGGCAACACTTCTGAGCCACAAGGAAGTGACCATCTCACCATGAGGACACACATGCCACTGGAATTTTAGCATCTCATGGATGGCCCATGGGCTATACCAGGGGGTTTTCAAGGCCAAATCTCTTGCCCCAATTTAGCTTCTGAACTTCTGCACTTCTCCATAAGCCAGTCCCTTCATTCAAACTCCCCTCCTAGCCCAAAGTAGAAGTGCTTATTCCATATCAGGATGTTGAGTTCTTTCATCACTGCATTACTACTAACTAGTAATATGAGCCAAAACAAGCCTTTGCCCCTCTGGGTCTAAGGGTCTTTACCTAGAAAGTAAGGATGCTGGAACAGCTCATGTCTGCAGTCCCCCCAGATCTCATCACACGCTCTTCTCCTACAACATAAGGGCCATCAACCAGAACATCCCACCTCTCCCTGTGAATAAAGTTTAATTCATGTATAATTTTGCAGGTCCCCCAGTGGACTCTCTGTGTGGGCTGCTAATTGATCAGGCTGGAAACAGAGACAGCAGTTAGGAGAAGAGCATACACCTTTAGGTTAGAGCTAGTTGGTGGTCATTCCAGGGAAGAGGAAGAGGTGTGCCCTGCTCATCAACATGCCCCAGTAGTAATACTTCACTGAGCAACTCGTCACTCTACATTCATCAGCTCCATCAAACCCAACAACATCGGCATGGGACCTCCACTTCCTAGAGACAGTAACTAGGTGGAGGGGTGGGGATTTGACTTTAAGCTTCATGCTCTTTTGACCTTGCCATGCCAGCCCATCTCAGAGCACACCAAGGGAAGGATCAAACCAGAATGGTTAGGCATTATGTATGCACAGCTACTTTTTAGCCACACTAGTTCTATGTTTCACCTATTGTTTAGGCATGACATCCTCTTCCTATTAATGTAGCAAAATATGCTCTCATTTTTGGTATAAAACTTTCACTGTTTCACTAGTTTTCATGGCTATGTTTCCCTCTGTGTCAAATACTTAATAAGTAGAATAAAACTCCATTACAAAATCAATGAAAAAATTAACACCTTTGAGGGTTTCTCAGACTTTACTAGGTGTTATGATTCAAGGGGAAAATTGAGTCATGGCATACTTAAGCATATGCAATGATGAATAGGTCTGACTGTTCTCTTAAAATTTCTGTAATTCTCTGAATGCCTGAAAAGAGACACCCAGTACCTAGACACTGTCACTTTTCTCCTGGACCACCCAAGAGAAGCTTTGTGCCACACCAGCTTGTCATTCTGCAGCTTATTTATGACAGGTCCTACAACCAATTCTGGCCAGACAGTCCTCCTATCAACCTGTCCTTGAGTTTCTTAGGCAGCCCATAAATGAGACTAGCATGATTGGTATTCAGTTGACATAAAGCAGATATTCTCTTCTTTTTATTTTTCTGTCTACAAACTTATAGAAAATTTAAAAAATCCAAGAAAGCATAAAGAAACAATCTATTAATCATTCAATCTCTACCCACTCAGAGTTCATCACTGTTAATATGGCATATTGATTTTCATTCTTTTCTTTGTATTTTAAATTTAAAAATCACTCATGTGGTGAAAAAGGCACATACCTATTATAAAAATGTAGAGAATGTAGAAAATCACAAAGCCAAAGGTTAAAAAAATCCAAATCCCACAGCCAGAAATTACTCTTCATATTAAGTTGAAATGATCATACATGTCTTTCTATGCATAAAACCAGAAAGACAGACAGATAGATAGAGAGGGGGGGGGACATGTACTTATTATAATGAGCTTATTCTTATATTTGTATTTTTCCATCAAGAAGTATTAATTTCAAATTTACGTTGATTTTATAAGACTAAAAGAAACTATAGGGAAACAGAAAAAACTGTTGAACATCAAATAAATGTTTCCTCACTTTCAAAACAATTTTTTCAAGGTATCTCTGAAGTTAAGAAATAAGTTTACTAAAAACAAGAGGATTTCAGCCTTTTTAATGCTACTTACTTCGATACAGAGTTCTCTTCACTCCGTGCTATTTGCAATGAGAGATGAAGGCTTTCATAGTCTCACATTTCTCCCTATTCTCTCCCCTGCTTCCTGGTTTTGTCAGTTACATTATTATTTTTACATTATCAATGTTTAAGACATTCACATTTTATTATTTACCCATAATTTCCATAGTTGTTTGATATTAATTCTACATTTACATGAATTCAGTATTCACCACCATATTTACCAATGTGTCTACATTCCTACACTCTGTATTTTGATTCACACGTTAAGTGGCTGGCTTCACTTGCACAGAGTTTTTTCCAAAAAGTTCTTAAAGGTGTTACATTCTCTACGTTCTTATGTGTTTCAAAATCTCTTTACAACTTAAAGTCATCTTAGACAGGTAAAAGATGAAATATTTGTTTCCCCATCATGATTTTAGAGCTCTGGGTTCCACTGACTTCTCCCATTAAATATTGTTGTGGGGAAATCTGAGACCAGCCTGGATTTTTTCCTCTTTGTAGAGGATTTTCTTTTTCTCTCTAGATCCATGAAGAATTATTTCTTTTTTTACTGAATTTCAGCTTCTTAACTCTCAGTGTTGAGTTTTATGCTTCTAGTTTTCCTAGAACATAGTATGCCCTGTGGATGTGCAAACTCATTTTTGTCTTCAATTCAGATAAAAAGTTCTTCATTATTTCCTTGAATACTTCTTCAGAGACACCCTATACTTTAATGTTGAACTTTTTTTCCTGCATTTTACATCTATTACCTTCAATTTAATTCCTTTAATTTTTGTCTTTTTAATGACATTTACTAAGATTGTCTCAAGCCTTTCTTCTATGTTAATAATTCAAATTTCAGCAATGTGTAAGTTTTATTCTTTGCTATTACCAATTATTACTTCTTTAGTGACATTATTTAGTTCTTGAATTGAATTCCACAATGCTTCCATAACTCTTTGATTTTACTTTATGATTACTTATCTTTGAGTTCTTGATTTATTATATTTGTTCCCTTATAAAGTGAAATTGTTCTATAACATAAAATGAATGCAAAGAAGTTTCTTCTGTTACCTCTTAAAATGGAGTCTGTGTAATGTACTTTGTGCTGGCTCACTTTGGTTTGTGGTTTGCTGTTTCTTTTGATGAAGTAGATTTGCATTGCCGCCAGACTATTTCTATTTTGCTCATGTTTGGCAGCGCTCAGTAGACTTCCTATCTGGTCTGATACAATGGGCTGACTTCTTGGGTCTCTTCCTACTGTATCTAAGACCAGTTTAGTTTCCTGTCCAAAACACAGATGGGAGAACTCACCTGAGATGATGGGCAGGGCAGATCTGATTAGAAAACTTATACTGATATCTTATCCACTGTTTTGATTCCTGTACTGTACAAAAGGTGTCCTACCCAATACAAATGGTATTGTGTGTATCTCATTCCATTGCTAGGTGGCGTTGGGCTTCAGTGGGTTTCTCCAAAGCCATGCCTAACTATGGAGCTCCCCCTACTCACCTCCAGCATCCATTCCAACTGTTACTCAGTCACATGAAGAAAAATACAAGATCAGTTTGCTCAGTTTGCTTCTCTTCAAATTTGGGGCTATTAGTGAGAATTCTCAGAATTTTATTGCCTCACCAGTATAGCTTCTGGAAGGTCCAGGTAAGGCTAGTATTCTATTCTGTTCCAGGATCTTCTGAGTCTTTCCATAGGGGCTAGTTTTTTAAGTTCATTATACTATATTACATCTCTTTCCTCCATTAGTAATTTTTTTATTTTTGCTTTTATGATGTTTCCTTATTTTGTTAGGTTTTGAGGGAAAGATGCAGTTTGCCACATTAATCCAAAATCCTCAAATTCTTCTAGCTGATATTAATTGTGCAACACACTTCCACATGCAGCCGGGATTGTAAGAAATTTTGGGCACACTAGCTGTATCTTTTTCCTTTCTCCCCTACTCAAGAATGAAGATGAGGAAAGCCAGTAGGAGCCACCCGCTCCTCCAGTAAATACTGGTACACTCTATGTCGTACACTGTGCCAGACACTAAAATACAGCAATAAGGAGAATGGGGCGCAGTCTGAGCGCTCACAGAGCTTAAAGCCTAGTGGAGCAGACAGACTAATCAACGATTCACACAAATAACTTAAAATGATTTCAGTTTTGTAAGACGAAAAGAATTCTGTGGATGAATTGGTTGTGGTGATACACAGTGTGGATGTACTAAATGCCACTGAACTATGCACTTAAAAATACTGTACCACGATTTTTTTTAATGAGAGGAAGAAAAATAGTGCTAAGATGGTAGGTCAAGAGACCCTTCCCTAAGGAAGAAATGATTGAACTGAAATCCAAAGGCACAATAGGATGGAAGTTATTACAGGGATAACCTTGAAACCACTCCAATTTATAAAAAAGATAAATCATTCACAAATGTTGGTACTTTATTACTGGTATGGCAGGATAATGTATTTGAAATATTAACCAACATTTTTTCCCTGTATATGCTTCCACCTTTCTAACCCTTCCCCTCCTGCCACCCCAAGCAGCTAGGTTAGCCTGTACTTGTTTTGTAGGGAGAAAGGAGACAGAGAGGCACAAGAAGGAGAAGAATCAAACAGCCTTTAAAATTCGTTTTGGACTTTGGTTTTTCCAAAAGACTAGGCATTTAGGTAAAATGAAGAAAATGAGGGGTACAGGTTTTTAGAGAGAAATAGTGAATAAAAGAGCAAGGATCTTTCCCACTCGTAGATTTAAAAGAATTTCCCAAGCTTGAGATAGGAAGCCTTAGAAAAAGAATGAGCCCAGAAGCTGGGATGCTGAGGAGGGGGCACTTTGGGCCAACCCCAGGGAGGAATTAAATCCCCAGGCAGGTGTGAGATGAGGCATCAGAGAGCAGGAAAGGGGCTCCCCCATTCTTGGGGAAGCACCTGGGAAGAGGCAGCAAGACGCATAGAGGAAACGGCTGCCTGGTGTTTCTGGGAGAGCGAGGCAGGACCACAGCGGCCACCCAGCATATGATACAGCACTCTCAGTGCCCCTAAAGGCCCCAGATGTGTCAGAGCGAGCTAATGAATCTGAAACCTGTAGGAAAGAGGATGGGTGTCTCCTTGGCAACCGGAATGAACTGATAACCAAGGATCAGATGAGTAATGGACTTCTCAACAGATGCCTATGGCCCAGATGACATCCAGGGCTTAACAGTTGTTCCCCATGCACATACCAGGGCCTTCACATCACCCTGTGCCCCCTGCTGCACCACCTACCACCGAATTAAAGATGTGAATTGACTAGAACAAAGTTTTCCCACCATCCTAACAGAATGAGGGAACAAAATTAAATTAGAAGGACTCGAAAGAGGATAAAGGAAGCTACAGTTGTGGCTCCCATTCCCAGGCTGGGATTCATAGGAATAACAAATTGCCACTATGTACTCCGTACAAATCCCATACACAAGAGTATAGAAACTGATACTATGTTACCTGCTGGGTCATCAGTGGCAAAGTCCAGCCCATCAGCCACAGGCGAGGGCCTGTGCTGGGCCACTCCAACAAAGGGACCTACCATAGTTGCAGGCCCTGGTGCAAGAACTTGCAGCCCCGCTTTTTCAGCACATTGAGCTTTTTTTCTTGTTTGCTACTTCCCATTCAGGAATTTGATAAATCTGACATATTGCTTAATGACAGTGATAGTGTCTTAATTTTTTTTTAACCTCCTGGTGAATGCTCAGCACCTAGCAGAGCACCTGGTACACAGTAGGTCCTCGATAAATATTTGTTGAATGAAAGTCTGTATCTTTGTATCTTCTGCTTAGTGTAATGTATCACACAGAATAAAGAATTCTTACTAATTTCAAATGGCTGCCAAGAGGCCAGAGTTTAATAGGGTGGCCAGCTCTCCATGAAATTCTGGATATACCCAAAGATAGCCTAATGCTTTTAGACAGCTTCGCTTTATTTTTAAGACTCAGAAATTCAGATCCAGCAGAGTCCTAATTGCAAAAATATTCTCAACATCTGGAATGCAGAATACTTAATTGATCGTTCCTATCAATACTCAGTTGAACAGAAGCCTGGAGGTTAGAACCTGCCACTTTTAAAATATTATACTAAGCTGTTTAGGCCTTTAAATGTTATGTTAAACTCACAATACGAGGATAACACTGTGCTGGATGCTGAGAGCCATCTGTGTAAGGAGAGAAGCAGGTTCCAAATAGTATGGTTATGCCTCCCTCTCGTGGTGAAATGTCATAGCATCTGGAACATTTCAGGGAAAATTTTCTATACTACTACTAACAATCAATGCATACTAACCACATTCTGTGACTTTGTAAACCTTACAGATGTTATTTATTTCATTTAATCTTCATGACAACCCTGCTTTCAAATATACTGCTAATATCCCTATATTACAGATGAGAAAACTGAGTCTCAGAGAAGTTAGCATGCCCAGCAGGTAGTAAGTGAAAGAGCTGGGATTCAAACTCAGGCATATCTGATTCCAAAGCTCATATGCTTTCCACTATATCATACAACTCATTATTAACAATAATACCTTGTTCATAGTTATATCTCCAGTGTCCTACCCACAGTGGATACTAAATATTTGTTGAGTGGATGAATGACATAGCAGGAATTGCAGATTTGCAACAGTGGTTACATATATGATATACATACACGATATACATATATGTATATCGTATATGTGTATGCCTGCCCTGCACACATATCATTTGATTTTGCTCAAGCAGGGAGAAGTTAGGACTTGTTCTGATATACTTTTTAGCTCATTATTTAAAAGCATTGAAGCACCCTCTATGTATACATACATGCATTCATCATTCAACAAGTATTTATTAAGAACCTACTATGGGCTGGACAGGGTTCAAGTCGCAGTGGGGTTTCAACGGTTTGGAGTTGTGTCCCTAAAGCCTGTAGCCAGTTTGCTGATTTGCCGTTCACTTCTCTAGAAGCTAGAACCAGACCGCCATCCTACATCCATTTGCTATGTGGTGTACTGGAGCATGGGCCTTGATTATTAACATCTTAGATTATTTAAATTACTTAATAATTAGCAGCATGTAATAGCTTCAAAAAAAGAGGGTGGGGGCTGGGGAGGCTGTGTGTTATGTTTTTAATTGCACTCAAGAAAACAGCCCTAGCAAAATGGTCAGTATTTGTAATGTCAAGGGGCCCACCTCAGATTGGCAAGGTTCAGGATTAAAACATAAAGACCCCAAAGCCACCACCTGTTTCCCAGCTGAATTAGGCACTCCAGTGCCAAACATTCCAGAAACATGAGCAACGAATGGGAAATTTGAGGGAAGAGCAGTTTGGGGTCTATCTACTAGATATTTTATTCAATTCAAAAATGAAAGTATTTGAGTATATGTTATTGAACCAAGGTTCAGACAGAGAGAAATCTTAAGTCATTAAATTCCTATTTGTAAAACAACAAAGAAACCAAAAAAATCACTAAGATCCCTTTCATCTACAAAATATTCTGACTGAAATTAGAAGAAAATTGCCTTTCTGTTTACTTTTCAGCAAGATCAGAGAATCGATGTTAAACATACCCCATCGTGCTCTGAAATCTCGATCTTTTTGTTTCCTCAAATGTATTCATCCAATCAACAAAGATCTCTTGAATGATGCTACGTGTGCCAGCTTAACATAGCTTTGGGCTTGGGTTTGAAATGGAAAGAAAGCCAAAATCATTCATTGCTTTATATTCTCCCCACTTTGACATCCCTGAATGTGTCTTTTTCTCTCATCCGAGGTGGGGAACAAGGTAGGGGGGAGGGGTAGTCACAGTGAGTAAGCAGCTTTGCAGAGGCTGAAAGACCACCAAAGTACGACAAAGAGAGAAGGAGCAGGTGGCTTTTGGTAACAAGTTAAACCCTAAAGAAAGTGTTCCTGCCTGAAAGGTGGCCATGAGAAGGGAACAGGCAGGGAGGTCAGTTTTTCAGACTCAGCAGATCAAGTGCTGGAAGCATCGACCTTACCCTTCTCAAATCTGATGTCGGAGTCTCCAAAGCTAAACCTCCATTTCCATGTCTCTGGCCTCCATATAAATCGCTCTTCCTGAGAAATTGCTGAGGAAAGAACATAGCACAAAGGCTCTGTGTTCTCCCAGCTAGCTGGCCACTGCAGCAACCAGAAGGCATGTGGCCGTGGGAAGACCAGCAGGACTCTGATCATCCCAGGGGCAATCCCAAGTCATCCTCGTGGGTGTCCAAGGAGGAAAAGATTCCCACAAGACCTGTACATGGGGACAACCAGGTTTAGGGGTTTAAGGGCACCCTTGGAAGACCCTGCTTTCCAGCATGTCACACATACCCCACAGACATGGATTCCCCATGTTCCAGTCTTAACAGAGCTCACCTTCTGGTTACCGAATCCTGGTTGACTACTAACTAGTTGTTTCAATCCTTAGCAAAACTCTGGCTCTCAATGGATCTGTTACCTTTTCTAAAATAAGACAGTGGGATTAGATGATATCAAAGGGCCAATCTAGCCATAAACTTTCCTTTAAAAGGTCGTCCCTGAGTCTTCGAAATCAAATGCTTCGGAAGCTGCAGATTTGCAAATGCATTTCCATCTTCCTACCTACTTAACTGAAAAATTGCACAAGACATTTAAAACTCACTACCTACAGTTTTAAAAGCAACTATGTCTCTATGGTTGTATTTATTATGTTTCCTACGAATAGTCTAGTAAATATCAAATCTAAAATAAAAGTAGGTAAATAAAAAAGGAGTGGCTGGGATGCCCAGTGTGGACAGAATGGCTTACTGGGCTGCTGCCCAAGCCTCACAGCACTTGCCTTATTTGGGTCATTTTGCTTTGTGTACACAGACGTCCTTTTTTTAAAGTAAACCCTGCTGAGCATTCACTCAATATTCTGCATAACCTTGAATTCAAACCAATGTTTCTTAAGTTTCAAACACGTGAAATGCTCTTCTGTAGGCAGCCTGGCCTTCAAGCCTAACTGGTGAGTTTTTGTTTACATTTCTTCTAGCAATGGCTTTGACTCTGCTACCATTCGAGTCCAACAAGCTGTTTGTTCCACTAATAAAACCCTTCAGGTGGCTGCCTGATCCCAAGCTCCAGTTTCCTTAAGAGGTAATTGGGTTCCTGTTTTCTTGCCTCTTACCTGTATGCTAGGCAAGCCCCTCACACCTTCCTAGCGCCCCCCACTAATACAGCTGACAGGCTCACTTCCACCTGGGCACCGCCTGGGCCCAGCCAGGGCTCATCCGTTCCCGCCCATGGTCTCATGCTATGCATTAATCTAGCTCTGTTTACCTCAGAGTTTAACTCAATGAACACATAAAGTTTCTACTCTATCTGAACATTCATTCTGAGTTACCCCATTTCTATCCACTCCCTTCTGCCTTACCCAGGTCAGGGCCCCTGGTAACAATCACATACAACCTCACTAGCTCACTCAAGGTACCCTCTCAAAAGAAGTGAAAATTAGGGTTTGTCTTCTTTTAAGCCAGAGATCCTAGGAGGACTGCAGTCTCAGGAACTCTGGAATCTGGGTGATTCCGCCTTCCCCTCTCCCCCAGTAAATATCCATCTCCATCACCCACAACATACTGAGAAAGAACGGGCCAGCCCACATGCTGAGAAGAGCACCGCATACAGCAGGCACAGCGCACACACCATCCATCCTCTCACCGCCCCATCCTGTTGTTCATGCAGAGCCTCTATGCCCTTTTTCTTGCAGTTCTACTCCTAGCATGCCATATGGAAATTTTTTTCATTAAAAGAGATTGCCATTAACTACTTTAATCTCTGAAAGTGTCTGCAATACCTCCTGAAAGAAGTGGGGAATGGGGAACTGTGAGTATTGCATACATCCTCCGAGGACATAGTTGAACTTGTCAAAACTAAGACATCTCTCTTTGATTGAGTCATAAACACTGGCAGCAAGTAGAGTCATCAGAGTAACGTTATCAGTAATAGTGCTGATGGTTTTCTGTCTAATGACTCTGAACCCAAAGAAGGAAGAAGGTAGGATTTGTTATCTTTTTCAAACCTCAGCAGAGTAAACATATGTTGAACAGAATAATACACAAATCAAAACTTAGCTCCGAGTTGGGCTAAGTGCCGTGGAGTACTGACTGCATAAGAAAACCCCATCTTCCTCCTGTGATCGTTCTCCTCTACTCTTACACACAACTACCACACTCACAACCATTCTGACACCAGATGTGGGGGGTGCCCCACACCAAGTAAGCTGTGACACAACCTGGGTGTCCTGCAATTTGACTCAATTCTGACTTGTTTCACCTGGAGATGACATCAGATCCCGCAGGTTAGGGGCTCAGTCCCATAGGACTCCCCCAAACCCCCACTTCAGATGCCAATCTCAAGTCCAGGTTGTCCCCTGTGTTTCTGACCTATCCGCTATAAACCGGAGGTTCCCATGACCCCCTCCTCTGGTTGGATTAATTTTTCTAGGGTGGCTTACTTACTATTTATCAGTTTATTATAAAAGGATGAGATAAACAATACAGATGATCATCCAGATAGAAGAGATACATAAGGCAAGGTATATGGGAAGGGGCTTGCCACTCTCCCAGTCCTTCCACATGACCACCAAGACAGAAGCTCTCTGAACCCTGTATTCTTGGGGTTTTATGAAGGCTTCATCATGTGAGCACAATTGATTCCTAACTCCATTTCAGGCCTTCTCCCGTCTATGGAGAATGGGGGATGAGGCTGAGAATTCCAAGTTTCTAATCACGGGTTGGTCTTTCTGGTGAATAGCCCCATCCAGGAGCCATCAAATCCTCCTGAAGTCACCTCATTAGAACAGGAGACACTGTTATTACTCAAGAATTACAAGGGATTCAGGAGCCCCGTGCCAGAATATATGTATTTTTTCTATTTCTCATATAGGGAGACCACAATCTGTTGATATTATGCATAGCTCCGTTTCATTTTGGATGAACCATTTTTGGATTATATGTGCACTTTAGGCTATAAAAACATTTGAGTGTCTGGTAAAAATCTGATCATCCCTCAACTAGACAAAAATTCACATAAAGTTTTGGAGGTTACAGTTTCTGGTGAAGTTTTTTGGGGGTTGTTTTGTTTTGTTTATAGTTTTTTGGCTATTACCTTTTAAGAATTTTAGCCCATGTTTGTATTTAACTAACAATTCTTAAAAAAAAAAGAAAAATGAATTCTTAACTCTAATTTGTTCTTCTACCCACACTGCTCTAATGTCAGACATCAGTATTCCCTGATTTGAGCAAAAAGGGACCCACCCTGGATCCTATACTTTAGGGTACACACACAGAGACACACACACACACAAGTGCAAGCACTGAGACTGTACTCAGGGTCAGTGCAAACTGCAACCTAAACATCACTCGTGACTAACACTATACAGGTTGGTAAAATTATTCTGCATATCTCTTGCCCTCAGCCCTTGATACAGAAGGCAACTGTGCCCAGATGTCCTGAAAAGCTTTATAATGCTCTGCTGCCAATATCAGGGGGTAGACACTGCTTTTGGAAGAGACAACAATTTAATTTATCCTCCTCAGGAGCATTTAATAAGTTCTGCTATGGTTTGAATGCTTGTGTTCCCCCCAAAGTCTTATGTTGAGATCCTAACCTCCGGCATATTAGGGGTTGGGACCTTTGGCAGGTGATCAGTGCACTTATAAAAGAGGCCCAAGAAAGCTCTCTCATCCCTTCTAGTATATGAGGATACAAGGAGAGGTCCACAGTCTGCAACCTAGAAGAGGGTCCTTATCAGAACCCAACAATGCTGGCACCTGATCTTCAACTTCCAGCCTCCAGAGCTGTACACAATAAACTTCTGCTCATCATAAGCCACTCAGTCTAGGGTAGTTTGTTATAGCAGCCTGAACGGACTAAGACAGATTTTCTCAAAATAAACTATCACTTCCCAGTAGTGATTCATTTCATATTCCAATTCACAGTCCAAGAGTTTCTCAGAAATTTCATGATGTTCATAGCAGTTGCACATAGCAGTGAAGGGACATTTTGCAATATGTAACAATTTATATTACTCTTAAGTTGTAGAAATAAGTTTAGATATAACAGTATATACCTCGATACTAATTCTTTACTTTGGCAACTAGATGGACATTGAATGCTAAAACTGCAAATAGTTTTATTTTTATAAAACATTTAAAGTGATTTAAGTTTTGAAAAATTAGATTAAAATATTTCATCTTGCATTTTTATTTAAAAAGTTTACATTCATTAAATATAATTTACACCTTACCTTTTATTTTAACATATAACACTGAATATTTCAAAAGAAAAATAATTTTTGATAGCATGTTAAATTTTACTTTAATTTTTTTACTTTAAAATTTATTTTCATTTATATTTTAGATGAAATGGTGTCCAAATTATGCACACTTTGAGTTTTATTATCTAATAATTGAGATCATTAAAATCATGACAGAATTAAAATATATGGAAATGGAACTCAAAAAGAAAATTAGTTCTTCAAAGAGGCATACTGCTTAAATATTTTTAAACTGGAAACAAAGAAAATATGTAAAGTTCTGTCAAGCATGACTCATAAAACTCCTGATCAACTTATTATGTATTCTCTATTTAATGAAAATTTAATTGCTATTTAAAAAATGAAAATTAGCAAGTTATTCTCAACAATTCACAATCTGGACAGGTCTGATGAAATTCCTGCAACCTTGTATTCTTTACCAAATGAAGATACAATTACACATCACAAAAACAGAAAAAGTACAAAAGCAATTACCAGAACTGAAAAGAAGATAAGTAAGTATCAATTGAAAGTCTTACTGTGATTTTCTTAAAAGGATGACATTATGTATGAAAAATCTGCAAAGCATAATGATGATTTTTGTGTCACTAAAAGCATAGGATTTACAGAAAACAATGGAAAATATTTAGGTTTAGAATAAATGGCTTCAAATTTTCAAGCAAAAATGAACAAAAATGTAATACAGATGAATATAATGAAGCAAGAAAAAGGATAAAATGTTCAAAATGAGGCCATTAATTTAATGAGCAATAAAGTGATGGGAAAAAACATATATAAAGTTTAAAAAGTTATTATTACTCAGTTCAACCAGGTTGTACCAGGGTCAAAATTCATATTGAAAATCTTTTTTTCTTTATTACATGTGTTGTTGAACTACCAGAAAAGGAAAACAAGTCAAAATTTATATATTTCACTGGTTGTACACCAGTTGTGAAAATAGGTACAGACTTTGGTGAAAACTGAGGAGATAACTTTCAATTTTAGGCATTGATTTAAGTGACTGATGAGAAAAGCTTCATGGCTAGCCTAATCTTACTAACTTGGTTGGCACACAAAAAGGTGATTAAGCCAGAATTTTTACCAAAAATCCAGAAGCATGTCTTTATGCTGTATATGATATAGTTTGAATGTATTGCTGGAGAAATGGGCTCATCTATAATAGCAATGCTATCCTTTGGAATAACTCAGAGATGAAATGCAGTAGTTTCTGGATCTGCCCAAAGATGGAGTATCATGACAAAACACGAAATTTGACCCTATACCATGCGTTAACACAGAACGGGAATGTGGACTACTTGCTGCTAAGGTGGTTAAGTAGAATCTCAGACAAGATCCAAGATGTGCTAGGAGAGTTCAGCAAAGTAATATCCCCAAATAGGGATAATCATCAAAAATGAAATTAATTTTGAATTTGTGCTATCTATTTTTGTTTGGTATGACCCACTGCTTACTTTTCATTTTAAAAGAGAAACAAACAGATCTAGGTTGATATTCTACTTCAAAAGGATTATATATTTTTTTAATTTTAGAGAATATTTTTCTGAATTGTAAGAAGCTGATGCAAAATATGCAACAAAGGTGATATTCTAATAAAACATAAAGAACTTAGAAAAAGTAAATGAAAAATGTTTTGAAGACTGTGACAGGAGAAGATTCATGTATAATTATTTCCAAAACAAATTTTAGAAAGGCAAATCACAGATTAACAAGTATTCTTAATTGAAGAGAGATTTTTTTAACAAATTGAGTACCCAACTGCTATTTTTAAGTTCTCTTTATATATCTCAGCAGTGGAAAATTTGAAAGAAGATCCATGGATGGATCTAGATACTGCTTTAAGGAACAATTTAAATTATGATGTAAAAATAGCAATTTTATGATGAAGTAGATACACAATATTTCTGCACTAAACATAATTTATTACATGCAACCCTGTCCTAATATTTGAATATGTTATATAATATTTGTGGTTTGCTTCAGAATTTAAGTAATGCTTTAAAAACTTCATTGGCAGTTCAAACCATTATAGCTTCAGCAAAGTGGTTTGCCCCATTCAAAAACCATTGAAGAACTTAAATGACTCAAGAAAAATTACAAAATTTGGGACAGAAATTTTGTCAATAGAACAGATTTTGTTAAAAAAATTTTTGATTAATCAACATAATTAGAGATATTGCTGAAATGGGGGTAAGAAAAATAAAAATTTTAGAATGTGTGATTTGTCAATTACATATGTCTTTATGACTCACCCAAAACGCCCATCAACAGAACACCCAGACCTGTGCAATAATAATTAAATTCAGCTGTCTTTGGTGTTTGCCAACTGGCAGTTATATAAGACTATAGCTTTCCACATTTTTTTGTGAAGCTGTATTTGTTTTGGCAGGAGGACAGAATATAATTCAACAGCTTATTTGCTTAACTTATAACTCCTAGTGTGTTAGAAACATGGTATATAGGCTTCCATTTGTACTCCTGCCCTGAGCCCAGAAATGCTAGGGACTGGCAGACATGTGCATTCGTCGGTGGAGGAACACAAGGGTGGCACTCAGCACTGCCAGTGGAAAGCTTCCTTCCTCGCTACTTTAGTATCTAGCTAATGCAAGTGTCTTCTCTTTTCAAGGCAATATTTATACATGAAAATGGGCCCAAGCATTATTTTTCAGTATTCCTTGTACCACAAATAATAAAATTGCTTATGGAATGTCTGAAAAACACAACTGCTGGAGATGCAGGCTCTCTCTCACAGCAATTCAGCAGTAGCAGAACAGGACTGTGTGGAGTGATTTCCTTCTTAAGACTACAGCATGGAAAGGGGGAGAAAGAAAACTTCACAGAGGAGAAACTGGACAGACCCCTCCTCAGTTAAGTGATCAAGGTCAACATCAGCAGTGAACAGTTGCATTGATTGTATGTATCCTTGATATGATGTGGTGAGAAAGGTCCTTCATCTCTGTGGTCTTCCTCAGAAAGCCCATAACCCCAGTCCAGTCATGAGAAAAACACCAAACAAATCTTAACTGAGGGACAGTCTACAAAATACCCTGCCAGTACCCCTCAAAATTGTCAATCTCATCAAAATCAAGTAAGATCCAAGAAACTGTCACAGCCAAGAGGAGTCTAAGACTGTAATTAAATGTAGGATAGTATCCAGGAACAGAAAAAGGACATTAGGTGAAAACTAAGGAAAGTTGAATAAACTATGGACTTAAGTTAATAATAATCATCAGTCATGGCTCATTCATTGTGACAAATGGTACCTTAGGAATTTAAGATGTTAACAATAGGGGAAACTAAGTGTGGAGTACATGGGAATTCTGTACTATCTTTGCAGCTTTTCTGTAAATCTAAAACTATTCTAATATTAAAAGTTTACTTTATTTTTTTTTAAGAATGTGTCTGGAGGACAAAATGTCCTCATGTGAGGGATCCTATCAGGAAAGGTGAACTTAAGACACCACAGAGAGGGAGGAGGAGGGGCTTGTGACACAATCACCCCAGGGCTCAGTAGGACAGGACTGTCTGGGCACAGCAGGGCCCCGATCCCGAAACCTTCATGCCTCAGCTATCCTGACTCCATGGGCAAGCATTGCAAGAAACAGCCATGTATTTCTACGGCTGTCCTCCCTCCCTGTTCCCAGCAACCAGCCCACTGGTTCCCATGCTCCTCATTCTCTCCTCGGATACATAAGAACATTCAGATCCCTTCTACACCCCAAACCACACTGGAGCCTCCTATGACTAGAATGCCATGTGCCACTTTCATAGCTTCTCTCTGCCTGGTGATATGAGGAGAATCTATGGAGTTAATGTCTCTTATGGACTGAATGTGTCTTCCCAAAGTTCAAATGTTGAATGTGAGGGTATTGGGAGGAGTGGCCTTTGGGAAGTGACTAAGTTTAGACAAGTTCATGAGGATGGAGCCCACACACATGGGATTAGTCCCCCATAAGAGTCCTGAAAGCCTACTTTCTCTCTGCTCTTCAGCATGTGCAGACACAATGAGAAGTCGGTTGTCTGCAACAGCCAGCGCTTACCAGAACCCAACTGTGCTGGGACCCTGATCTCAGACTTCCAGCCTCCAGAACTGTGAGCAATGCATTTCTGTTGTTGATAAGCCACCCCATTTATGGAATTTTGTTATAGCAGCCCAAACAGACTAAGACAATGTCTCAAGAGGCCCAGGCAGAAAATGAGGCAAAAATACCTTATTTTAAACCCTCTATTTCAGGGAAAGAACTGTTCTCCTATTCTGGACATTCCTCACAACTGCTACCAGCATGCGTGCATGCACACACATGCACACACACCCACATACCACCACCACCATTCCACCAGTCTGTGTGCGTGTGTTTGGTGTTGGGGGGTTATGCAAAATACTCTTCCTTCTCTCTTCATTGCAGTTTACCAGCTCTGCTCCTGCAGATAAGAGCTTCTTTTATGTATCCTCTTCCTTTCTATTACTGGAATAGGAAAATAAATTCTTTTCTCTTTGTACCACATCAAAATTATCCTGCCCACATAAGAGTGATAGGAATCAAGAACCTGGTCTCTCTCTCATGTTGAAAATTGTTCCCACAGCTACAGGTGCTCTTTCCTTTAGCTAACAAATGAACGAGGATGACAGCTATTCCTGGCAGCTGAGAAACAGTACATCAACTAAAACTTTGAGACAATCCCACGACACTGACTGAGAAGAAAAGAATGCTAGAAAAAGACCCAGTTTGAAAAAAAACATATACACCCCTATGTTTATTGCAGCACTATTTACAATAGCCAAGAAATGGAAGCAACCTAAGTGTCCATCAGTAGATGAATGGATAAGGAAGAGGTGATACATACACACAATGGAATATTATTCAGCCATAAGAAGAAAACAAATCCAATCATTTGCAACAACATGGATGGAACTAGAGGGTATTATGCTCAGTGAAATAAGCCAAGCCGAAAAAGACAAATATCAAATGATTTCACTCATCTGTGGAGTATAAGAACAAAGAAAAAAACTGAAGGAACAAAATAGCCGCAGACTCACAGAACCCAAGAATGGACTAACAGTTACCAAAGGGAAAGGGACTTGGGGAGGATAGGTGGGAAGGGAGGGATAAGGGGGAAAAAGGGGCATTATGATTAGCATACATAATGTAGGGGGGGTCAGGGGGAGGGCTGTACAACACAGAGAAGACAAGTACTGATTCTATAGCATCTTACTACACTGATGGACAGTGACTGTAATGGGGTATGCGGTGGGGGCTTGATGATGGGGGAAGTCTAGTAAACATAATGTTGCTCATGTAACTGTAGATTAATGATATCAAAATAAAATAAAAAAAAGAATGCTAGAAAAAGAAAATGGCTTTATGCTAAGGTAAGAGCTTAGAGTTACTGAACTTTAAACATTTAAGAAACTGTACCTTTTTTTCCTACTCAAGATGCTGAAGTCAGACACTCCTGGTTATATGTAGAAATGGCAGGGTGGAATCATGTTTGCCAAACCATGGCCTGGACTGGGGGCTATCAGGGAACATCAGGAGGCAAGGGGGATATCCAGGGAAGTGAAGACTTTTTGAAGTCAGCAGACAGAGGCTTAGACTTAGCCTGTAGGAAGAATATTCATGAGAGACCCTAGCACCCATCCCCATCTGCACAGTGTACTCATTTTAGGTGTGCCCTGGACCTGCATGTGTAGCTGAGTCTAAAGTAGAAAGACCTGCATTGTAGTGTGCCCAAATCTATAACCTTTGTGGAAAATAAGTTGGTAAATGGTGTTAAAGCAATAAATATCCATCCTATGGCCCAGTGCAGTGGCCATGAAGGGGCACTATGCTGAATGCCTTCCAAAAGGACCCACTGTAAGGGGAATACTTGGCCCATTATGAATTCACAAGGAGACTATGTTTCTCCCAGCCTGGTCCCAGCCAATGGCTGAACATGCACTTCTGCCCAAAAATAGACACATCAGTCTTTGCTCTCAGCACCCAATCAGAGAGACTTTTCCAAGACCTCTATGCAGTCTCTCCTTCCTCCTCTCCCTTCACAGATGTCAGTCCTGCATTATGAACTGAGGACTCTTCCAATCCACTCCTCTTCCTTCTCCCCTTTATCCTTCTCAGGATTCCCCCCATTAAGTCTCTTGCACATCTAATTCCACCTATGTCTGCTCAGAGGCACAAAGTGACATATTCAATAATTTCATTCTTAGAAAGATGTCATTCTTAATTAAAAATAAGCACTGAATAAGCATATATAGTCAATTAATATATGATAAAGGAGCCATGGATATACAATGGAGAAATGACAGCCTCTTCAACAGCTGGTGTTGGAAAAACTGGACAGCTACATGTAAGAGAATGAAACTGGACTACTGTCTAACCCCATACACAAAAGCAAACTCAAAGTGGATCAAAGACCTGAATGTAAGTCATGAAACCATAAAACTCTTAGAAAAAAACATAGGCAAAAATCTCTTGGACATAAACATGAGCAACTTCTTCATGAACATGTCTCCCCAGGCAAGGGAAACAAAAGCAAAAATGAACAAGTGGGATTATATCAAACTGAAAAGCTTCTGTACAGCAAGGGATACCATCAGTAGAACAAAAAGATATCCTACAGTATGAGAGAATATATTCATAAATGACATACCCAATAAGGGGTTGACATCCAAATTATATAAAGAGCTCATGCACCTCAACAAAAAAAAGCAAATAAGCCAACTAAAAAATGGGCAGAGGAGCTAAACAGACACTTTTCCAAAGAAGAAATTGAGATGACCAACAGGCACATGAAAAGATGCTCCACATCACTAACCATCAGAGAAATGCAAATTAAAACCACAATGAGATATCACCTCACACCAGTTAGGATGGCCGCCATCCAAAAGACAAACAACAGCAAATGTTGGCGAGGATGTGGAGAAAGGGGAACCCTCCTACACTGCTGGTGGGAATGTAAATTAGTACAACCATTATGGAAAGCAGTATGGAGGTTCCTCAAAAAACTCAAAATAGAAATCCATTTGACCCAGGAATTCCACTGCTAGGAATTTACCCTAAGAATGCAGCAGCCCCCAGTTTGAAAAAGATATATGCACCCCTATGTTTATCACAGCACTATTTACAATAGCCAAGATATGGAAGCAACCTTAGTGTCCATCAGTAGATGAATGGATAAAGAAGATGTGGTATATATACACAATAGAATATTATTCAGCCATAAGAAGAAAACAAATCCAGACATTTGCAACTACATGGATGGAGCTAGAGGGTATTATGCTCAGTGAAATAACCCAGGCGGGGAAAGACAAGTACCAAATGATTTCACTCATATGTGGAGTATAAGAACAAAGAAAAAACTGAAGGAAGAAAACAGCAGCAGATTCACAGAACCCAAGAATAGACTAACAGTTACCAAAGAGAAAGGGACTGGGGAGGATGGGTGGGAAGGGAGGGATAAGGGGGAAAAAGGGCTATTACAATTAGCACACATAATGTAGCGGGGGTGGGGGTGGGGTGGGTGGATACGGGGAAGGCAGTATAACACAGAGAAGACAAGTAGTGGTTCTATAACATCCTTCTACGCTGATGGACAGTGACTGCAATGGGGGTATGTGGTGGGACTTGATAATAGGGGGAGTCTAGTAACCATAATGTTGCTCATGTAATTGTATGTTAATAATAGCAAAATAAATAAATAAATAAATAAAGCACTGAAGCAAAAATAATTCATCAAAGTATTATTTATAGTGGGGGGGGCATGAAAACTTAAATATGCAACTTCAAGATAATAGCTAAATATAGAACAGCTACTCAATGGCAAACCATAGAGCCATCAAATTTGTTTATGTGTTTATTTGTATAAACAGAATCACAGGTGGTAAACCTACCCATAAGCTTTAGTTGAAATTTCTTTGACCCCTCTAATTTTATACCCTGATGAAGTGTGAAGCTCCCTCCTAAGCAACTCCCTGAGGGTGGAGGTGACCGGGGAGGTAACCGTATTTAGGTCCCTTTGCTTTTGTCTTCCCAGCCCTTCAGGCTCTGTCTCCCTGGTGTTCTGCCTCTGTCTTGCTGTATCTGTCAGGGTTCAATCAGAGATTTCAAATACAGGTATTCACATATATTTATATATTTGTTGCAGAGATTTGACCTTACACAATTGTGGGAGTTGATTAAAACTTTCTATCTTTGCATTTGATATTAGAACTTAAAGTCCACCAGGCAGACAGGCAGGAAGGGAAGATGCTGTCAGGTGGGGAGAGATAAACATGCTGGAGCCCACAAGAATAAGCTGCAGCCCATGAGGAAAGGCTGACCCTACGCTGCTCCTTGTGGCCTGTGACCTGGATGATTGATACGGGCTAAATTACGTTTCCCCCAAACCCATGTGTTGAAGTCATAACTCCCATGTGATGGTTGATTTTCTGTGCCAACTTGATTGGGCCTTAAGATGCCCAGATTAAACATTATTTCCGGGTGTATCTGTGACGGTGTTTCTGGGTGAGATTAGCATTTGAATGGGTGGACCCAGTAAAGTAGATGGCCCTCCCCTGTGTGGGTGAGCATCCAATCCTCTAAGAGCCTGAACAGAACAAAAAGCAGAAGGGAGGATATATTCTCTTCCTGCCTGCTTGAGCTGGAACATCCATCTTCTCCTGCCCTTTGACTGAGATTAACACCATAAGCTCCCCTGGTTCTCAGGCCTTTGGATTCAGATGGTAATTACACTGTGGGCTATCCTGGGTCTCCCAGCTTGCAGATGGCAGGTGCTTGGTACTTCTCAGGCTGCATAATTGCCTAAGTCAATTCTTTATGATAAAACTCCTTTTATATATTTTATATATATATATTAATTTCTGTTGTTTAAGCCACCCAGTCTGTGGCATTTTGTTATGGAAGCCCAAGCAAACTAATACAATGACCTTGGTGTCCTACAGAAGCCAGAGCCCTTCTCCATGAAGCTTAACCTACTGGAGATGCAGACACTGAAGGAGGACTCGAGGAAGGTAGAGCAGTTGCAGGTACAACTGCTGCTTCCCAAAAAGAGGGTGAGTCAACAGATCAGCAAGAATGTGTGCGGGCTTCCCAGTGTCTATTAGTTGCTCCTTCCCTTGTGCCCTCCAAATCTCCCACAAAAACTGAATGACCTACCCTAACCAGAAATACATGAGAAAGGGAATTCTGGGGAATACAGTTCAGCCTAGACAAGTTGACAGATGACAAAGTCAACATAATCACCCAACACCAGACGTAGCTCCCTTTACCACTTCTGTTACAACAGTGGTTCTCAACCGGGACTGATTTTGTCCCCCCTGAGATTTTGGCAATGTCTAGATACTTTTAGTTGTCACAACTTGGGGCAGGGGGCTGCCATTGGCACCTAGCACGTAGAGGTCAAGGATGCTACTAAATATCCTTCAATGCACAGGGCTCCCGCTACAAAGAATTATTGAAGAATGTCAGTAGACCCAAGGCTGAGAAACCCTGCATTACAACAAATTCCTTCACACCAAGAGCTCAAAATTTTAGCCAATGTAATGAAAGCTTGCACTGAGGGAAGGAACACAGGCAGTCACATTGCACGGTGGTCAGTGTACCATCATCTCTTTTGCCTCTTCTCTCTCCCTCTTTGCTCTTCACGCCCACCTCCCACCATCTCCCAGAAGATCCCAAATCTTCTTCTCTAGTTTTCAGAGAAGTTTCCTCGTCTCTGAAATTTGGACATCATCCAACATACTGAAAATCTGGATTCCATCTTATGCCCAAGGAGTGATAAAAATATTTTTCTTAAACAACGTGACCTCCCACAAAGGGAAATTTGGATGCCAAGAGGTAACATAAAAAATTCTTCTCCACCTTGATATACGCATATGAGTACATATACTCATACAGTCCTATCAAGACAAAAAAATTTGGAAGCAGTAACATAAAATGTTAATAGGGCTTAATTCTGAATGTTGCAATTTGAGTTTTCCTTTTTTTCTTAATCTGTATTTTCTGACCCCGCCCCCCATACTGAAAAAACAGTAAAGGAAAAAAATATGTCTATAGGGGCAACATATAACAACATGTAAAAATCATTACAAAGTAATGCCAAGTAAATAAAGTATTAAATTTAGTTTTATATACTGTATGACTGGTTTTAAAGTGTGGGGGGAAAAAAGCAAGGGTCATTGGGAAACAGCAACAATAACAAATGTCTAAAAAAGAAAGAAATCAATATGGTGTTTTGTTCAGGAAATTAAACAAGTGACTTTGTTTTTCTCTGTTACAGCTTTTCCTAATTTTTAAAAATTAATACAGTGTACATACCCCGAAAATTCCCTGGCCTTGGGTTTGGGTGGAACCTTCAAATATGATGGAAGTCACCCTTAAATTAGAATACCTTATGTGGCAAAGGCGAAGGGATTTTTACAGATATGAGATCCCCAATCAATTAACTTTGAATTAACCAAAAGGGAGGTTATCTTGAGAGGGCCTGACCTAATCAGATGAGCCCTTTAAAGGTAAGGCTTCCAGCCCAGAGATTTGAAATAGTGAACTCTCTCCTGTTGGCCTTTCAAGGCCATGAGTTTCAAAAGTAATGAGTTTGTTGCCATGAGTTTTATAGTTTCAAGGAAATAAATTCTAATATCCATGTAATCTTGAAAGAGGACCCCTGGCCTCAGACACCTCAATCACAGCCTTGTGAGACCCTAAGCAGAGGACTCAGCTAAACTACACAAGAACTCCCGACCCATGGAGACTATGAGATGATAAATGTGTGTTTCAGCTGCTAAATTTGTTGTAATTTGTTAAACAGAATTAGAAAACTAATCTAACCTACAAGGTTTCTAATGAAAAACTGTATTTTGAATAAATACACTTTAGACTAGAAATCAAGAGATCTAAGCCTCTATTACCACCATTTACTAGCTATGTTATCCTTTTTTTTATTTATTAAGGTATTATTGATATACACTCTTATGAAGGTATCACATGAAAAAACAATGTGGTTACTACATTTAACCATATTATCAAGTCCCCACCCATACCCCAATGCAGTCACTGTCCTTCAGTGTAGTAAGATGACACAAATTCACTATTTGCCTTCTCTGTGCTACACTGTTTCCCCATGATCCCCCACACCATGTGTACTACACATAATACCCCTCAATCCCCTTCTCCCACCCTCCCCACCCACCCTCCCCCACCCCCTCCCCTTTAGTAACCACTAGTTCCTTCTTGGAGTCTCTAAGTCTACTGCTATTTTCCTTTGTTGTTATACTCCACAAATGAAGGAAATCATTTGGCACTTGTCTTTCTCCACCTGGCTTATTTCAGTGAGCATAATATCTTCCAGCTCCATCCATGTTGTTGCAAATGGTAGGATTTGTTTCTTTCTTATGGGCTAAATAGTATTCCATTGTGTATATGGACCACCTCTTCTTTATCCATTCATCTACTGATGGACACTTAGGTTGCTTCCATATCTTGGCTATTATAAAAAGTGCTGCGATAAACATAGGGGTGCATATGTCTTTTTGAATCTGAGAAGTTGTATTCTTTGGGTAAATTCCAAGGAGTGGGATTCCCGGGTCAAATGGTATTTCTATTTTAAGTTTTTTGAGGAACTTCCATATTGCTTTCCACAATGGTTGAACTAGCTTACATTCCCACCAGCAGTGTAGGAGGGTTCCCTTTTCCTCCGCATCCTCGCCAGCATTTGCTGTTCTTAGTCTTTTGGATGCTGGCCATCCTTACTAGTGTGAGGCGATATCTCAGTGTGGTTTAAGTTTGCATTTCCCTGATGATTAGTGATGTGGAGCATCTTTTCATGTGTCTGTTGGCCATCTGAATTTCTTCTTTGGAGAACTGTCTCTTCATATCCTCTGCCCATTTTTAATTGGGTTATTTGTTTTTTGGGTGTTAGTGCATGTAAGTTCTTTATATATTTTGGATATTAACCCCTTGTCAGATATGTCATTTACAAATATATCCTCCCATACTGTAGGATGCCTTTTTGTTCTGTTGATGGTGTCCTTTGCCATACAGAAACTTATTAGTTTGATGTAGTCCCATGAGTACATTTTTGCTTTTGTTTCCCTTGCTCAAGGAGATGCATTCAGAAAGAAGTTGCTCATGCTTATATTCAGGAGATTTTTGCCTATGTTGTCTTCTAAGAGTTTTATGGTTTCATGACTAACATTCAGGTCTTTGATCCATTTTGAGTTTACTTTTGTGTATGGAGTTAGACAATAATCCAGTTTCATTCTCTTGGATGTAGCTGTCCAGTTTTGCCAACACCAGCTGTTGAAGAGGCTGTCATTTCCCCATTGTATGTCCAAAGCTCCTTTATCATATATTAATTGACCATATATGGTTCGGTTTATATCAGGGCTCTCTGGTCTCTTCCATTGGTCTATGGGTCTATTCTTGTGCCAGTACCAAATTGTCTTTATTACTGTGGCTTTGGAGTAAAGCTTGAGGTCAGGGAGCATAATCCCCCCAACTTTATTCTTCCCTCTCAGGATTGCTTTGGCTATTTGGGGTCTTTTGTGGTTCCATATAAATTTTCGAACTATTTGCTCTAGTTTGTTGAAGAATGCTGTTGGTATTTTGATAGGAATTTCATTAAATCTGTAGATTGCTTTAGGTAGGATGGCCATTTTGACAATATTAATTCTTCCTATCCATGAGCATGGGATGTGTTTTCATTTATTGGTATCTTCTTTAATTTCTCTCATGAGTGTCTTGTAGCTTTCAGAGTATAGGTCTTTCACTTCCTTGGTTAGGTTCATTTCTAGATATTTTATTCTTTTTGATGCAACTGTGAATGGAATTGTTTTCCTGATTTCTCTCTCTGCTAGTTCATTATTAGTGTACAGGAGTGCCACAGATTTCTGTGTATTAAGTTTGTATCCCGCAGCTTTGCTGAATTCAGATATTAGATCTAGTAGTTTTGGAGTGGATTCTTTAGGGTTTTTTATGTACAATATCATGTCATCTGCAAACAGGGACAGTTCAACTTCTTCCTTGCCAATCTGGATGCCTTTATTTCTTTGTGTTGTCTGATTGCCATGGCTAGGACCTTCAGCACTATGTTGAATAGAAGTGGGGAGAGTGGGCATCTTTGTCTTGCTCCCAGTCTTAAAGGAAAAGCTTTCAGCTTCTCACTGTTAAGTATAATGTTGGCTGTGGGTTTGTCATATACAGCCTTCATTATGTTCAGGTACTTACCCTCTATACCCATTTTGTTGAGAATTTTTATCATAAATGGATGTTGAATTTTGTCAAATGATTTTTCAGCATCTATGGAGATGACCATGTGGTTTTTGTCCTTCTTTTTGTTGATGTGCTGGATGATGTTGATGGATTTTCAACTGTTGTACCATCCTTGCATACCTGGAATGAATCCTACTTGTTCATGATGGATGATCCTTTTGATGTACTTTTGAATTCGGTTTGCTAATATTTTGTTGAGTATTTTTGCATCTATGTTCATCAGGGATATTGGTCTGTAATTTTCTCTTTTTGTGGTGTCTTTGCCTGGTTTTGGTATTAGAGTGATGCTGGCCTCATAGAATGAGTTTGGAAGTATTCCCGCTTGTTCTACTCTTTGGAAGACTTGAAGGAGGATGGGTATTAGGTCTTCACTAAATGTTTGACAAAATTGAGCAGTGAAGCCATCTGGTTCAGGGATTATATTCTTAGGTAGTTTTTGATTACCAGTTCAATTTCATTGCTGGTAATTGGTCTGTTCAGGTTTTCTGTTTCTTTCTGGGTCAGCCTTGGAAGGTTGTATTTTTCTAGAAAGTTGTTCATTCCTTCTAGGTTATCCAGTTTGTTAGCATACAATTTTTCATAGTATTCTTTCATAATTCTTTGTATTTCTGTGGTGTCCGTAGTGATTTTTCCTTTCTCATTTCTGATTCTGTTTATGTGTGTAGACTCTCTTTTTTTCTTGATAAGTCTGGCTAGGGGGTTATCTATTTTGGTTATTTTCTCGAAGAATCAGCTCTTGCTTTCATTGACTCTTTCTACTGTTTTATTCTTCTCAGTTTTATTTATTTCTGCTCTAATCTTTATTATGTCCCTCCTTCTACTGACTTTGGGCCTCATTTGTTCTTCTTTTTCTCGTTTCATTAATTGTGAGTTTAGACTGTTCATATGTGATTGTTCTTTCCTGACGTAGGCCCGTATTGCAATATACTTTCCTCTTAGATAGTCGCTGTGTCCCACAGATTTTGCAGTGTTGAATTATTGTTGTCATTTGTCTCCATATATTGCTTGATCTCTGTTTTTATTTGGTCATTGATCCATTGGTTATTTAGGAGCATGTTGTGAAGCCTCCATGTGTTTGTGGGATTTTTTTCATTTTCTTTGTGTAATTTATTTCTAGTTTTATACCTTTGTGGTCTGAGAAACTGGTTGGTACAATTTCAATCTTGTTGAATTTACTGAGGCTCTTGTTGTGGCCTAGTATATGATCTATCGTTGAAAATGTTCCATATGCACTTGAGAAGAATGTATATTCTGCTCCTTTTGGATGTAGAGTTCTGTATATGTCTGTTAGGTCCATCTGTTCTAATGTGTTGTTCAGTGCCTCTGTCTCCTTACTTATTTTCTGTCTGGTTGATCTGTCCTTCAGAGTGAGTGGACTGTTGAAGTCTCCTAGAATGAATGTGTTGCATTCTATTTCCCCATTTAATTCTGTTAGTATTTGTTTCACATATGTAGGTACTCTTGTGTTGGGCACATAGATATTTACAATGGTTATATCTTCTTGTTGGATTGACCCTTTTATCATTATGTAATGACTTTCTTTGTCTCTTGTGACTTTCTTTGTTTTGAAGTCTATTTTGTCTGATACAAGTACTGCAACTCCTGCTTTTTTCTCCCTATTAGTTGCATGAAATATCTTTTTCCATCCCTTCACTTTTAGTTTGTGTATGTCTTTGGGTTTAAAGTGAGTCTCTTGTAGGCAACACATAGATGGGGTCTTGCTTTTTTATCCATTCAGTGACTCTATGACTTTTGATTGGTGCATTCAGACCATTTACATTTAGGGTGATTATCGATAGGTATGTACTTATTTCCATTGCAGGCTTTAGATTCATGGTTACCAAAGGTTCCAGGTTAACTTCCTTGCTATCTAAGAGTCTAACTTAACTCACTTAATATACTATTGTAAACGCATCTAAAGGTTCTCTTTTTTTTCCTCCTTTTTCTTCCTCCTCCATTCTTTATATATTAAGTATCATATTATGTACTCTTTGTCTATCCCTTGATTGACTTTGGGGATAGTTAATTTAATTTTGCATTTGCTTAGTAATTAGCTGTTCTACTTTCTTTACTGTGGTTTTATTACCTCTGGTGACAGCTAATAAACCTTAGGAACACTTCCATCTATAGCAGTCCCTCCAAAATACACTGTAGAGATGCTTTGTAGGAGGTAAATTCTCTCAGCTTTTTCTTATCTGGGAATTGTTTAATCCCTCCTTCAAATTTAAATGATAATCTTGCTGGATAAAGTAATCTTGGTTCAAAGCCCTTCTGCTTCATTGCATTAAGTACATCATGCCACTCCCTTCGGGCCTGCAAGGTTTCTTCTGAGAAGTCTGATGATAGCCTGGTGGGCTTTCCTTTGTATGGGATCTTATTTCTCTCTCTGGCTGCTTTTAATAGTCGGTCCTTATCCTTGATCTTTGCCATTTTAATCACTAAACGTCTTCGTGTTGTCTTCCTTGGGTCCCTTGTGTTGGGAGATCTGTGCATCTCCACAGCCTGAGAGACTATATCCTTCCCCAATTGAGGAGGTTTTCAGAAATTACCTCCTCAAGGACACTTTCTATCCCTTTTTCTCTCTCTTCTTCTTCTCGTACCCTTATAATGCAAATATTGTTCCGTTTGGATTGGTCACACAGTTCTCTCAATATTCTTTCATTCTTAGAGGTCCTTTTTTCTCTCTGTGCCTCAGCTTCTTTGTATTCCTCTTCTATAGTTTCTATTTCATTTATCATCTGCTCCACCGTATCTAATCTGCTTTTAATACCCTCCATTGTCCTCTTCAATGATTGGATCTCTGACCAGAATTCATTCCTGAGTTCTTGAATATCTTTCCATACCTCCATGAGCATGTTAATTATTTTTATTTTGAACTCCCTTTCAGGAAAAGTCATGAGGTCGGTGTTATTTAAATATTTCTCAGGAGTTGTATTCATAATTTTACTCTGAACCAGGTTCCTTTGGTGTTTCATATTTGTATATGGTGCCCAGAAGCTCTACTCTCTGGAGCTGCTCAGCCCTTGAAGCAATGTCGGGGGTCACAGGGGAGTGGTATTGGTGCCTGGGGGGAGGAAAGAGCTGTTTCCTGCTTCCTGGCTGCTATGCCTGAGTCCACTGCCTGAACCAGTGGGCCGAGCACACAAGTATAAGCCTCTATGCTTTGCGTTTGTAGTTGCTGTGGACAGATCTTCCCTCTGGCTGGCCTAACGCCAGGGTAGGGTTTGCCGGTATGCTAGCCAGGTGGGACTGGCTGGGGGAAAGGCGCAGTAGGCTGCGTATCATGGAGGGGGTCCTTTGAGCTGTGTAGCCAGCCAGGGAGCTGGAGCATCTGAAGAGCATGAAAGCTCCCAACCTGCTGGGCAGAGTACACCCAGACAATTTTGCCTATCTGTCCTTTCTCCTGAGCAGTAAGCTCTGTGCAATCCTTGCCCCTTTAGCAGTCCTCTTTCTAAGGGCTTCCTTGTTAGGAAGTCTGTCAGACTGCCCGCCTTTCTTTCGTCCCAGAGCAGCTGGATATGGATCCCTGCTTTCCACAGGTGGCTGGAATCTCAGTCTCAGGAATGCTGCCTGTCTTACCTTTCCAAACCCTACTCACAAGAGTACCATGCAAGCAACATGAAATGTAGGTTTGTGCTCCCAGAGCAGATCTCCAGAGTTAGGTAGTTAGCAGTCCTGGGCCTCCACTCCCTCCCCGCTCCATTTCTCTTCCTCCTGCTGGTGAGCTGGGGTGGGGGAAGGGCTTGGGTCCCACTGGGCCACAGCTTTGGTATGTTACCCTGTTCTGTGAGGTCTGCTCTTTTCTTCAGGTGTATGCAGTCTGGCACAGTCTCCTTCTCTGTTGCTCTTTCAGGAGTAGTTTTATTAATTATATTTTCATATTATATGCAGTTTTAGGAGGAAGCATCTGTCTCACCTCTCATGCTGCCATCTTTAATCCGGTCTAGCTGTTATATTAAGTCACTTCTTAAGGCATGAAGTTTTTTTAGTGTTTGAATGAATTTTTTTTTGTAATATGAAGATAAAGGCTTGAAAACTCTGATTCTAAATCTTGCCATAATAAACTCTCAATTTCTGTGCTTTTTTTCCTCATTGCTTTTACTGGAGTCTTCTATTGCCAAAGATAAATAACCCATTAGTTAGGTTGTCAAAATCTTTCCATAATAAAGAGATTCTTTTCATAGCTATTTATTCTTCAAGACATGGCACTTGTCTCACTATAACCCAATTATCATTTTAGAAAAAAATCTGTAGCAAATGCTTAAGATCAAATACATACAAACTAAAATAGCACAAAGGAAAATTTTATGAAAAGGAAGAAAGTTCAAGAAAAGAAGGATTAAACTGGATATACACTTCTTAGAATTTAGAATTGGATTTTGAATAGGAAGATTATTGGAAAATATGGGCAAGCAGCCCAGCCAGAGGAAAGATACTGAAAAGTGCAAATAGTGAAAGCAGTTATAATTGCACCTGAAACAGGAACTATGTGCTATAGACTGAACTGCCAAACCCATATGCTGAAGTCCTAACACTCAATGTGACGGCATTTGGAGGTGCAGCTGGTAGGAGGCAATTAGGTTTAGGGGACCATTGAGGGTGAGGCCCTCATGGTGGAATTAGTATCCTTATAAGAAGAGACACCATAACCAAAGAGCTATCTCTCCCTGCCATGTAAACAGACAGCAAAAGGCAGCTGTCTGCAAGAGACCTCCCACCAGAACCTGGAACCCTGATCTTGAACTTTCAGGCTTCAGAACCATGAGAAATACATTTCTGTTATTTGAACCACTGAGTCTATGGTATTTTGTTATGGCAACGTGAGCTGACTAATACATACGTCTTAGGGGAAAAATAAATATATTGTGGAGATGTAGAGGACAGGAGAGAAAAAAGATGCTTGGTCGTCATGCAGGGAATTTGAGTTCCTTGCCCAAAGTTACAGGAAACCCTTATAAGTTCATGAGCAAGAGAATTTGAGGAAGGTGAGTCTGATGATAATCCTAGCAGCAAGTTGACAGGACATAAAGTGATTAATGAGGTCTATGGCTAGGGTGGCCAAAGAAATAGTAAGAAAGATGGACTTTCAAGAAATATTAGGGGATGAGAATTGCAGGGACTTGGAGGTAAATTTAATTTCTATTAAATAATGAATTCAGTTAAGCCTGACAAGCGAGAAAACCAGGTGAGGCATATGATAGATTCCTGGCTAATTAATGTGGAGGAGCTGATGAAAGAATCTGGCCCTCGTTACTAGGGATACCCGTCTAGCATATTCCCCTGCTAACCTCCCAAGGTTTTCTGAAGAATCCATAAAAAGCTGAAACTTTTTTTTTACCTTTAGTAAAAAGAACAGAATGCCCAGATTGACCTCTTTCTTCATCACTAATCAATGCTAAAAAAAAAATACCTAAAAATGCTGTGTCCAGATAGAATCCAGCCTTTTTTCCTTTTCTTTCTCATAAATCTTATTTTGCCTTTATTCTTTGACTCAGCACAAAAATCCCTCATATGCATACATATGTGTATATTGCTGTATATTTGTGTAAAATACAAAATGTCTCTAAGTTATTTTGTGATACAAAGATGGACTTCCCCTCCATTGTGCTTGTCTCTGAAGTCAGGTGCCAGGTTGAAACACTGTAAAACTAGGGGAAGTTGCTAAACATCTCTATGCTTCGGTTTCTTTGCTGACAAAATAGGGATAACTGAGGTACCTCATTCATATTATTAATATGAAGCTTAAATGACAATTATATATGTAAAGTGCTACCACAGTGATAGGCACATTGTGAGCACAGAGTTAACTTAGTTATCATGCTTAGGAACTCAGGAAACCAAGGAAACTTCCACAATGCCACCAAGAATAGAATAAGTAGAGAGAATAAGTAGGCTGCCATTCCTTGAAAACAAACAGGAACACATTTTTGCAATTTCTTTTGAGTCTTAAACATTATACAATAAAAAGTTATTTAAAAAAAAAAGAAGACAGTCTGTTATGTTCTCCAAAAGACCTTCACCCTTCTACTGTAGAAATACACCCACCCTGATCAGACTATAGAAGATTTTCATCACCCAAAAGTTCCCTCCTACCCCTTTCCAACTTCCCCACACCCATCCTTACTCTAAGCAACTGCTATTCTGAAGTGTACTACTATAAGATTCCTTTTACGTGTTCTCAAGCTCCCTATGAATGGAACCATAAAGGATGTGCCCTTTTATGTCTGGTTTCTTTCATTCAGCATAATGTTTTTGATATTCATCCATGATATACACTTATCAATCATTCGTTCCTTTTTATTGCTGAGTAGTATTCCATTGTATGAATATATCACACTTGTTCATCCATTCACCAGAAGATAAACATTTAAAATTGTTCTAAGATCTTCCTTATTGCAAATATAGCTACTATAAACATTTTTTGCACATTTTGTGGGCCTATGATTCATCTCGCTTGAGTAAATACTTAAGAGTGAAAATGCTAAGTTACAGATTTGATATATGTTTAAATGTATAAGAACTACTATCAAACAATTTTACTCAACATCTGTACCCATTTACAATTGTAAATGAGTTTTAATTGCTCCACATCTCTTAAAATTTAGCCATTTTAGTGGAACTGGGTGATATTTCATTGTGATTTTCATTCACATTTCCTTGATTACTAGCAATGCTGAATACCTTTTCACATGCTTAGTTTCTACTTACATATTTTTTTGCAACGGTATGTCCAGGTGTTTCCTATTTTTTTTTATTATTGAGTTGTTCATATAATTATAATATATTACATCCTATTTATATTATTAATATTATTTTGTTTATATTTATATCTACATAGTTTTTAATAACATATTCATTATATTTATTATTGAAATATATATTTTGGACACAAGTTCCCTTTGAAATATATATACTGCAAATATCTTGCTCTATATTCTCTGTGGCTCACTCATTCATTTCACCAGAAGTTTAAATACATAGAAAGAGAGAAATGGATATATCTCAGATATGGATAAAGATCTATGTCCCCTGCACACACACACATTTTCCAGCTCTGTCTAAGATTTAGAAGCATTAACACCTTAGTAGCAATAAGTACTCCTGGAATGTAAATGTCATTCTCCACTGAAAGAAAGCAGGCCTTCTTGGAGAAATGGCAAATTCAGGGCTTTTCAAAAAGAAGAAAAAAACATGAATAGTGCAAAAATGTAAGGATGTGCTCACAGGATGATGAATATGTGTCAAAAAAATACAGGAGTCAGTTTGAAGAGGTACCCACTGGCCAAATCTGAGATTATTTGGACATCAATAATAATAGTAAGGATTATAACCTAATGAATAAAGAGTTCATGACCTATATACTGTAATAAATTAAAAAATATATTATATGAGTAAATAAAAAGAGAAAGCTCTGCTTTCACTAGAAAGCTATTAATAGTATAGATGGAATGATAGAATTAGAAAAGCTCCATTTGGCAACTATCATAGTCATTATTGATTCATGCAAGACTCTACATGGTAAAACTAGTAGGTGAATGTTTAGGGAATAGTGAGATATTCACAGAGTCTCAAAATATCCTGATGCATATTAGTTACAAAAGGTAAATAGAGTGGAAACACCTCCTTAATCAATTGACCAAAATTATAATTGCTAGGATTTGGACTAACCAACAGCATTTGGCTCCTGACATGATGATACACTGAGAAGAATCAGCCTCACTTCCGTGGTGTTCTTACCAAACGTGCATAATCTGAATCTAACCATGACACATACTTAATTTAGAGCACATTTGATGAAATAACTTGTTTATACACTTAAAAAAATGTCAGTATCATGGAGTTCAAGAAGATACACACACACACACACACACACACACACACACACACACAGACATACACACACACATGCATGCACTAAGGAACTAGTCCAGGTTAAAGGGCACCAATGACACATGGCAAACTGGATGATATGTGACAAATGTTAGAAAGGACATCACTGTGGCAAAGCAGCACAGTTTGAATAAAGTTTATAGATTAGATGATAGTATTGAATCAGTGTTAAATTCTTAACTTGTGGTTATGTTAGAGAATTCCATGTTTTCTGGAATACACACTTACATATTTAGGTATAAAGAGATATCATGTCTGTTACTCATTCTCAATTGTTTTAGTTACATATACATGTGCCTGTGTAAACACATATTTTTCATGCTTACAAGAAATATGTATTAATGTGTATTTTAATGTATTTAGCACATCTGTTTCTTTTTTGTCAGTGCAGCCCTTCAAATCAGATAAATGTCAGCAAAGCAAAGCTGGGAGCCTATTCAAGAACAGGAAATGATAAAAAAAAACCATTTCACATCATATTGAGGTAAGGCAGGGACATGGGATAACATCATGATTAACTTTTCCTGCCTATGATGAAAAATGCTGAGATATAAATAGAATAGTAAGAATCTGAGGAACTCCATCTTAAGGCTAAGATTCTATTTTAAAACCAGGGCATTAGGAGGTAAGATTCCTTACATATTCTTTGGTAATCAGCCAACAACCTACCTTAAGGCAGGGCAAGCAATCATAACTGATATGTTCCTGGTGCTTGAGGGTAACCACTAACTTAGAGAAGAACAGGATCAATAAACTCCTTAAGTTTATCTTACAGAATATCTAGAGGACTGACCGTGGATGGTGACATGTCTCTCAATGCAGAAATACATCATGAGACCACATATCAAGCCTACACACACCCCTCCTCCACCCTTTGCCTCATTCTTGAAAGCCTTAAAAGACAGAATCCTGAGCCCTTAAGTATTCTTCCTCTCTGAGGTTGCCTGCACTCCCCTTTCTTTGAGTGTGTACTTTTTGCCTTAAATAAACACTTCTCTCTGCTCGACTTACTGCCTTTTGTCTCTGCCCTTGTCCAGTGGTAAGCGTCTTTGTTACTTCTCTATTTCACTCAGTTTTCTAAACTTAAACACAAGCCTTCACTTGCTCTGTCCTACTTCAGACAAGTAGGGATGACTACTGAGATCTCTGATTTGGGCGCAAGTTCCCGTTGCCTGGGTGACCAGGATGAGACTGCAGTTGTATCATCATGCTCTTTAGTAGCCCACCCAAAAATCTTTCTTTGCCTTTGGGAAGTTCTCAGAACATAATCTCCCTCCATCCAGTGCTCTGCAGCTCCCTCAAATCCTGGAGTGGTAGGGACTTAGCTCCCACGTTGTGCAGATCCAAGCAGACACTGGATGCCATGTGACCCTGGCTTTAGTAATTGGCAAGGGTTCTGCCCTATACTGGGCAGGAGTTCAGTGAGCTTTCCTTTCCTCCCTCTGCTATTCCTTGCTCTCTGCTGCCTGAACAGCTACTGCAATTCACTACTACTCTCACCTTAATGAACTGCTTCCTTAGCTACACTCATCATGCCTGTTCCAGAATTCTTTCTCATTCATTCAAGAGCCCTCTCCCATTCAGACTGAGGTTTCACCTAGTGTGCAGGGAGAGACCTCCCTAGACACAGCTGCCTGGCAGCAATACATGTTTTCTAAACGTACTTCCAAGTGATTTGCATTTACAATAATACTATTTGAATATTTTGAAGATCTTTCTCCTGACAATAGCTATTTTACCCTTAGCCATCTTAGTTTCTAGCCAGTGTATGAACTTCCTCTAAATCAAAATTTTTTGTATAATTGGTGACTTTAGCATTTTATCTAAACAATTAATAAAGAGGTTTGTGTAATTAATTTGGCCATTCCCAGACAGGTGAAGGGAAATCTCCAGGCCATTACCCAAGCCACACTCCAAAATAGCCAGTTTCAGAGTCATAAAAAGTAGCATTCTGAATATCCCTTAATATGCACCAGAAACACTGACACCACCTGGCCCAAATCACTTCTCTGACCTCCCCTTCTCTGGCAATCACCTCCCTCACCCTCTTCTGCAGCTATTGGGTGCCTCACTGATCTCAATACACGAGAAATATGCTCTTCCTTAGAACTTTTATTCAGGTGGCTCCTCAACTCTAGAAGACTGATAAATGAGATGAAAGAGATAAAATGAGTTAGAGCAAGACCATTTCATTATTTTATCTCAGCACAGATAAAAACAAGTTTCCTGGGAAAAAGCCTTGCCTCCCGGCAGACAACCGAACCACTCACCTACGACCCCCACCATCACCCAGGCGAAGAGGAGGGCAGCCCTGCCCACGGCAGCTTTGGGGATTAAGCCAGAGGCAGTTGCCAGCACGCAGCTAACTCACCCAGACAGTGCAGACAGGCACTATAGCCAAGAAGCAGGAAAGGGCTTGCTCTTTAGCGTAGGCACTGGTGCCACTCACCTGCAACCACTCCCATTTTTCCAGGACTATGAAAAGGCAGAAGAAACCTGTTCAAACCAAAAACCCTAAAACACCAGAAAGAGGGGTATGTGAAACTGAAATCACCAACTTCCAAAAAAAAGAATTCAAAATAAGTCATAACTGTGCTAATGGAGCCACCAGAAAATATTAAAGAGCTAAGAGACAAATTTATGAGGAAGACAGACAACTTAAAAAATATAGTATACGAAATGGAACATACAATGGAGGAATTTAAAAGTAGATTAGATGAGGTAGAGGATACAGTAAATGGAATAGAAATTAGAGAGCAGAAATACAAAGAAGTTGAGGCCCAGAGAGAAAAAAGGATCTCTAGGAATAAAAGAATAATGAGAGAACTGTATGACCAATCCAAACAAAACAATATTTGCATTATAGGGGTACAAGAAGAAGAGAGAGAAAAAGCATTAGAAAGTGTCTTTCAAAAAATAATTGCTGAAAACTACCCCAATCTGGGGAAGGGAATAGTCTCACAGGCCATGGAAGTGCACAGATCTCCCAACACAATGGACCCAAGGAAGACAGCACCAATACATATAATCAATAAAGAACAAGGACAGAGTATTAAAAGCATGCAGAGAAAGAAAAAAGATCACCTACAAAGGAAAACAAATCAGGCTATCATCAGACTTCTCAGCAGAAACCTTAGAGGCCAGAAGGGAGAGGCATGATATATTCAATGCAATGAAACAAAAGGGTCTCAAACCAAGAATACTCTACCCAAGAAGATTATCATTTAAATTTGAAAAAGAGATTTAAAAATTCCCAGATAAGGAAAACATATTAGAACAGATGAACCTAACGGACATCTACAGAGCACTCCATCCAAAAGCAACAGGATACACATTCTTCTCAAGTGCATATGGAACATTTTCAAGAATAGATCATATAGTAGTCCACAAAAAGAGCCTCAGTAAATTAAAAAAGATTGAAATCATACCAACCATCTTCTCAGATCACAAAGGTATGGAACTAGAAATAAATTACACAAAGAAAACGAAAAAGCCCACAAACACATGGAGGTTTAATAACATGCTCCTAAATAATCAATGGATCAATGACCAAATAAAACAGAGATCAAGCAATAATTCAACACAGCAAAATCTGTGGGACACAGTAAAGGCTGTACTAAGAGGGAAGTATATTGCAATACAGGCCTACCTCAGGAAAGAAGAACAATCCCAAATGAACAGTCTAAACTCACAATTAACGAAACTAGAAAAAGAAGAACAAATGAGGCCCAAAGTCAGTAGAAGGAGGGACATAATAAAGATTAGAGCAGAAATAAATAAAATTGAGAAGAATAAAACAATAGAATCAATGAAAGCAGGAGCTGGTTCTTCAAGAAAATAAACAAAATAGATAAACCCCTAGCCAGACTTATCAAGAAAAAAAGAGAGTCTACACACATAAACAGAATCAGAAATGACAAAGGAAAAATCATGACAGACACCACAGATATACAAAGAATTATGAGAGAATACTATGAAATACTGTATGCTAACTGGATAACCTAGAAGAAATGGACAACTTTCTAGAAAAATACAACCTCCAAAGGCTGACCCAAGAAGACACAGAAAATCTGAATAGATGAATTACGAGCAAGAAAATTGAATTCGTAATCAAAAAACTACCTAAGAACAAAGGCCCTGAAAAAGATGGCTTCACCACTAAATTTTACCAAACATTTAGTGAAGACCTAATACCCATTCTCCTTAAAGTTTTCCAAAAAAAAGAATAGGAGGGAATACTCCCAAAACTCATTCTACAAGGCCAGCATCACACTAATACCAAAACCAGGCAAAGACACCACAAAAAAAGGAAATTACAGACCAATATCCATGATGAACATAGATGCAAAAATACTCAACAAAATATTAGCAAACCAAATTCAAAACTACATCAAAAAGATCATCCATCATTACCAAGGAGGATTTATTCTAGGGATGCAAGGATGGTACAACATTTGAAAATCCATCAACATCATCCACCACATCAACAAAAAGAAGGACAGAAACCACATGATCATCTCCATAGATGCTGAAAAGCATTTGACAAAATTCAACACCCATTCATGATAAGAACTCTCTGGGTATAGAGGGCAAGTACCACAACATAATAAAGGCCATATATGACAAACCCACAGCCAACATTATACCCAACAATGAAAAACTGAAAGCTTTTTCTTTAAGATCGGGAACAAGACAAGGATGCCCACTCTCCCCACTTTTATTCAACACAGTTCTGGACGTCCTAGCCAGGGCAATCAGACAACACAAAGAAATAAAAGGCATCCAGACTGGGAAGGAAGAAGTTAAACTGTCACTGTTTGCAGATGACATGATATTGTACATAAAAAATCCCTAAGGAATCCACTCCAAAACTACTAGAACTAATATCTGAATTCACTAAAGTTGCAGGATGCAAAATTAATTTACAGAAATCTGTTGCTTCCTATATACTAACAATGAACTAGCCGAAAGAGTAATCAGAAAAACAATTCCACTCACAATTGCATCAAAAAGAATAAAATATCTAGGAACCCAACCAAGGAAGTGAAAGACCTATACCCTGAAAACTACAATACACTCTTGAGAGAAATTAAAGAAGACACTAATAAATGTAAATACATTCCATGCTCTTGGCTAGGAAGAATTAATATTGTCAAAATGGCCATCCTGCCTAAAGCAATCTACAGATTCAGTGCAATCCCTATCAAAATATCGACAGCATCCTTCAACGAACTGAAACAAGTAGTTCTAAAATTCATATGGAACCACAAAAGACCCCGAAAAGCCAAAGCAATCCTGAGAAGGAAGAATAAAGTGGGGGGAGCATTATGCTCCCCAACTTCAAGCTATACTACAAAGCTACAGTAGTCAAAACAAATTTGTACTGGCACAAGAACAGACCCTTAGATCAATGGAACAGAATAGAGAGCCCAGATATAAACCCACACATATATGGCCAATTAATATATGATAAAGGAGCCATGTACATACAATGGGAAAATGACAGTCTCTTCAACAGCTGGTGTTGGCAAAACTGGACAGCTACATGTAAGAGAATGAAACTGGATTACTGTTTACCTCCATACATAGAAGTAAACTCAAAATGGATCAAAGGCCTGAATATAAGTCATAAAACCATAAAACTCTTAGAAGAAAACATAGGCAAAACTCTCTTGAATATAAACATGAGCAACTTTTTCATGAATATATCGCCTCGGTCAAGGGAAACAAAACCAAAAATGAACAAGTGGGACTATATCAAACTAAAAAACTTCTGTTCAGCAAAGGACACCATCAGTAGAACAAAAAGGCATCCTACAGTATGGGAGAATATATTTATAAATGACATATCCGATAAAGGGTTGACATCCAAAATACAGAAAGAGCTCACGTGCCTCAACACCCAAAAAGCAAATAACCCTACTAAAAAATAGGAGGTGGAAATGAAGAGATACTTCTTCAAAGAAGAAATTCAGATGGCCAACAGGCACATGAAAAGATGCTCCACATTGCTAATCATCAGGGAAATGCAAATTAAAATCACAATGAGATATCGCCTCATGCCAGTTAGGATGGCCAGCATAGAAAAGAACAAATGCTGGCGAGGATGTGGAGAAAGGGGAACCCTTTTACACAACTGGTGGGAATGTAAATTAGTTCAACCATTGTGGAAAGCAGTATGGAGTTTCCTCATAAAACTAAAAACAGAAATACCATTTGACCCAGGAATTCCACTCCTAGGAATTTACCCTAAGAATGCAGCAGTGCAGTTTGAAAAAGACATATGCACCCCTATGTTTATCGCAGCACTATTTACAATAGCCAAGAAATGGAAGCAACCTAAGTGTCCATCAGTAGATGAATGGATAAAAGAAGATTTGGTACATTACACAATGGAATATTATTCAGCCATAAGAAGAAAACAAATCCTACCATTTGCAACAACATGGATGGAGCTAGAGGGTATTATGGTCAGTGAAATAAGCCAGGTGGAGAAAGAGAAGTATCATATGATTTCACTCATCTGTGGAGTATAATAACACAGCAAAAAGTGAAGGAACAAAACAGCAGCAGACTCACAGAACCCAAGAATGGACTAACGGTTACCAAAGGGAAAGGAACTTTGGAGGGTGGGTGGGAAGATAAGTGGATTAAGTGGCATTGTGATTAGCACACATAACATGGGAGGGGGGCACAGGAAAGGAAGTATAGCACAGAGAAGACAAGTAGTGACTCTGTAGCATCTTATTATGTTGATGGACAGTGACTGTAATGGGGTATGTGGTGGGGACTTGATAATAGGGAGGAATGTAGTAACCACAATGTTGCTCATGTGAAACCTGAGCATAAGATTGTATATCAATGATACCTTAATAAAAAATAAATAATAAAAGAAAAAGAAAAAAAAGCAGCTTTGAAATAAACCAGAAAAAATAAAAACAAGTTCCCTGTACCAACCACAAAATACCAAACACTTCTTCTCATGGCTGCAATGAGTAAATGCTAGTTCTTCACAATGACAGCTTTATCCTCATTCTAGTCTCCTCTCCCTTAAGATAGAAATCCGGAGAAAATCTAACAGCTCCAATCTAGAGCAAACTGTGCTTCCCTGGATCCTCCCAACAATCACCCAACCAAAGCTCAAATCCTGCCATGGGTTCTTTCTAAAGCCTCCTTACTGAGACACCGCACAGTGTGTGTTCTTCCTCACTGCAGTTAAGTATTCAACCTCATGTGTTCAACTACGCATGTGTTCCTGGTCTTTGGCTGGTGGGTATGGACAGTGCCCCCAAAATATTTGTGGCATTAATGAAGGAAGAAAGGAAGCATTCCCTCATGATAATAATGTTATTAATCCAACATTCACTAATTAAATTGCCATCCACTCAAGAGTTGAGTATTCTGAATGGGAAGCTCCAAGCTGTTTATCTCCATTTTAAAAGGTTCGCTTAATCAGGTTCTTATTGAAATTTTGTTTTCATCCAGTCTCTCTCCAACACTGGAAGTTAATAAATCTATGAAGGAATGGGACTAAAAGACACCTGTCCATTTGTTTAGGATATAAAGGTATCCTGGCTTTTCCTTCATCTGTTATGAGCCAACTCTGCTCAAAAAGAATACACACCTCCAAAGTAAATGTCACCCCAGGATGAAACTTGGTAAACAGCCTGAACACACACACCATCCCATTCACTCTATCAGCTTCAAAACTTAGGAATATCGAATATACTGGTCCTCTATCAAGACCTACATTCTGGCCTTTATGACATAATTACAATCACAGAAAGTGACATGAACATTCAAAGCTTACTTGATTATTATGTACCTGCCATACACGATCCTGCAATTACAGGTGATATAAGGAGGTATAAAGCCACAGTTACTCAAGGAGCTCAAAGTGTATATGCAGAGATGCCTGGTTCTATCTCATGATATGATGCAAGGATTTTTATGTTTATTTACCCATGAAAAAGAAACAAAAATAATGACTTTAATTCACCTCATCTACATCAAAGAAAGTAAATTCTTCTCCAAGTCCTGAGAGGAAAATATTTTGCTCCTTTCTTCTCTCTAATCCTGCCCTGGCAGATGTGTCGGTACAAGAGCTGGCAGCCTGCACACACTGCCAACCCAAATAGATCCCTAAGAATAGCACAGGAAAAGAGATACTCCACTAGAGTTAGTGACAATCACTCCATTCCCCAGAAAAGGCTCTGGGGGTTGTCTTACCATCCTTAAGTGAAGAATGAGCTGGATTTATGTCCTCAACACTTTCAGCAGGTTCTGAGTATTTGTTGACTGCTTCATTTCAAAGGAATCAGATCACTCAGTGTATCTGCATAAAAACACAGGTTATTATCTCCTCCATTGGGTCCTATGCTGTGTTGTAATGCAGAACAAACAGATTTTCTGCAACTTGGAAATCTATGGCAATGACCCAGAACACTGATACAGACCAGTTGAACAGAGTTCATACAGCTGAGCAAATATTAAAGAGGTGTATGAATTAATAAATGATATTAACATTTTGTACAAGTCGAGTGAGCACATAACTTTAACTGAGAAGGTTGGCAGGAATCCTTGAGGAGTGTATGCTTAGACTGTATAAAGCCATGGAGAATTCACAACCTTATCAGTAATTAATCATCATGCAATGTAGCAGGCTGATAAAATAAATGTTGCTTTCCCATGCCATATTCTAAACCTGCTTTAGCAATTTGGAATTGCCCCAGGAAGTCAAGGTCCTCTAAGCATTCTCAGAACATGTCAATTACTCATAACTGGCTAAAGATAATAGCTTAATAAGCAATCATTTTTTTAGTTTTCCTCCTTTGCTTCAACCAAGCAATCAATAGGAAATAATAATATTTTTAGACCATTCTATAATGAAGAAAGCACTTTTTCCCTGCATATCTCTTTTGAACCTCACAGCAACCTGATGAAGAGGGCATTGTTAATATACCCATTTTACAGATGGAGGTGCAGAGGAGTGAAGTAAATTTCATGTATAATAGGGTGCAAATGCTCATTAATATTTCCCTATAAGGTATTTTAAGTTTAAACCTATAGCAGATAGTATGTACTTTGCAAATCTTATTATTAAAATACTTTATAGGTAAGGTGTATCAATCAGTCAACAAATGATTATCAAGTGCTAGTAGGTGGCAAGTTCTTTATACTTAAACACAGAATTATACCATCGTCTCTGGTGTGAGCAAGCTTTCAACCCATTTAAAAAACAACTTTGTGAATGTTCTGTACACTCGAGAGAAATGAAGATAAATGAGGACTGGCCTGGTCAGAGAAGATTCAGCCAAGATGAAATGCAGGTGAAATTGGGAAGGATGCCAGGGTTGTGGCCAAGAAGAAGCAAGGGTGGTGGGGAGAGGGTAGGGGAGCCTATGAAAAGGCAAAAGTGTGTTAATGTGGAAATCTGGAAAGCAGTAAAAGTGGGAGATTTGTCCATGCACCACTTAGCAGAAGGCCTTAAAAATAAGAAACACTCGGTACAGAAAAAGATGAAAAAAGAAGCTGGCTCTTAACAAGCAATGAACGTTCCCCAATCTTATCAATCAGATAATTACTACTTCTCCTGTGGAATGCAGAAGTTTATTCCCTAGTACTTCCCCTAAAAAGTATAACTATCAACACAAATTCCTATTTTGTCAATAGAAGTTCTAATATTCTTTGATTCTATGACAAAGGCAGCCATTGAAAAAGTCTGAATAGGACTATGAAAGCAGTGTTTAAGGAAAATTAATCTGGTCATGGTATGTGGTTTAGTTTAGCATGAAGAGAGAACATTGGTGGTGAATATGGCTAGAACTCAGGTGTCAGGCAGGTAAGGGAAAATGAGGGCCAGTAGGGAAGTCTTCAGTGAGAAAGAGAAAAATGGTCACATAAAAGAGTAAGTACATAGTTCGAATTGTTAGGACTTGATAATTAAAAAGATGGAAAAGGGAGGAAAATACGCCAGATTTTAGAAATGGAGTGCCGAGAAGGGAATAGTAGAAAAGAAAACTCTTTCATGGGACAATATTTTTCCTTTATCCCCCTCCACTGTGAATGTGGAAGAGCAGTTAGTGTTTATCCTCTACCTGGAAAAGAGAATTCTCTGTCAAAGAAGATGGAAGACAAATGCTCAGAGATAACAAGATATGGGGCCAGTGCAGACTTTTCCAAAACCCTGAACTCAGATTGCCTAGGTTCCAGGCCTAAGAGCTGACTGTGGGTGGATGCTGGAAAGCCAGAATGACACAGTTTGATGAAGGGTCAGGAACCTCTGAGCCACTGCTCTCGTACCCATTGGGAACATGCCTGGACTTGGTACTTAATAAACAAGACTATTTCTGTATCTGCAACACAAGCACTATCACCTTTACTTCCAAATACATAATTTAGCCTCCTGAACCTAGTCAGTGATGAAGAGAATAATACAATTTACAAAAAGCTAGGGATGAGGAGAAGTGTTTGAAAGGGTTTTGCAAAGGCTGTTGGGCGTGTCTTCCAAAGGATTATCTGGTGGTCCTTGTAAAAATGAATTGAATTGATCTGCACTGGGCAGAGTTTATTTCCTTTTGTTGCAGAAAGGAGGACGGGTGGTGGGTTCCTCCCTGGTTTCCGTATATATGGTACCGTTTTATTTAAGTTAGGGAAAAAAACTCGAATTCAGTCTAGCTGTTGTATTTTTCGTCAGGGCTGATATCACTATGTCCAATTCAAATTTTAGAAATAAAAGAGGAAGAGGAGCTTAACATACCACAAACTCTTACCTTATAATACGTTACTTGATATTTACTCTGGCTTTTAAAAAAAAGCCTGTGGGTTCATGACCTTGAGTCAGTGTCTGGCCCAGGTGTTAGCTAAGTTCTCTTAACTTCAACAGCCACCTGCACTTTCAAATCTTGCCCCACGACAGACTGTGTTCCCCAAGAACACATACCGAGAGAGGCCCATGAAAGGCATTGTGGAATTTGTAGTCCTAGGTGGCTATCTTTTTTTTATCACCGGCCCTGGACCCACGCTCTGATTCCGTGATGGTTGAGCCCAGAATCTACCAATTAGCAGGGGCCATGTCAGTGAGGCCGTGGTCCAACCAGGAAAGCCCGTGTGGGAGCCTCGTATAAGATTGGCCAATATGTGACCGGAGGGCGGAGTAAGAAGATGGGCGGGAAGACAGCAGCGATTGGGCGGGAAGCCGGGGCTGCGGGCGGGGATTGGCTGCGTGCTAGGGCAGAGAGGCTTGGGAAGGGGCGGGGAAAGGCAACCAGAGCAGGAAGAGCACCCGCGAGGCAGCGGCGGCGGCTGAGTCGGTGGTGGCAGAGGCGAAAGCGACAGCCCCAAGGGGTGGCAGCGGCCCGGAGAGCAGGATGCGGATCTGGGTCGGGCTGACGCTGCTACTCTGTGTGGTGCTGCTGGGCTCGGCCTCGGCGTCGTCGGGTCAGTATCCGCCCCCTCGGACTGGAGGCCCGGAGCCACCGCCCCCCGGCCTCCAACCGGGGCAGGGCCGTGGGAACCCCGGCTGGGGACTCCGCGCTCTGTCACACTCCGCACTACCTGGCGCTCGCTGTCATTCTCTGGGTTTCGGGTGGCCTGGGCTAGAGTGGGTGCTTAGGAAGCTGGAGGGGAGGAAAAGGGGCGGTCACCCTGCCCACACCTATCTTCACTTAACAAACTTTACACGACTCCCCACGAATGAGGAGTTGCCTCCATAGGAATGAATCCCAGCAGCTGACTTAGACTCAGAGGGACACCTGAGCTCTACTAGAGCTTCTTCGACTCTCATGTAGATTATGTGCTTGGGATTTGTAAATTAAGTAATTCACACACCAGGGGCTGTCCCGTAGCAGAGCCAGGTCCGTCACAACCAGGATATTGATAGTGGTTTGGTGGGTTTGCTTAGTACTGAGGTGGTCCCTAGTCTCTCTATGTATTTAAAAATTAAGACTTTTGATGTAATTGTATCCACTCCCTGCCCCTTTTAAAGACATATTCCTGAGAAAGTGGTGTTTACCTTTGTCATACTGTTTCTGAGTTGCCCCGCGTTTTGTTGACACTGCTTTTAAGACTTTTCAGAAAATCTTGATCCCGGTAGATGATAGCAACTGGCTTTAACTTTCTATATGGATGTAGAAATTCATGTGCTTTTGAATTGATTAGCTCATACTCTGGTTCTGAAAATTATTTTTTTTCTTGTTTTAATAGTTTAATCTGCCTACATCTGAAAACTTTTGTTTGAGAGTGTTGATAAGAAGCACTTAGTGTTTCTAAGTGCTGGTAAAGAAACAATTAGTACAATAAAGCTTTTGAATTTTAATCAGTTTCAGTTAACAAGACAGCTGTTCTGTGGCTTTAAATTTTTTTGGAACAAGGCACAGTATAAATGTCAATTCCTTTTTTTTTTTCCAACAGAAAATTTCCCAGATGGTTATTTAAATGCCCAAATTATCTGTCCTAGTTGTAAGTCAATGCCATAACGTCATTCTGTTTCTAAAATAAGAGGTCTAAACCTAAAATTCTATCCATAATGTGGTTTGAGATACCGTTTCAAAGGCAATAAACACATGCTAGTTACTTTACTACCAATATGCTTTGAGGTTTGCCCCTGCCCCCACACCTTTAGTGATGGTTTGCATTCATGAACAAATCTAGAACTAAAAACTCTTGAAGCACTGCTAGCCGTACTTGATCAAAGGAGGAATGAAATGAAACTATTGAGTATAATTGGTAAAGTACCTGATGGACCATGGGCCACCTGCATCAGAATTCCTCTTAGGGGTCTGTTGAAAATGTAAAGTGTAAGAACTGCTAGTTAAAGAACACAGCATATATCCCTCTGAATTCAGTTTGCAGAATGTAAAGAAAATTAAAGCATACAAACATTTCCTCCATCTTCCTTTGACTAGATTTCATGTACTTAGAGCTTCATGTCAGTGGAAATGATACTTGAAGAAGTCACTTAATCAACAGTTGGATTCTCAGGAGATTATAACAGAAGACTGTTAATACCAGTGTTAAGTCATTGGGTTGTGTTGATGTAAGCTGAGGACTAGGTTCAAGAAAGATCTGCTCTGATTTCCATATAGTTAAACTGTGCCAAAACGCTACTCTGGTAGAGGCAAAAATCTTACTTAGCCAGAACTAAAACAATATAGATGTGCATCCTGACAGGAAATAAAAGCAACACTGTTCTCACATGAAGAGCAAATATCATAAAACACAAGTGAGATAAAGCTTTATAAATTGAGTGCATGGATTTTTCAGCTGACTTTTTTATTCATTAAATTGCTTACTTATATGAGATGTCAGCCTCATTTTTAGTTTAGATTTAAAAGATTTACTTCTATTTAAAATTAAGGTTTTGATCATAATTTCATGTTGACTTAAGGTGTGAATGTTAGTGATTATTCCAGGGCAAAGGTGCATTTATTACCGGGTAGAATATGATGAGCTAACAAAGGGAATCTTCATCCTATCACTGTTAATAGCTAATCTCTTATTTCAGAGGCATGTCAAAATATAATACTTGTTATTAGGAATGTTTTCCCTATGAATAAATACATTTATAAGGAAGAGATTAAAAATACATTTCTCCTTTGTTTTCTCATGATAATAATGAAAAATGCTATCATTTTTCTCTCTTAGAAATACATGTTTTCTTAGTTTAGGCAGCAAGAGACAAATGGTTCTCTTTTTTTCTTTATGTTAAACAGTGTTACAGAGTCTTAAATGTGTTCCACTGCTAGATACTTCAGGTAATAGTTATATTAATAGCATATATTCAAAGAGTAGACTTTTAGATTGCAGAGGATGTCTAATTTCACTGTTCTTTTGTTCCTTAAAACATTATTGTGAGTCAACAAGGCAGATGGTATTATTCCCTTTTGATACATTGAGGAAAAGGAGGCTGAGCAAGGTTGCCATATGCTCCAGGCGTTGGATTTGGAGTAATTAAGAATCAGGAGTATCTTAGGATCTACACAGATTTAATAGCAAAGCAGAAGACAGGATGTCTGGTCTCTTTTCATTAAACTCTTAAGACTTGCTGTGCTTTAAGGTCTTATTAGTCTGTTTAATTTACATGACAAGTTGGGAAATGAATTTATAATGATCATTTTTCTCTGAAAGAATACCCCTGGTACTTTTCAGTCTGTTAGCTGATATAACAAGCTGATAATTGATAATAATAAATGATCATTTCAAAGGAAAGTGTATGGTTACTAAAGTAATGTAAAACATTGTATTTTGGATGTGATCCTGTTGCATGAGAAATTCATAACTCCGCATTGAATCCTTTTGCATTTTTCTTGTGCTTCATGTGTTCTGATGGAAACATTTTCTTATAATTTATGCGTAACATCGGTGTCTTTATTCTTTACCTGATTATTACATATCAGAAGTTTCTAGGTTAAAAGTAACTCCCTTAAAACTGTTATGTGAATATCTATATCAGTTTAAAAGAGAAAATAGCTTATGCTTTAAGACTACCATCTGGAGTAGGCTTTCCCAGTTTAGTAAATGAGAAAGAATTCTCTTATTTCCTAGTAACCTCAGTATATATTACTAGTTTGTGAAGAGAAGGGAGAGAGAAGCATGATGCAATTCACATGAAATAACCCTGATGTCACAAGTTCCCATGCCTCTCGAAGTTCAAAAATGTTTTGCTATTCTGATAACCAACAGTTGGTCATGTCTCCAAGGTGTAAGTCTTGAAATGTATTTATAGGTATCTGTATTACTTACTTATTAGCTACATATATGACCTGTTGTGAGAAAGGATTTAGTAATTAGTGATATAAGAGTTGGCAACCAATCTGATGTTTCAGTACTTTGGGATATACTGCAAAAATTTGCACATTTAATGTCTGCTTTTGATATATTAGCTAATGTTTGTGATTAATCACATACATCCACACGTACAATTTTGACATATAATACCGATGAATTTTTTTCATTTATCCAAGGATTTGCTGAGAGTGGAATTTGGATTGTATGTTAGAACTTGGGCTTTGGATATTACTTGTGAAAAAGCTGGCATGAAGGATGATTGTTAATTAATTGACATTACTACTTAAATGTTATGGCTGTTATGGAACTAATAAATGCTATACTCATCTCTTCCCCACCCTCCAGAAATAAAGTAGTGAATGCTAAAGTAGCAATAACATAAGGTTTCTTTGAATTGATACACTTTCATATATGACAAACCTCACTAGTACCCTGTTTTTTTCAAATATTCAAAAGGAACAAGTACTGTGAAATAAAGTTATATGTTTTCTACATAATGAATTATACTTCTTAAAGTTAGCTCAGCACTTTGATTATACAAATGCTAAAATATGTTTTTGTTATACTTTAAAGAGTCACAAGTTACAAATAATATTAAAGATATAATGTGAAGTAAAGATAAATGGCAACCATAACACCAAGTTTTCTAGTGAAATATTACATATGTTTTTAGCATTTTGTCTACTAGTTAATTTTTCATGTATCTTATAGAACAGGCAATACTGAAGCTCACTCCTAGATAAAATCAGGTAAATTAAAGAGTAAGAAAAAAACTTAGAGTTCATCTGGCAGCTGCTTTTTTAACTGACCAGGAATACAAAGATCAAACATACGCATATGGTCACTGGGTTGTTGAATTTGTTTATAGAAAAGTAGGAAAAAGAATAACAAGCAGCCAGAATGAAAGTAATAGCACAGAATGAATAATAGAATGAAAATTAATGTAATCAGACAAAGCCAAAGCAGCTGATGTGAATTTGGGAGAAAGATGTAAGTAGTGGCTGGGTTCATTGTTTATCTAAGATGCCGATTTCTTAATAAATAGATCCCATGTGAGTGAATATATGATAGCATGATGCTACTTTTTACCTATATCTGATTATCTCTTCAGTAAAGTAGAACACAGTATCTTAGTCTGCCAACTGCTGTTAAATAATAATTCCTAGTGTCCATCTTTAGTAGTCCCAGCAAGCAATAAAATGCTAAGTGTCCATCTTTAGTAGTCCCAGCAAGCAATAAAATGCTAAGTGTCCATCTTTAGTAGGCTTAGCAAGCAATAAAATGCTAATCAGCACTGAAATAAACTAGTTCAACTCTAGATTCTGATCAGAGGAAAAGAATAGGTGGAATCCTGAAGCACAAAATCAGATTTATTTTATAAATTTAGTAACTCATTCTCAATAGTAAACTAAATACATACAGAAGAATGAGATGATAATCAAAGAAATGTCTTTGGTGGTGGTGGTGACAGCGGCAGTGATTGCTCATCCTTCGTATATAACAGGTGAAGCTAATGTCTTGCTGAAGAAGAGGAAAAACTACCCAACCAACCCCTTTTTTCCCTTTCATTTAATCTTTTCTGAACAGTAACTGAACCAATTTTTAGATTATTGTGGATTTGTTTATCCTATGTCTCATTATTTGTTGTACTTATCAAATACTTTCTTTTGATATATGTAATTTCCCAATAGGAAAGATGACTTAAAATGTCTCAAAATGTCTTACAGATGAGGAAGGAGGTCAAGATGAATCCTTAGATTCCAAGGTATGTACTAAAATTTGCATTGACTAGTATTTGGTGCCCAATTTAAAAGCACAAATTATGTATCTCAGAGTATAAAATCTGTTGTCTTCTGAATACCAGAATTGGATGTAAAAAAAAATAGCTGGTATCAATATTAGTTCTAGTATTAGTTCTAGTTCTCTGTGTGGTGGGGGATAATAACTGACCTACAACCTACAAGAGAGAGAATAATAAATATTTCCATTAAGTAAAAATGTTACAGCCTTAAGGCTCTTGGGTACACATACACAGCACATTCAAGTTGAAATTAAACCTAATACTCAGCATTTTTACTGCTTGAGAGATTGATTGTATTACTATTATTTTACTTTGTAGTTTTTAATTTTGAAGTCTTAACCCCCCTGCCTTTTGTTTACACTTACATTGATATTTAAAAATCTGTTGAGTTAATGCACTTAAACTGGCTGCTTGAATGAATAAGGCTGATCATTATGTATCTAAGGAGGCCAATTAGTTATGATCGCTGATCCCTAGATTAGAGGGAATATAGATAAGAAACAGGAAGTTACAGTGTACGACTATCATAAGGGGAAGTATAAGATGTGTTGGGAGGATGTAGGGGAAAAGCCTAAACCAAACTTTGGGAATTAAGGAAGGCTTCTTGGGGAAAGTAACATTTATGTTGAAATTTGAAGAGTCAGGGTTAGAAAGGTGATGAAGGCATTGACAAACACATACCAAAGTCTATAGTAGGGCTCAGTCATAGAGCTGAAGGTCTATCTGGATTAGTAAAAGTAATGGTCAGATTTGGTTGGAGGGAGCTTTGCTACTACTGAAAATTAAAAATACTTTGTATTCTCAGACTTCTTTGCCATCGGATGAGTCCGTAAAGGACCATGGCACAACAGGCAGAGTAGTCGCTGGTCAGATATTCCTTGATTCAGAAGAATCAGAGTTGGAATCACCTATTCAAGAAGAAGACAGCTTCAGGAGCCAAGAAGGGGAAAGTGTCACAGAAGAAATAAGCTTTCTAGAATCTCCAAATACAGAAAACAAGGACTATGAAGAACCAACAAAAGTACAGAAACCAGGTAGTCTGGACATTTTCTTTGCCTTTGCCTGACTTAGGAAGTAGACAAACTGATATTTTAAATCTACTGTAGAAAGGTACAGAGAAGTCTGGTTTTTCTGATTATTAGCCACATATAACATATAAAGTGTAGTTTTACAGGATTTTCTAGATTGTGTTTTATCAAATTTACTCACTTAACATATTTGACCCAAGTTACCTAAGCTAAATTTGATAGTCAGAATTGCATTTGTAGTCTATTAATATTCAATATTCCTTTTTGGATTCCAGTAGGTAATAATCTGTCAGAGTGGTATACAGAATATAAACTCAGGAAGGATTGTGTAACATGCCCCTTCAGTTATTTTCAGGATTGTGTTAAGGTTTTTACTATAACTTTTCCAGTCATCCTAGGTAATTTGATTTAGGTGCTTATCCCTCTCTAATGGAAGCTTATCTAAACTTTAATCCTCTTCTAACTTTTACCTTATTTTGATACCCTCTATTTTTAAATTTAAAACTTGATCTTTCTCACAAGAGTGTGTGCTAAATACTATCCTTTTAAGAATTATTATTAATGTGCCCACTCTACCCTGTCCCACCACCCCTCTGCCATTTAATACCACCATACCCACTTATTATTGTATTATTAGTCACTCTTGGGAATTAATGTAGATTTTTCCTCTTAAAAATATTCCACATTCATAGATACTAAACTATTTTTAAAGAATTAAAAGTATCTTAATCTCATCAACAAGGAAAACCAGTTAATATCTTGGAGAATACCCTTTCAGTCTTTTTTCTAGATGTATGGTTTTAAAAAGACTAAATTAGGCTAAAATGTATATACTATTTTATAGCCTGCATTTTGCACTTAACAGTTTATCCTGAACATTTTCTAGGTACCAGGAGTACATATTAAACTGAGTCTTCATTACTAATAGGCATATTGGGGGCTAGGATTAGGAAATGTATCATTCATACTGATTATTTCAGTTCAAATTAACTGTTAAAGGTGAGATAACACAAAGGGTCAGATTGACAAATTAGACTCAAAAGAATTAGAGATCTTACCCAGTACCAAGCTTGACTAATATTTTCAAAGATATGATTTTTCACAAGACTCAGGCAAAGTGTGGGGAAGTTTGTGCCTTCCAGAGCTGCTGCTCCTAAGTCTTCTCTTGCCTCCACTAGGATGCATTCTGGCCCAGATTATAACATACAAGGCCTCTAAGTGATACATATGGAGTGTCACTTGCCCAAAAGGGAGCTATATCTGTTATGAAACAGCTACAGTTTATAATCTGGTAACTATATAGTTTATGTGATATTTTCTAGGAAGTCATGCCTCATAAATACATACATCCCAGGTGAGCAGTCTGGACAGACCAAGTCCATCCCACTAATGCAATCCATAAGTAAGGGCTGTCCTAGTAGTAAATACCTTTAGTGTGTTCACCAGAAGGTCTCTTGTTGGCATGTTTCTAAGATGATTTGATGATGTCCCTCTGTTTCTGTGGCAGTGAAAGGAAGGAATGAATTGTAGGTCTGCTGGTGATATATATGCATATAACATAAATACATATATGTGTGTGTGTAGTTTCAGTGCAACCTTAACACTAACAACAGAACCATGGGCTGCAATTTAAGATTTCTTTATGGTTTTGTTGGTTCTTAGTATATATTTTACTAGAGACTTGTAATATGGTGTTTTAAAATCACTTGAATAATTCTCTGTGTGTTTATACCAACAACAACTTTATAAACATTTAGATTCATGCTTTGGTTTAGTTTTTCAATAATTCCTTTGTTTTTTCCTTTTCATTTGGACTTGTTTTTAATAATACATGAAAAGGTTTATGTACTTCTGTGTAACATAAATTGCATATGCATGGCTTTGTGTGTGTACAGTCCCAACTACATTAGAATTGGATATGACAATCACATCTAGACTTGCTTCCTTTGTCAGCCTCTCATCCATGTCTTTGCCTTACTGACCTTCCTAAAACCCAAATTTGACTCCCCTGTTTACATCCCTTCATTATCCCCCCATTTGTCTGTGATGTGAAGTGCATACTCCTCAGCCTGATTCCCAAAACCTCCTGTGTGTGGCTTGCCTCCTGGCTCCTGTGACTTCATCTCTTGCACTTCTCCCTTAGCACCCTTTTTTGAAGATACTGAACCAGTCACTGTTGTTCAGATACCCCATGGGCCTTTGTACAAGTTCTCTCCACTGCTGGGAACCTTCCTCACCCTCTTGCCCAAATCCGTCTATCATATTTCTACTCAACCTTAAGGATAAACTTAAGTTTCTCCTTTCTGAAGCAGTTCCTGAACCACCCAAGGGTAATTGAGGAGTGTCATGTATGTAGGAGCCTCTTATCTGGTGTCCCTGCTTTCCCCTTTACCCCTGATGTCAGTTCTCTAACAGCAGCCAGACTGATCCTCCTTCCTGTTCAGAAGCCTCCAGTGGCTTCCTGTCACATTCAGAATAAAATCCAAACAAGGCTCTGACTTCATCTCCCACTCCCTTCACTCACATTGACTCCAGCCACACTTGCCTTCATGCTATTTGTTGAACATTTCACACTCACTCCCAACTGCGTCAGGGATCCCCAAGATCACACCCCAATGTTCAATGATTCTCTAGGAAGACACAGAACTCAGCATATAGTTGTATTTACAGCTATGATTTGTTACAGTAAAAGAATACAAAGCAAAATCAGCAAAGGGAAAAGTGCGTGGGGTGAAGTCTGAGGGAAACCAGATCTTCTAAGGGTCCTCCTCTTCAGTGGAAGTCACATAGTACGTATTTCATTTCCCCAGCAACAAGTTGGGACAACACATGTGAAATGTTGTCTACCAGAGAGACTGATTAGAGGCCTAATACCTAGAGTTTTCATAAGGGGCAAGTCACCTCTGTGCCTAGCACATACCAAAATCGTAGACTCCCAGAAGGAAAGCAGGTGTTGAGCATAAACCATGTTGTTTGTACAGTTGGAATGAGTCACTCCGAACAGGGTAGTAGGAACCCTTCCAAAATCTTAAATTTTCGGACACCAGCCAAGGACCAACCTTGTAAGCAGGCCTTTTCAAGGTTAGAAGTTTAGACCCGCTCTGTGAACCTTTCTCTGCACTATCGACCCCCTTGGTTGTTGGTTATTATCAGTAAAACCCAGACAGCAGAGACCTGCAGTACTGATTTCACATATGCCCTTCATGGGTCCTGGAATTAGTGGATTAATAAATCCCATTAATCACAAAGGTCTATCTTAGAAAGCCTAGTAGCTTCCTCCTTAAATTTCTTTGTTAACCTTTTTCACCTGGTCCTAAGCCTCAGTTCATTGGGACACTCCAGGCAGGACATACATTAGGCACATGGTGTAGCCTCCCACCATCGATGTCTCGTCCTAGGTCCCAGCCCAGTCCAAATAATTTAGTTCAGTCCTTGGTTTCAGAGGGACAGCTAGTCAGTTCCAAACACTTTTTTGTCCCTGACATCAGTTCATCCACCTCATGAGTATGGATAGCATCTGGAGATTTCTGCCTGGAGAGTGCAGGGCTTGGGCCACCTCCTGCTGCCTCATAATCAGCACTGTAAAGTATGACCATAGGCTCAGCAGTCTGAATCCAAAGCACTCTCAACAGCTTGGAGAGGTGCCAGAGCATTTTCCTTCAGGACAAGGACGAAGCTTCCAGAAATAGTTTCAAAAAACAAAGATCAAGTGCCCTCTCCCCCCTCTCTTGTGCCTCTGCAGGCGTGGGAGTTTTGGTTTATTTTCTATGGTTGTTAACAAAATTAGTGTTTACATTCCGTAGTCATAATTTAACATTTTTTAAATCATCTCATTCAGACCTTTCATCTGGAGGGGTTGTGTGCAAGAGGGGCAAAACATCTAAACAGGAAAACATTTTTATACATCTGAACCAGAAAGACATAATGTTCAGAAATTGGTCAGGACAAAATCCTGGATTTTCAACAGATTTCAAATTGGGTTTACATAACCTCCCACCCTTTTCACCCTGATTACTTTTATCCAGCAAGCACCCTAGAAAAGACTGAACCTTTTCTGAGGACAGCTGCATTGAATAATCAGATTGTACTATGGTGTGTGCAGCAGGAGAGAGGTGAGGGGAAGCAGAGTCAGGTAATCTGTCCATATGGCAAATGGCCACTCATCAGAAGAGGTTGACACAGTGAGTCAACCACAATAAGACGTGCTCCAGAAGGAGTTGGGAGTCAACTTGACTTGTCATAGTTGAATAGAGGGTCACAGTCCCTATGATGTACCCTCTCCCAAACTGCGGCTTTGGACAGTAGTCACAGGTTAAGAATTTGGTCAGTCTACCAGAAATATACAGCCAGTCAGCAGCTTGATTTCAGATCCTCCTATCAAAGAACAAGCCCTTTCCTGTGGGCATTTGTATGTGACCCAGAAAGTCCAGCCAAGCATTTATGATTTCCTCACAATGTAGGGCCCCACAGAGACGTGGCCTAACATGCAGAGGTCACAGAGTCTGAGTTCTGTTTGTCGAGCCTATGTCTGCTTTCAGTACAGCTCACACAGACTAGAAGCCTATACCATGACAATATCAGGTTTTAGCTTAGAGTCAAGTCCAAGCAATTTGGATCTGTGAATTCAGGATCTTAAAAGAAGCCAGAGGCTAGTATTTCAGCAGCAAAGGCAAGATCCGTCGGGCCGGAAAGTCCAAGTGGGAGGCCAGGCTTTCCTACACCCTGTTTGTCTTGTCAATCTCAAGTCTGTACTGACCCACTTACAGATATGCATGTTAGTCTCTGAGACTTAGACCTCAACCTTCACAAGCACTCATTAGCCAACTAGAACTTGCCTTTTAGAACACCAAGAGTATATATCCCTTTGTAGATCACTTTCTTATTGCCTCCCTTTTTCTAGAGGCTCCAGTAAGCAAAAATCTGTATATCCCATAGCAGAACCCATTAGTTACAGAGACTTGTTCTGTTTCCAACTCAAGAGTTTGAATTCCAACCCGCCCACTGGTGGCAAAAGCAAGGAAGTTGTGTCCCACTAACACATTTCTTTTTTCAGCTTCCTGTGATCGGGATGATTCCTCTGGGATGTATGAGATTATAGGCAATTAACATTTTGTGTCAATTTTTACCATACACAGAGATGTGATAGCCACTAATACAAAGCCACTAAAGAAAAGTTTACATATTTTTTGTTCTCATTGCAAATTTACTTTAACAGTATATTCAGCATTTGCAGTATTAACACGAGCTGCCAGGGAAGATCCAGGCTGAAATGCAGGGAAGGAATGGTAGTGGAGGAGGCCAGTGCAGCAGCAGCTAGACTGAAAAAATTGTTCAAGTATTACATCCCTCCCTTTTTTTCTGGTTTATCTAAAATTTTGCTCCAGCCCTGGGACATGATCCTCCTACCCTCAAGGCCTCTATCCCAGTTGGAGGAGGAAACAATGTAAACTTTTAAAAATTTTGGCCTGTTCACCTTCGGAAATTTGGGGACCCTTTGTCCTCCTATCTGGAGAAGAAAAAACCCAGAGGCATCACTTTAGCCAGCACAACTAGTGAAGCTGGGGGATCCAGCAAGCCCACACTCTTGGAGTTGCAGTTCTCATTTTAAATTCCACAGGTAACTTTTACCTCTCAAGTGACCCCATAACCACCTGGACTTCAAGGAATCATCATACCCTGTTCCTTATCCTTCCTTTCCCAAACAGTTCTTTCACCATATTTCAGTGAGTTAGGGTCATTTTATTGAATCCCACTTCAGGTGCCAGCTGATATTGGGGGTCCCCAAAACCATCCCCAGATTAGATGATTTGCTGGGAAGACTCAGCATATAGTTGTACTCACAGCTATGACTTACCTTGGTAAAAGGATACAAAGCAAAATCAGCATGGGGCAAAGTCCAACAGAAACAAGGTACAAATTTCCAAGGGTCCTCCCTCAGGGAAGTACATATAGAACACATGTATTTCCCCTAGGACATGTGACAACACATGTGCAATGTTAACTTCCAAGGATGCTCATTAGAGACCCAGTGCCAGAGTGTTTAATAGAGATTACTCATCTTACCACTTTCTGCCTCACATGTACCAGAATTGCAGGCTCCCAGAAGGAAACTGATGTTGGGCATAAACCACATAGTTCATATAAACAGTTTAGGCACAGTGAGTCACTTCTATCAGTTAGGGTGTTCAGAACATTCTCAAAAACCAAGTCCCCAGATGCCAGCCAAAGGTCCACCTTTCAAAGGATAGCAGTCAGGCCTGTTGTGTTAACTGTTTTCTGCACATCATCCAGTTTAGAACAAATTAAATGGCCATCAAGAGGGGAATGATTACACTGTGATATTCCCTATTATAGAACACTCAGTTATTTTTTAAAGAATGTGTTTTATGGCAAATATTGGAAAATCTAAACAATGACAGAAGCAGAAGTTTAATGGCTCACATAACCAGTACTCCATAGACAGGTAGTTCATGTGGTCATACCTGGTGGTGGCTGTACCTCCAGGTCCTGGGTCCTCAAGAAAAGGTGATGTCTGCATCAGAAGAGCAGGAGCCTCCCCCAGAAATTGCGAGTATAATGTCAAAACTATCACCTGACCATCTCTAGCTCTACAGAAGATGAGGAAGGGTTTAAAAATGAATAGTGAGATAATCAACTCTGTCTGCCATCTGGAAAACGGTCAGTGTTAAGTGAAAATGTCACACTGTGAATAATTCACTTAGTATGATCCTCTATTGGTCAATGTTCTCCATAGAAGCAGAACCAGAGGCTGTGTGCTGGCAGAATTCCTTCTTGATCAGGGAAGTGCAGTCTTGGTTCTGTTAGGCCTTCAACTGATTGAATGAGGCCTGCCCACCACATTATGGAGGAGGATCTGCTTTCCTCAAAGTCCATTGATTTAAATGTTAATCTCACCCAAAAAAACACCTTGACAGAAACATCCAGAATATTTGACCAAATATCTGGGCACTATAGCCCATACAAGTTGACACACAAAATTAACAATCAGGTTCCTTATGTGAGAGAGAAACCTTTTGTTTGTATGTTTGCAAGTGAAAAGAAAAATAAACTTCTTTTGTATTAACAGTCATTACCTTTGGAGAAAAAAATGTGCAGTGATAGCTGAAGATGACTGGTTTTTATTTAACTTTGTATATTTTCCTATTGATAATAAATACATTATCCTTATAGTCTTAAATTTAAAAAAATTAAACCAAATAACCAACATCTTGCTCTATGTAGAATAGCACAAAAGGAACTTAGTTTATACTTACTAAATTATACTTAAAATAGGGTTCTGAAGTAATAAGCAAGTTGATTGATAAAGAGGATGGCATTTCTACTTCATTGTCACTTGCTTGGGGGTGGCAGGGAATAAACAAACCCTGATTTAGTAGTCAGATTAAACAAGGGAGTTGGCTAAGGAAATAGGTCATTGCCCACAGCAGGTTCTGAGTAATGAAAAGATGCTCTGTTGTTATTTGTTGTTTCTTTCATTTGGTCAGTTAGACAGGAAATAATTTGTGCAAGGAAACTCCTTTAGGAGACCATCTTGTGGAAAAGCACCCCACCAGGGCCATTGAAACTCCAACAACTCTCTTTAAAAGCTGTTACTTAGAAAAACCCACTGTTCTTAAATAGCAGTTTTCCTGCAAGTTTCAGTCAGTATGATTTCTGACAGTGCATGCTACCTAGGTATCAGGAAGCTTGTCACTTTCTTCTGGCACATACGCCAGTGCTTGCTTCTGTTTCCACTTGAAAATGATTAATTATTTCTCAGAATTATGAACTTTGATTTTCTCACAGTTTATATGAACTCTGATCTTAATGTTCATCTTCCACATGACTTATTTCCTTTTTCTTCTGAAAAAATACATTTTAATCCTTAAAGCAATGCTTTCTTAATATAATCTGCCAGCCGATCTGTCTTTCCTTCCTTCCTTCATTAACATAGGTAATTTCTCAACTGTAGTTAGCAATTCTCAACCTTGGGTAAAAGCAATCTGCTTGTAGCAAATTACACACCATTGGTATTTTCCCTAAAAGACTACTATACTGTACTTCCCAGCCAACTGTAAATACCTCTTTATTTGGCCTGTACCATCTGTTTTATCTCAGGTATGGTTTACTGTACTGGAGCTTTGTTCTTAGGACTTTGGGGATTTTTGATGACGGTTAAGTTTTTATCTTGGTATTGACTAAAATTGAAGAACACTATATGACAGTTGTTTTGAGGTTGATAGCTTTTTAACATTAAGTAATTGTGTTTCAGCTGTTTTTGACAAATATATTTGATTCAAATGCTATTTACTGTGTGTGTTAGGAAGTACTACTTCAAACAAGCAGCATGATCAAATAGTTTTCTTAACAGAACACCCACCTAAATTTATACAGTATCAGTCTTTAATAGCAGTTTAAAAGCTCTTAAAATTAGAAATTTTGCAAAACCAGATCCCTTGCCTTTGTATGGATCAAGAAATTGATTTTTTTTGGTTTTCATTTTAATTTTACCATTAAAAATGAGGAAAAGATGTGAGTGTTGGTATTTCCAGGACATGTAACTCAGTACATGTAGCAACATTCTAGCCACATTTATATTGTTCTCTCTCTCTCTCTCGGATTCTTTCCATCAGTGTTCAAACATGCTGTAATACCTTATATTTTAAAAACCAAAACCCCCTCCCACTTCTACTCTTAACCATCCCATTCTCTACTCCTCTTTATAGCATCATCTTTGGGAGAGTTGTCTGTATTCACTAATTTCACTTCCTCTTTTCCTGATCTCTAACCTGACAGCAGCAGGGCTCTGGTTCCCTCCAGACCACTAAATCTGTCCTTGTCCAGTCACATTCTAGTCGCTCAATACTTGGTCAATTCTTGGTCCTCATCTTGCTGACCCCTCATCTGAAGATGCTTTCTTCATTTGGCTGCTGGATCCTTGGAATCTGCGTGTTCTGTAAGTTTCAAGAACATAGGTTCCCCAGAACTCAGCCTTTGATACTCTGCACCCTCTCTCCACTACTCTCTTTAACTGACCTTTACTCCCATGTGTGTTGAAGTCCAACTTTCAATGTAATGGCTGCACTGAAGTTGATTTAACCCATCTCCTATTGATAGACCTTTGAATTCTTTTTGGTTTTATGTTTTAAAAATTATAATAATGCACAAATACTCTCTTGCACATATCTCTTTGTATCCTTGTGTGAGCATTTCTGTAAGTAATCTTAGAAGTGGAAAAACGGGATCTAATGGTACAGAGCTTTTAAATCCAAATGTATATTACTGAATATCCCTCTTTAAGGTATACTAATTTATACTCCTACCAACTGTATGGAAGTTCCCATTTGTCCATACTCTGGCCAACACTAAATGATTTCAGGTTTGGGGGTTTATTTGTTTCTACCTTTCTTGAATGATTTTAATTGACTTTGCAATTTAAATGCAAAACTACTAGTTTAAATATAAAGCAGTCTGTTTATTATTTTAAGGTCCCAAATACCGTAAGTTAAGTATCTTACCAGCAAAGTCTAAATAGATTGTGATACTGTGTCATTGTAGAGTCAAATATGGTTCCTTGTGTAAAAAGTGTGAATTTTTACATGAAGGTGCAGAACTGACTTCATGACACATTTTTTTCCCCTTTTTTTACCTGTCAGATTAGATTGCTTGCTACCATAAATTTAAATTGCCTAATCAGTAAACTGCATTATGCCAGAGCAGTGATTACCATTGTTTTTAGAACGGATACTGTTTTTGTGGTGTTTTTTAAAATGATAGCTTTGAAATTCTTGCAGAATTTTTCTCCATGGAAAGAAAATTAACTGAAATTAAAGCTATTGTGAGGAATATCCACTTGAGATAACTATTTGTTTTTAAAACAAAAATCTGTATTATCATAGAAAAAATCAAATATTCTTTTAAACCATTGTATGTTGTTTAATTTGAAATTTCAGGTTTATAAACTGCAGGTTTCCAGATACTGTCTTTCTAAAGCAAATTTGAATGTAGCAGCAGTGCACAGGCATTCCTTTTTTAAATTCTGAGTTCGAAATGACTCTTCTGAGATTGTTGCTAAAGGGTACTTTGCTTATACATTGCATTAAAGATTATAAAAACACAGACAGATCGAAGGTGAAGAAGTTATTTGCCTCTGGCCAGTGATTACCAGGAGGATGAATAACATGACCTGGTAGTAAACCATTTAAAATTCTTTTGCCTTTCATAACTTAAAAGTTTTCAAAATAGTATCTTACCATGTATTCTTCCTTACACTGGAAAGAAAGAACACACGTTCTAGCCTTTCGTAGCAGGAGTGCCATAATAATCATTAGCAGTGGCCCTCTCTCAAACTCTTATTACCTTAAGTGGCAGGCATCATCATGAGTCCTTTACATGTATTTCAGTTCATCTTTATAACTATGCAGCAAGGACTATTACCCCCACTTGTAGATAAGGATGTTATCTAGAATAGAGATTAAATAATTTGCTCAAAGTGCACAGTTAATAAATGGTAGGGGTTGAATCAGGTGTTCTGACTCCAGACCCATACACTAGGCGCTGCTGCCTAAATTCTCCATGTAAAAACCACCAGTGGAGGGTGTCCTACATGTACTCTTAGAGTTCTAGGTTTAGCCCTGGCCCCTGGTCTTCTCGTACACCTCACTTGCCATTCTGACGCATACTCTTGGTTTCAAGTGTATCTATAAACTGGATAAATTTCTCTTTGGCTACAATTGAAAAGATGTCTAAAGACATCTTCACTTGCTTTAGTGTTTTTTATAGCCACCTTGAATGTAGCAAGATCAAAGCTTAACTTGTCTCCTGGTCCATTTCACCCCTACCCAGTAGCGTACTCCTCCTCTACTGTTCTCTCAGTATGCACAACCATCCACTCACTTCCCAAAGCCTCATACCTGGGAGCTTCCCATGACTCCTCTCGCTTCTCTTCTCATCTGTACATCTAGTCGGTTACTGAATAGGTACCTTCCTCCTGGTGAGTACATCAAGTTCTCTCATTCCACTGTCCTCTTCTCACTACCTTTACCTCTCAGTTAGACTCCTGTCTCAACCTTTAAACTGGGCACCTTGTATCCAGCCATCTTTCCTCCATTCCATTATCTACCCTCTTAAAAAAATGTGAGCATGAGCATGCCACACTTAAAATTCTTCAGTGAGTTTCACTGTTCTCAGGACAAAGTCCAAACTCCCAAGTAAGATTTGTTGGGACCAACCTAGTGTGGCTTCTTTAGCTTCTCTTGTCCACTTGGGCACTCCCCTACATGGTCTGATGAATTTTTTATTTTCTCTCATGTGCCCTGCTCTGTTTCATTTGGTTCTTAACACACACTGTTCCCTCTGTCTACATAGTACTTCTCCCCACCTGACCCTGCAGCATTTCATCCACCCCCTAACTCCAATATGTCCATGAGGTTCAGTGTACACTTCAGTTCCTGACAGGGGAGGGTTCCTTTCCATAACATTGATCACATTTTGTTTACTAAGTAAGCATTAAGTTCTGTATAGCAGAAACCTCCACTCCACCTCATTTCCAGCACCAGGCAAAATTCCCAGCACCTAGGAGATACTCGGAAAGAACTTGCAGAACAAATCAGAGATATGGTCTCTACCTTTAACAAGCTCGAAGTCTAGTGGGAGCTTGAGGATGGTAAAGAAAGAACCTTAGTGCATATGGTAAGTACTCTGATAAAATGAACTCTTTTTATAGCAATACCGGCAGTAATTAGGCTTATTGCCAATAGTGCAAGCATGCGCCTGCGCAGTAGGCTAAGTGTTACCTCATCACACGTATACAGTAGGTATCAAGTGAGGATCCTGGCCATGGAACTTCCATTTTCCCTACAAGCATTCAGACAGTAAAAAGGAGAGTTGTGCTGAGCAGTGGAATTGATTCAGTCGCACTTGCCTTATTTTTTGCTCACCTGTTGGGCAGGAATTTCACAGTAGCCTTTTAACATTCCAGGGTTTTTATATCTCAAGACCTTCAGAAATTCTGAACTAGATATAGGGCTGGGTAGTCAGCTTTCAGGTTGTCCCTAAAGAAAATAGGTGCTACCTCTTTTCTGTTCCTCATTACAAATCATACATCTTCGTTTTCAAAATCTAATAGTTGAAATTGAAAGCATTAAAGCCATGAATACCATAGGCACTGTTTGTGTTTAGATTTTTTTTCTTTCCAGCTTTGACAGCCATTGAAGGCACAGCTCATGGGGAGCCCTGCCGCTTCCCTTTTCTGTTCCTGGATAAGGAATATGATGAATGCACCTCAGATGGAAGGGAAGATGGCAGACTGTGGTGTGCTACAACCTATGACTACAAAGCAGATGAAAAGTGGGGGTTTTGTGAAAGTAAGTGTTGCTCAATAGGAGGCATGTCCACATTGCTTTATGTCTCAGACATTTTTTGAGGCCTTTTTATTCACCATCCTTTTCCACCTTGGTCAGAAACGGCATTGATGATGTGGGTATAGCCTTAAAGAAAGGACTTAAGAGCAGGAGGGATGCACAATGCACTTATTTCCAGGCTGTCACTTGGGACAGCCTATCACACTAGTGTCTTATTTAGGAATGGTTTGTGTTGGCATACACAGGTTGTTCTGCAAACCCTCGGGCAGGCTGCTAAATTAATTAATGTAAAACATTTTTTGGCAATTAAGGGAAAGACATTATGGTGAAGGTTAATAGTGGTTAGAAGAAAAATAGATAATACCTTTTTTAAATACTTTGAGCAAAATGTTCTGTCCTAGGGTAACATTTGACAGATACAGTATATTAACATCCCAAGTATTAATGTCAGTATAGAGGGGCTGACCTTCAACCTAAGCTATGTTTACAGGAAAAACTTTCTAACTATAGAGGAATAACAGAAAACCTTGAACATACCTTTGTTGATTCCAAATAACTCTCAGAATAATGGCTCTGATAGAATATTTAGGCATTCCTTGATGATAATAACATCAGATATAGTCCATCTTTGCATGTAGGCCAGTATGATTAGGCACTCGAATTTGATACATCAGATTTTGTTATGTTACAAGAAAAACTTACTTATATTTGTATAAAATATGGTTCTAATGGAATACTCTCTAATTTGTCTTCATGAGTTCTAGATTTCTGTTAAAATGCTATATTATAGTAGCAAAATAATTTCGAGAAATATAATTCTGTGATGTTCAGTGTTGTATCAGTGCATAGGAAAAAAGAACTTGAACGTTAAATCAATCTGTATTTAGTAAAAATCAATTTTTTTTACTGTTTGTTATGTAGCTAATCAAATACTTTCTCCTTATAAAGATATATAGCATTTTAGGTGAGGTTAAAGTGTCCTTTGACTGTAATAGTACTTTTCTGACTATTTTATTGTTTTTCTGTCCTTATTTTAGCTGACTTTGGAATATAATTATAAGCTACTACTGAAATTTTAGTTGAATTATATGAAAAGTTTTAGAATTACTAGCAGAAAAGTACCTTCCAAAAGCAGATTGATACTGCTTTTTTTTAAAAGAAAGCCACTTCAGTGTGTTTTTTTGTTTTTGTTTTTGTTTTCCTGTCTTATCTTTTAAGCCATATGTCTTTAGAGTCCTGTTTGGAAATAGTGAAAGATCATTGTGTTTGTATGACTGCTCAAAAGGAAGGTTAATATTGATGTTTGATAACTAATTGGTGTAGAATTAAAATCCATTTAAGTGCATCTGACATGTTGTTTTTAGCTGAAGAAGAGGCTGCTAAAAGACGGCAAATGCAGGAAGCAGAAATGATGTACCAGACTGGGATGAAAATCCTCAATGGAAGCAATAAGAAAAGCCAAAAAAGAGAGTAGGTAGCCCTGCCCAGGCCATTCCTCTAAGATAAGCCATTACTAAGATAAATAGCCAACTCTTTTTTTTTTTTTTAAGTTTACTGCCAAAGACAGAAGATTTCTTAAGTTGCATTATAAGAAAATTAAATATGGTATATGGACATTAGGGAAATTCTTTTATCAGATTTTAGCTTGTTGGGATAAAAAGATTATAAATACTGATCACGAGAATGAACAGTGAGCAAAGTGGAAATAATTGACTAAAGCTGTAGTAGTGTCTAAGAGCCGAGAATACAGATACTCTTCAGAATTCAAAATGACGAAACAAAAGGAATTATGTTTTCTTTGTTTTTCATTTTGCTTTGTAAATTTTCTTGTAGCCAAAGATTAAAATTTAGGAATTTGTACTTGGAAAAAACATAAAACAAGGGATTGTGTTCTAACATTTTGTGTCCCTCTAATTTCAGCTGTCTGAAAAAGAAAGTTGCAGTCATTATCATTGGATTATATACTGGATACCATATTATTATAATTCTCTCATTGCAAATCTAGTTAACCTGTTAACTAGGGATTTCAGAATTAGACTATTCCAAGATATTGGCATAACAGAACTGGTACCTTATGTAAAAACAAAAGTAACTAGAATGTTTTCTACACATATAAGTAACACAACTTAGTAGAAAAATATCAGGGATTCCATAGATTAAGGCAATTATTTATGTTTTTCATGGATCTTAAAAAAGCTTTTAATGGCACTTCCAAAATACTGCTAATTTGTTTTTTAATTGCTTATGTTTTAAGAGCATACCGGTATCTTCAAAAGGCAGCAGGCATGAACCATACCAAGGCCCTGGAGAGAGTGTCATATGCTCTTCTGTTTGGTGATTACCTGACACAGAATATACAAGCAGCTAGAGAGATGTTTGAGAAACTGACTGAGGAAGGCTCTCCGAAGGGACAAACTGTGAGTGTACTTTGAATGGAGAATATCTCCACATACACCATTTGTTTATTTCCACAGCACTTTACTGTCTATGTCCTGGCTTCTTTTAGCAAATAAGACTGGAAGGTAAAATACCTTTAAATATCAAGTTTGTGGCAGATCATTTTACCAGTCTTCTCAGACAGTCTTTTTCGTTAGTCTGAGACCATTTATGGTCACTTAACACATTTTTGCAGTTGCAATTTGCCACAATCATATTTGTAATTTTCCAAATTAGATTTGTAGAGAATGAAACATGAAGGGTAATTGTTTTTGTATCTGAGATTACTTACCATTGCATTTTTTCCAAGATTCAGACGCTCCAGCTTCGTGTTGAGCTTGGTGGGTTTGTTTTTTAATATCTTACTAATATTTAACAGCAGTACATGTCAAGTATAGGAAACTTAGAAATACAAATTAAAAAAACTAAGAAAGTGAACATCATATATGTATCACCCAGACATGAGCATCAGTTATGTGTTACTACATGCATACCCTTCTAGACCTTTCTCTGTGTGTATATATACATGTGAATTCTTTGTTAATATAAGATCTCACAAGATAAATACCATATGATCTCACTTACTTGTGGAGTATGAAAACAAAGCAAAACAGAAGGAACAAAATAGCAGTAGACTCATAGACACTGAGAAGGGACTAGTGGCTAAGGGGGAGGGGTTGGTGAGAGGAGGGGGAGGAAGGGGATAAAGAGGTGCAATAATTCACAATATATGTTGGTCACGGTAGTACAGCATGGAGAATACAGTTAATGATTCTGAAACATCTTACTACTTTGATAGATAGTAACTGCACTAGAAGGGGTGAGGATTTAATAATATGGGTAACTGTTGAACCACTGTGTTGTATATTTGAAACAAATATAAGATTGTATATCAATGATACTTCAATAAAAAAATTTTTAATGGAAGATCCATCTGCAGCTCCATAACTTGCTCTTTTCAATCAGTAGCCTTCACCTTTACAGTCCAGTAGATTTTTACATCTTATATCCATAAAATATTCATATGGTGTTTAACCAAAACATTTTCTTTATACCTGTTTTGTCCAAAACAGTATCCAGTCCAGGAGTACACCTTGTATTTGGTTATGATTTCTAGCATAGCCTCCACCTTTCTTTTTTGTGTTAGAGGTAGGGCCAGTGTTTCTGCAGAATGTCCTGCCTCAGTTTGTCTACTTGCTCTTCATAGTGCCCTTTAGTTTGTTTCTTCATCATCCATAGTTCCTATAGCTGGATGTTCCCTTCAACAGCTGAAAGCTAATGAACTCAAGTGAAATTTTTTTGGCTGGTGTGCATTATAGGGGATGTTCTGTATTCCATATTGTATCACACCAGTTGATACATAATGTCTGCTTGATAGTCCCATTAGTAATGGTAAGACTAACACCATTAGGGGCCGCCACATTTATTTAAAATGCCTTCAATAATTCAGGTTTATTGAAGATGTGGGATTTGCTTAAAGATTAAACAAATTTTCTGGTCACAGAGGAAGTCTGTTTTCAGACTGTAAACCATAGCAGGAATTATGTCCATTGTGTTCTAGTACTGAATTCCTAACCAGGCTGCAACTCCTACGTAGTCTCAGTTCTAATTTATAAAAAGGTTATATCTTAATTGCTACCCCTTTGTTTTCAAAGCTTTTTTCCCTTAGCATAAGTCAATTTATATAAAATTCATACACATATTCTTTATCTGCAGACACATTTGCCTCTGAAGAGTTGCTTTATTTATAAAGCATCTTTTCCCTCTGATAATAGAACCTTACAATACCACAGCACTTTATGCATTGCAAAGCATTCCCTCTGTGGTAATTAACTCTAGCTGATGAAGTAGACAAAGCCCCCAAATCACAGTGGCTCAACGCTACAGGGAGTTATTTCTTGTTCATGCCAAGGTTCTCCTGCCTGCATTTCTTCCACGTGGTGACTCAGGACCAAGGGCTGTTTCTGTCATGTAGCTATACAGCATTTGGAATATGGGGCTTCCAAGTCATCAGGAAAGGAGAAGGGAAGGCTGGAGCAATCTCTTGGGAGTTTTTAAGGACCAGGCCTAAAAATGACTTCCATCCCTTCTGGCCACATCCCATGCACGTGGCCCTACCTGAGTACAAGGGAGGCTGGGAATGTAGAAGAGCTCATGGATTTTAATAAGTACTGGCATCTGCCACACCTGCCTTCATAACTTTATATTTTCATGTCATCAAGGATGATCCTTAGAGACAGAGGGCATACTCTTACCTGTGTGTTGTTTGGTTGGTTGGATGTGTGTTTGGTTTTGTTAAGAAACTGGCATGCATTGTAAAGTGACCTTTATCCCTTGTCTCCTCTGTTTATACCTATAGTTTATCTTGGTCATCTCTTATTCATTTTCATATGTCCCCCTTTGTTTACATAGATAATGTATTGATACAATGACATAGGAGTTGTTTTGTCATAATAGCTGTGCATCAATCAAGATGAAGTAAAATACATATTTAAGTGTGTTCAGCTTTGTTTTTCTGGTTAATAAAATCTTGAATGCACTTTGAGGTTCTTTAATTCCCAGTTGTGCATACATGTTGAGTTCAAATCTTAGTATTTAAAGAATCTTTCATCTTGTCATAGTTCATGAAACTGTCTGTCTTGGATAAACTTCCACCAAGGGAAGCATTCTTACTTTTATCATTGTATTTCAGGCTCTTGGCTTTCTTTATGCGTCTGGACTTGGTGTCAATTCAAGTCAGGCAAAGGTAATACGTATAAAACTTATTGTGTGCTACAGTAAATTTGAATTGGGTCAATACGTGCCTATGTTCTGATGAGCAACTTTTGTTCTTTCACAGGCCCTTGTATATTATACTTTTGGAGCTCTTGGGGGCAACCTGATAGCTCACATGGTTTTGGTAAGTAAGACTTAAGTAGAAGGCTAATTACATTAAGTAGCAGAAGAATTTTCAGTTTACAAGTGGCCATAACTTTTCTAGCTCTCATGATTGAGTTTTACTTACATTCATTAAGATCAAATATTCAGCTGAACATCTTTCAAATTCTTATTAACAAATATAACAATTGACTCTAAATGTGGATAAAAATTAGTAGAATCCATAATTTTTCTTTAAAATGATCAGTTTGGCTGATTGCCCTTAAACTAGAGATCTGATAAATGCTCTTTTAAATTTTCTATAAATTGAAGTTGTCCGTAAGAATCGTTTTTTAAATTAGGTTATCACAGATTTTACGTTTAAATTGATGAAGGACTTATTATACAAAGAACTGAGTCCCATAAATTTCACTAGAAAATATCTCACATTTTCTGATAAGATTGATTTACTTAAATGGTATAGTGGTAAATATAAATTCTTTCCACCAAATTTTATGCTGAGGTGTTTAATCTGCCTTCTATTTGGGTAAGTTAGCTGACCTCTGATCCATTTACTGTGTTCTAGATGAATATATAAGTTGATTCTTGCAGTAATGTAAAGGATAGATAGAACGGAAATTTGACTACAAGCAGAAAAACCAGTCCAAAATCTGGAAAGGGTCTACAGGTTTGGTCATTGATAGAATAAGAGACTTAACGAAGAAGGAAAATCTAGCTTTCTGGCCTTCCTAGTGGATCCCAGATAATTTTACCTATGAATTCAAAAAATATTTAATGAGTACTTATCAGTTGGATTCCAAAAATGACTAAGATAATAGTGCTGGCCCTCAACAAGCTTTTAATCCAAACATAGGTAAAGAGACTATTAACAGTACACTATAAGAACGTCAAGGAATTGCCTGAAAGGCACTTAACCCACTCTGGCCTTAGAAGGGGGGGAATTTAAGGAGGTATCCTCAGGAAGGAAGCAACAAAGGTAGTTCTTGAGGGATGAATAGTAAGGAGAGAATGGAAAAAGCAAGAGAGTGTCCAGGCAGCAGGAACAACATAGGAAAAGGGACAGTGACAAGAGCAAATGTGGTGTTTGTAAGAAGATACAAACACTTTAATTGGCTGGAGGACAGTGCCAGGTAGTCGATCAATGTGGAGATAGACAGGAATCACATAAATGGACTGTACGTCATGCCAGGGAGCTTGTACCTTGTCCTGTTACAGGGTAAACCGCTGAAGGAGTTTGAACAGGTAGAAAACAAGGGTGTTGCTCCAGTTTCTGAAACATTCCTAACTAATTTTGAAGGGTTTTTTTCCATTTATTTTTTTAATCTGAGGTAACATTTGTTCCTTAAACAGTAATTGAAAAGTTCTTTTTAGATCAAATTTCAAGAAATAGGAAACGTTGTATGGCAAAACTATGTTAAATATTTTTGACAGAAATCTTTTTTTTATTATTTACCAATCTTAATGCTACAGAGTAAGAACATTAAATATATATGTTATTATGTAGTAATGCCCTAAGGATTGTTAAAATTTGAAGTTATTTCAGTCTGTGCTAAATGACTCCAGAGAGCTTTAGTTTCTATTTCCTGAATTTCTAATTAGCCACCTTCCCCCTCATTCTGAAGTAATTTTTTGCTGGTATTATTATTCCTGCTTCCAGTAGCCTCTTGTCATCCTTATTTTGCTAATTTTTTGCTCATCCTTTGCTAGCTTGGTAGATTAACCCATTTTTGTTAAAATTGTGTATAAAGTGAGATTAAAATATGTTTTAAGCAAGAGCCTACGTAATTTTCTCTTATAGGTAAGTTGCACACACTTCATATATAAAGTTCATGGCATCTATTTTGAATGCTATAGGATCTTCATTATTTATTTCCTAGTCCTTAACTGTAGTCTGAATTGTTGGAATTGCTGAGTAAATTACCTCAGAACCTAGGATAAATGAGGTTGTAGTGTATGTGGATTAAAGGACAGTGAAATTACATTTGAATATGGTTAGCTTTATCTGTTTTGATGAGAATGCCCCTAAAGCATGTGAAACTGCTGTCTTCTCATTGAAGTTGTTTTGCAGGGTTACCGATACTGGGCAGGCATCGGAGTCCTCCAGAGTTGTGAATCTGCACTGACCCATTATCGCCTTGTTGCCAATCATGGTACCTATTTTTCTGCCTTCAATCTTACCAAAAAAAAGAGTGGCATTAACTTTTAATACATCTCCTTTTATTGTACTGCTGGAAATACCATGAATGGCTCTCTCAAGTGGAATCATTTTACACTAAGAAGTCTTTTTTTTTTTTTAATTTTGCTTTGGGTTCCTCTTAAATATTTTGTGGAAAAAGACTGATTTGTATCAATTACTATTTTGTAACCTACAGATTACTATAGAACACTTTCCTTTAACATAGTGTCTGTTGACACTTAGTAGCTGAATACTTCCATCTGTGGGACTATCCTTCTGACCTTCCTCTATTTGTCCCCCCTGTTTCAGTTGCAAGTGATATCTCACTGACAGGAGGCTCAGTGGTACAGAGAATACGGCTGCCTGACGAGGTGGAAAATCCAGGAATAAACAGTGGAATGCTGGAAGAAGATTTGATTCAGTATTACCAGTTCCTAGCTGAAAAAGGTGATGTACAAGCACAGGTATGTATTTGAGCATCTCTTGGAATGTCTTAGTGTATTGTGTATTGTAGTCGGGGCAAGCACTTAAATCTGTATATAAGTAACATTTTCATTGCTCTGCATTTATTCACTACAAATTAGAATCACCTGAGGAGCATTTAAAAAAAATACCTAGAGTACACATTCTCAAGACACTCCATTTGGACTCATCTGGGAGGTAGCATAGGCATTGATAGATCCTAAAAGCTGGCCAGGTGACTGCACCACAGTTGAAAACTGCTGCTTAAACAGAGCAGCATTATACTGATGATGAAGGCTCATACCGGAGTCACCAAGGATGAAAACTGCTACTTTTTCTAAAGAAAGTCTCTGGAACATTTTGAAGTTTCAGATGCTCTTCAGAGCTATTTACTCTTCATGTTTCCTTTGCTTATCTTAGACTGTAATTTCCTCAAAGCCAAGGACTGAAGCAGGAATGTTTTATGTAGATTTTGAAATACCATCAAATACCATGTATAATTTGTTGTTTCATGGGTTATTTTGATAATAAAGTAAAAAGAACTTTAACATGTCTTTTTTTCTATTAAGTTTACAATTCTGATTTAAATATAAATCTTTAAATATTTAATATAAATCTGATATAAATATAGAGATGAGCACTAGTTACTTTTTAAAAACAATTTTAAGACTAACAGGAGTCTTATGTTAAGGGAAAAAAAAACTTGCAGTGAAAGACAGATTGAAATCATAGCCCATGAAAATCATAATAAAGTTATGTTGCCTGATTAAGCATCTTTCTTTTACACTTAAAGTTCAAATTAAAACAATCTAAAATTAAAATTCAAAACAATCTAAATGCCCAACAGTAGGGAATTATTTAGCTCAAATATGACACTCCAATATAATGGAATTCTGTATAGCCATTAAAAATTATGTAGAATACTGCTTAATGTGGAAAGCTGATTTCAGTGTATTAAGTGGAAAACTCAAAACATTGCATGTGTGGTATAGTATACCATTTTCTTTCTTTTTTTGATGTACTGAATTATGACATGAATACAGAAAAGTACGCAAATCTGAAGTGCACAGCTCAGTGACTTGTCGCCAAGTGAGCCTCTGTGTACCATGGCTAGCCCCCCAGGACCTCCTCCTTTGGAACTCTTCATCACAAAGCCCTCCTTCCTCCCCATAGGTAACCCGCCAAGCTGACTTATAACACTACAGATTGGTTTGATGTCTTTTTTTAATCGTATGTGAAAATATCATATAACACTTTTTGGGTATCAACTTCTTTTTGCTCAATATTATTTTTGTGAAATTAATCCATGTGTTTCCATGTAACTGTAATTCATTTCTTTGCCTTGCTCTGTGGTATTTCATTGTATAAAAATCACACAGTTTATTTATCCATTTTAGTCTTCCCAGATTTGGGCTATTGAAATTATGCTCTGAATATTCTGGAACATGTCATGTGCCAGCAATGTCTAAAGTTTTCATAGCTTTATAGATCTTGATATCTGATAGAATATGTTCCTCCACTGCCACATTTTTGTTATTTAGCTCTGATTTTCATTGTTGATTTCTTTTGACCCATGTGTAATTTAGAAGTGAATTGTTTAGCTTCCACATACATGGGGATTTTCTACTTACCTTTCTCGTTGTTGATTTCCAGCTTAATCTGTTGTGGTCAGAATATGCCTTGTATGATTTCAGTTGTTTGCAATTTTCTTGATAATTTCTAATGCCCCATCTCATGGTCAGTTTGGGCAAATATTCTGCATACTAAGAGAATATGAATTCTACTGTGTTGAGTGTAGTGTTCTGTATGCCTCAATTGAGTGATTTTTCTGAATCCTATTGTTCAAATCTTCTGAATCCTCACTGCATTTGTCTGCTTTTTCTGTCCATTGGTGAGAATATTGTTTAAATCTTCCACTCTGAATGTGATTTCTCTTTCTCCTTTTAGTTCTGTCAGTTTTCATTTATATATTTTTTAGGCCATGCACATGAGTGCATACAGACTTAATACTCAGCTTTCTGTTGAACTAACTTTTATATCATGAAATGTCCTCTTTTATCTCTAAAAATGTTTTTTTGCTTTAAATTGTACTTTTCCTGGTATTAGCATAGCTGTGCTGCTTTCTTTTGGGTAGGTAGTATGTATGTGGAATATCTTCCCCATTTGTATGTTCAACCTTCTTATGTTTAAGGTATGTTTCTTGTAAGCATCATAAGTTCTGTTTATTGTGCATTCTGACAGTTAGTGATATATATGGGTTTACATTTTATGTCTTATTTGAATTCTTTTATTGTGCTTTTCCATATTCTCTTTTCTCTCCTATCCTGTCCTCTTTTGGTTTGAGTGTTTTTTTACTACTGCATCTCTTCCTCTCTACCAGGATGGTGGTTAGAAATTCTTTTACTACTCTTTTTATCTGAGTCTAATGTGAATGAGCACTTTTACCATTTCCTGGACAATGTGTAGCTTAGCATACTCCACCTATGTTTTGATTCTACATATTTTTGAACCCCACAAGGTATTATTCTTCTAAGTAGTCCATGTAATTTATATTTACTCACAAATTTACCTTTCCATTGCTCTTTATTTCTTACTGCATCTTCCCAGGAAAATTTTCCTTCTTCCTGAAGAACATGTATTAGTATTTCCTTTAGAATAGGTTCATCAGTGACAAATTCAGTTTTAGTCTGTCTAAAAATTACTTTATTTCACCTCCATTTCAGAAAGATACCTTGTAATTAATAGCTGATATTTTTAGTTTCTAAAAAATGTAAGTTAAAATAGTTTCTTTAGGAGTTAAGACTAAATCTGATTTTTTTGACTTATGAGCAGAAACCTTGTTTATGATCAAATGATTTCTTGTTCTTATTTACACACCAGATGCTATCATTTAGTTTTGTCTCATTTTTGTTAACCTTCAGGTTGGTCTGGGACAGCTGCATCTGCATGGAGGGCGTGGAGTAGAACAAAACCATCAGGTAATTTTCCTGCTCCTAGGGTTCTGCGTTTCAGGTTGCAGAAAGAAATGGTGCTCCAGGTGCATTTCTTGCTAAGTCAATGACAGTAGCAGGTTTGTGTTATTTAGACAGTCTTCACAAATGAGCTTCCAAGTTCTACCTAACTGCTCAGGAAGCTGAAGAATAAAAATGTGGTTGTACCTCATAGTGGTGGGAAATGTTTTATTAATTCTAAACCCTTGTTCTTGATACTGCCAGAAATACACGTTCAGTGTCTTGGTTTTTTATGTGATAGAAGTCTGTCTTAAAACTTCTATTAGAAAGTACTTTATAGAACCGAGGAAAACTCATTGTTAAGTTTGTGAGAAATTAGGAGCATGCAACTATAACAGATCTATATACAGTCACCAGCTTTTGTCTGCTCTATGTCCTAATTATCACCTCTTCCACTCTTCCCATCAGTACACTGTATCATTTGTGGGAATCATATATTGCTTGCATTCCCTAAGCAACAGCCTATCTTTGTACACCACACATCTGATCATGTGGTTCTCTTACTTAAAACTCTTGAGCAGTCCATGATTTCCAGTAGCTTAAAGACAAAACCTTTAACACAACCTCCAAGGCCTTTTACAGACTCTCTATCTCACCAGTCAGTCCCTTGCTATCTGAGTCACAGATGCACAGACCTTTTCTCAGGTCTTTGAAAATATCAAGAACCCCCTGTCTCAGGAATTCTGCACCGCTAGTCCCTCTATCCAGAGTGAATATTACCCCACCTCCTTTCTTCACATAGCTAATTCCTACTCACTCTCCAGAAGGCAAGTCCAGTATCTCTTCCCCTAATGTATCTCCATGGACTCCTCAGCCCATACCAGAAATAGGTTATGTACTACAGTTACAATTTTTGAAAATCTCTAATCCTTGTGGCCTATGTCCATTGCAAATTAGTAATTAAGTTGTTTCCTCTGCTAGAACATAAGGTCCAAAAGAGTGTGGACTGACTGTATCTGCCTTATTTGCCACTTTATTCCCAGCACCTGACAGCACGTAGCGCATAGTAAGTTCCCAGTAAATGTTTGCCAGGCCAATAAAACTCTTGTTTTCCTACCATACCAGTTAAATATTCTAATTAAGGTTATTTCATATACGATATCCCACCAACTTGAAGAATTACATTGTAACAAAATACACTTATTACTAACACCTTATCAAATATCTATGCTTTCTTATTCACACAGCATTTTGACAACTTTCACTGTCTTTAGGTCATTAAAATGTATGTTAGGCCAGTGAAACATCAGATGAACTGGTTAATTAAAATGTCAGGTGAGAACAGAGTTGTGGGTAAGAGTTTGCTACATACCTTTTATACAGTAAGTTTGGTAATATTCTTGCTGGTGTATGCTGCCTACCTATGAAGCAACTACACAATGATAAATTATTTCACCAGCTTCACAGAAGGAAGAAAAGGAGTTCCCAATTATGTAATTACATTAATTCAACAAATATTTTAATATACCTACTATTTTGTGCCTATTCACCATTAGGCATTCAGGATACAATACTAGATACAATACTTTGGTCCTTGTCCTTACAGTGCTTCAAGTTTAATTCAGTATTTTTAAAATGATCATACCAACAAGTATGTAATAAATTGTGATTGTTACAAAGGAGAATTGAAGAATCCAATAACTAGTTAATGAGTGAGAGATGGCAGTTGTCTCTAAGGAGAAATGGATGACATGTAAGTTGAGCCTGAAAGATTATTGTAGGCTGAAAAGAATAGTATATGCATAGGTCCTGAGGCAGAAAGAAACATGGCTGGTTTACCCAAAGTATAGAGAGCAAAAGGAAGTAGTACTGATATAAGCAGTGTCTGGTCACGTTCAGTATATTTATTCCCTGCAAAACTACAAGAACCTGTAAGGACCAGTATGTTGAGATTAATCAACAGTTGCTTTGGATGACCCCAAGAATAAAAGCAGGGAAATTAGGGAAGGGAGAGTCCAGAACAGGTAAGAGAAAAATATAGCTTAGACTAGAATTGTGGTAGCGGGGGATAATAGATGGATTCAAGATGTATTTGGTGGGAAAAGTAACAGGACTTAGTGATGGATTGGATATGAGAGGGAAGTGGAGTGGGTACCTTGAGCAACGAATAGATGTCATATTACCATTTACTTCAGGTGAGATACTGCAATATAACAAGATGTTTTAAATGTTCCTGCAGTCACCATTTTGGTTAAAAGCCAAAGGCAGATTCTATTAAAAACTAATTCTTTTAATTCCTTTCTCACAGAGAGCATTTGACTACTTCAATTTAGCGGCTAATGCTGGCAATTCACATGCTATGGCCTTCTTGGGAAAGGTATTGTACATCCTGTGAATGTTGTTATGTAGTAGAGAGTAGTTACACAGTAAGCACATACTGTTTTCAGAATCTACAGTTTATTAAAATAAACTGGAAGTAAAATTTCTAGTGCAAGGATTTTATACCTAAAGGTAAGTATTATTTTGAGGCATTTTCTTAGATAAGTATAACAAAGAATTTACTCATCAGTATCTTAATTCACAGCTATCCCTGTTTGAGCTCCTACTTTTTGTGTATCATACACAATAATGAGAATTTATTTTTTATGCTCTGCAGTTTTTTGCTAAGTTTGTCATATTTACATGCTTCGTTCCATGCTGAATAGAGGCAAGTAGAGTTTGTTGGAATCTCCACAGATCTTTTAATTGTCTCATTACCCAGCTCCCAGTGTAGTTCTTTCGTCAAGCAAGGAAATCTGTAAGTCTAGAGACATAATGACTAGATTCCATGTGTTGGCACAATCTCAAAACTTCTTTTTCATTATTTTGAAAACACAGTGTAAACCAATGGGTATTTTCATCTGTAACCACACACATAATAAGGTTAGGAGGCTCCAAGAGAATGTATCAAAGATTTTTACAAATAGAAAATTTTAATCAGTATTTGCCACATGACCACAACTAGTTAATTGGGGCCTGAGAACTTTACAGTTAGACATTGCAATTGTATTCCCCAGCTGTTCTTGTTAAGCATTAAAGAACTTTTCACTCCAGTCCTTTCAATTCTTCTGAGTTCCTAATTAGCCTTATCTCAGAAAACTATTTTCTTTGTTTTTTCCTTGGTAAGTGCATGGATAAAAACAGTACTGGTCATTCTGTTCTTCTTCCTCGTGGCCTTATTGTTAGGTGCCATACTTGATACTCTAATCATTCAGTGCTAGAAACTTTTTTTTTAAACCTTTAGTTTTTCTTTTTCTGAACTTAAGACCTACCCTTAATCTTATCCTGGGGAAAGTAATGGTATAGGAGAAAGGAAAGTGAGCATTGCTAACAGCTCTCCTTTTGCTCATTTAATTACTGATTCCAAGTGATTTATCAACTATTTGATTGCCCTGGGATAGAGTGAGCAAAAAGATTAGAGATTTCTCCTCCTGAGAGTGATCTATGCACTGATCTTATACATTCATGTTTATAGATAAATCATAAATTTGATTTGACATAGAATATATAATGATATAAAAGGTTTACTTCTAAGATTTTGCTTAATTCTGATATCCTGTGGGAACTTTAAACTTTGTTGTAAGGTTTCATGAGATCTAAAAACCAGAATGGGATAAGAGAAAAATGTAAATGGAGAGCAGGTTACAGCTCTTAATAAAATTGGGATGTGTTTTCCAGATGTATTCAGAGGGAAGTGATATTGTACCTCAGAGTAATGAGACAGCTCTTCACTACTTTAAGAAAGCTGCTGACATGGTAAGACCTCATGACTCGGTGTATTGAAATGTACTATATTACTATTATTTTAATAAAAGTCTGTTACATTGAAGGGTTAATCGTAATTAGCTCATGCCATAAGTGATTGGAAAGCACTTACATAAATATGATTCATGTGAATGTGAATTGACTGGAAAACTTCCTAATAAAGCAATTTTTTTTAGAGAATAGATCATTGAATATTAAGTCTGTTTCATTTTAAATGGGAAGTTTTCTTTTTTTTAATATAATTTATTTTATTATCATTAATCTACAATTACATGTGCAATATTATGGTTATTAAACGACCCCTTCATCAGGTCCCCCCCACCAACCCCATTACAGTCACTGTCCATCAGCATAGTGAGATGCTATAGAATCACTACTTGTCTTCTCTGAGTTGTACTGCCCTCCCCGTGCCCCCCCAACATTACATCTGCTAATCAGAAAAAAACGATGGTTAGATGCCACGAAGTAGGTGGCAATGCCTTAACCTTATGCGTGTTGTCAGGCCCGAGGGCCTCTTCCATCCTTGTCAAGGGGAGTGCTAACCTTCTCTCCTTTCATACAACACTAAATGGGAAGTTTTCTGATCAAAGAAATACTGATTTTAGTAATGAAATTAAGAGTTATATAATTTACCATATTTGTATTGCAACTTGAGGCCTAAAACTTGAATAATTGACAACCATAATATATAATTTAGGCTTTCCATAATATATAATATATAACTGGCAACCATACTATATAATTTAGGCTTTCTTTGTCCCAGAGAAAACTACATATGAATATTAAGACCCTGTGTGCCTCCTGTGTATATACGTATCTCTTGCCAACTACACATTATTGTAGTTCCAAATGTCAGTTGAGTATTTCCCAAAGGAACGCCGTGACACTTTTTTAAAGATGACGTCTGCCTCTCCAAGTTTAGGTGAATTCTAGATTTTTTTCTGTAGATATCAAAACAATGACTCTCATAGCTCCACAAAACTCCAGTAACCTTAAGCATCTTTGCCAGCTGATCCCAGTATTCTATTGTTATGTGGCTGGTAACTCTACCCCATGGCATATTCTTTACTGGGGAGGGAGATTACCAGTGAAAAACTATCAAAAAAAGAAAAGGTGACCTACTTTTAATTTTAAAAAGATTAAATGTGTTGGTCATGTGTTATATCATAAATTCATGGAGCAGATGGTCATAAAGTAAGTCACAAAAATTTAATTCTAAATGAATTTACTATGTACTCTCTTTTAGCAAATTACTAAGAACCCCCCCAAATCTCTAAAAGTCAGTATTATGTTTAGCCCTGATGAGGAGAAAGTTTTGTTTTGAATTGAAAAGTGCTAAGACACGTTTTGAATATGTTTGTAAATTCTTTCTTTTGTAGTCATTTATTGCCTATTTTTTAATGAATCCTTTCACTCATTGTCTCCGGTTTACAGGGCAACCCTGTTGGACAGAGTGGGCTTGGAATGGCTTATCTCTACGGGAGAGGAGTTCAAGTTGTAAGTTTTCTATCTAACATTCTAACTTTAATAGGTGGTGAGGCAGGGAAATATTCTTTAACTAGCTTCCAGTTAGTCTAGGGGAGGCCATTTCATTGTAACCAAAGCTAAACCTTTTCCTGTTGTCTCCGAGTTTGGTTCCCTACCGTTCCTCCCCTTATACCTGTCGTACCAGCTGCCTTAGAATGGTTCTGCCTCTGGCAGCTTCTCCTGAAGGTGTGAAGCCATTTCTCATTCTTCCACCTGTGCTCTCTACCCTGCCTACTCTTCCTTCTCACTAAGACTTAAACATATCCTTCGGTACTCTTCACTCAAGCCTAAGAAGATGTTTATCCCTCCCATTTAGGAGGAGAAAAGCTTTCAGTTCTACTCTTTGCCCTCCTCGCTTCTATGCAGCCATTCACTGCAAAGCCAAAGAGTGAACTATATACGCTGCTACCATTCACTGTTTAGCTCTTAGCAGTCAGGCTTCTATTCTAGTCACCAGTAACCTACATGTCAGCTAACTCCAGTTACACTTGTTTGGTTCTGTGTCACTTGAACTGTCTTCTGTGGAATTCTGTGATTCAGGCCCTTGTAGTTTTCCTGGACTGTTGTTTCTCATTCTTATGTGCTAACTCCTCATGTTGGATGTCCCTGGATTCCTGTGGCTGTCCTCTTCTAAATGCTCTCTTCAAGCAATATGTTCTTTCAATCTGGGCCTGAAACTAAGAGCTAAGTCTAGGATTTTATTCTATAGATATGCCCTACACACAGAAGACAGTAATGTGGTCTCATTTTGATTTCTTTTAGCCATTTTAGGACACCACAGTTCAGTAGTGGTCTTTGTTTTAATTTTGTATATGGATATGTATATTTGAAATCTAATAATCATGCAGTGCTTGATAAACTACACAGGGAAGGAACAAATAAGAAAATAATTTTCCTTGCTTAATATTAGAAAAATTGAGGTTTAAAAAGGATTTGTTGGTAATAGAAAAAGACACGACTATTTCATAAATCTTGGCCTTGTGTTCCACTGGTGTTACTTATGTTTTCTGAGAAGTAGAGTAGATATATAAAAACTATTTGCTTTTCTTCACAGGGTTAAATATTAATCCCCATATGACTTAAAGTATATTACCATCAATATATTATAAAAATTAGAAGGTAGTCCGTTTAATGGCTATTTGAGAATAGTTTATGTAGTGCTTCATTAGTTCTTTTTAATGAACGAATCTCCTAACTTAGGAGATTATTAGCCTTTGGAGCTTTCTCATTATGTGAGCTCATGACCTCTTCTTCTACAGAATTATGATCTGGCACTGAAGTATTTCCAGAAAGCTGCTGAACAAGGCTGGGTGGATGGGCAGCTGCAGCTCGGTTCTATGTATTACAGTAAGTAACATTGGAATTAGTGATGAAGCCACCAAAATCTAAATTGACCTATTTTCCGTTAGATGCCACTATGATACAGAAATGAGAGCTGTTGAATTCTGGATAATAAATGTTCTTCCAATTCAGTGATTTGCACATTGTAAATTACATTGATCTGTTAATATACAAATCTGTATTAATAAGGATCACCTCTATCCCAAGTAAGAATTCTGAATTCCATTTCGTTTTATTCCTCTGTAAGTCTTCTCTAGCAGATACATCTTAAGACTACTCCTGACCTTTGATGTGCCTTTCCTTACAGATGGCATTGGAGTCAAGAGGGATTATAAACAAGCCTTGAAGTATTTTAATCTAGCTTCTCAGGGAGGCCATATCTTGGCTTTCTATAACCTAGCACAGATGCATGCCAGCGGCACAGGTGTGATGCGATCTTGTCACACTGCAGTGGAGGTAAGGGCTTTTCTATCCATTTGTATACAGGAAATTAATTTGCCCACTAGGAAAGTCTACCATTTTAATTTTGGTTTTCTTTGCATGATTTCTTCAGGAGTAGAAACAGACTCAGCTTACTGAGGGAAAACTCTGAGGTTCTATGTGTTACTATCACACTTATTTATTTCATTTGTCTCTCCCTACAAGAATCAACATTTATAAGGGGAAATGTTGTTTGCAATCTCTCTGGCACCTAGGACAGTATCTGAGACAATAGCCAGCGTCAAAAAAGTGTGTTGAATGAATGTTATAAAGGGGAATGCTAATATCTCTTAATTGGAACTTTTCCTGCTCAGCTCTCATAATTGGGCACTTGAGAGTGACATTGATTAATGCTTAGCAAAGTTTCTAAACCTCTCTATGCTTCAGTTTCCTCACTTGTAAAATGGGGCTGTCAATAGGACCTCATAGAGTGGTCCCCTCACGAACCTCATGGAGGATTAAGTGAGATACTGTATATAAACTACTAGAGCAGTACCTGGCCAGAGTAAATGGTATGTAATTGTTTGCTGTTATTTTCATTAACCTGTTGTAAAGACTAAGTGAAAACTTCAAATAAATTCTCCCAGATTTGTATATATATTTAATAAAACTACCACAGCTTCAAAAAGCGAGCTTAACAGTCAACTTGTAGCCAAAGTGCAAAAATAATTCTCTGGCATATCTTCGTCACTGATTTTTTTTTCTTTACTATTCTCACAGCTGTTTAAGAACGTATGTGAACGAGGCCGTTGGTCTGAGAGGCTCATGACTGCCTATAACAGCTACAAAGATGGTGACTACAATGCCGCAGTGATCCAGTACCTGCTGCTGGCTGAACAGGGCTATGAGGTGGCACAAAGCAATGCAGCCTTCATTCTCGACCAGAGTGAGATTCACTTTAGTCCTGCCTTGAGATTAGAATACAAGGGTTCATGTCACGTTAACCTGTTTAAAAACAAAGGCCACAAGGAAACTTCATTATCGTTGCAAATAGAACTTAACATGCATGCTTAAGATACTTTACTTCAGACCACTAAGCCATCAATGTTAGTTTTAGTTAAAGTTGACAGTATAAATAGATTAGACATTCACCATAAAATTAACTGCTTTCAGTGAATACATTTTTCAAAGTACAGAAGATATGAAAACATTGTTTTTCCAGCAGTTGTAGATCTCTTGAAGTGGCTCATTACTGATTCTGTTGATAAACATATTTCAGGAAGTAGTGTTGTACTGAATGCAGGGCTTCCTGTGAACTCCATGTTTTATGCTAATACCTGTTTAATTTCAGTACATTACTTGTTCATTTTATATTTATTTTATGTCAATTCTTGTATAAATTATTTACCACTTATCCACCCTAGTTTGTAAATGAAGCCTAAAAGTCTAGTGCCTTTCCTTAAGAGCCTGATTTGTATTTCATCTTTCCCTCTAGGAGAAGCAACCATAGTAGGTGAGAATGAGACTTACCCCAGAGCTTTACTGCACTGGAACAGGGCCGCCTCGCAAGGTGAGTGGTTGGTTTCTAGGACAGGATTTCATCCAGGAACCTTTCTTTATTGTTTCTTGGGTTTGTTTGGTTTTTTTTTAAACTTCCATAAAGATTAAATCCTGTCAGTTATCACTTTAAAATTAAGCAGAGATGAACATAGATGCAAAAATCCTCAACAAAAGATTAGCAAACCAAACTGAAAAATACATCAAAATGATCATCCATCATGATCAAGTGGGATTTATTCCAGGGATGGGAGGATGGTTTAAGATTCATAAATCAATCAATATCATTCACCACATCAATAGAAAGAAGGATAAAAAACACATGATCATCGCAGTAGATGCTGAAAAAGCATTTGACAAATTCAACATCCATTCATGATAAAAACTCTCAACAGAATGGGTATAGAGGACAAGTACCTCAACATAATAAAGGCCATATATGACAAACCCATAGCTAACATCATACTGAATCACAAAAAGCTGAAAGCTTTTCCTCTAAGACGAGGAACAAGACAAGAATATCCACTCTCCACTTTTATTCAACAGAGTAGTGGAGGTCCTAGCCACAGCAGACAACACAAAGAGATAAAAGGCCTCCAGGTTGGTAAGGGAGAAGTTAGGCTGTCACTATTTGCATATGACATATTATACATAGAAAACATAAAGATTCCACCAAAAAAATACTAGAACTAATAACTGGATTCAGCAAAGTTGCAGGATGCAAAATTAATACACAGAAATCTGTTGCATTCTTATATACTGACAACAAACTAATAGAAAGAGAGATCAGGAAAACAATTCAATTTACAATTGCATCAGTAAGAATAAAATACCTAGGAATAAACCTAACCAAGGAAGTGAAAAGCCTATAGTCTGTAAACTATATGACATAAATGAGGGAAATTAAAGAAGACACAAATAAGTGGAAATCTATCCCATGCTCATGATAGGAAGAATTAATACTGTCAAAATAGCCATCCCAAAGAAATTTACAGATTCAGTGCAATCCCTATCAAAACTGCAACAACATTTTTCATTAAACTAGAACGAATAGTTCTAAAATTGATAGGGAACCACAAAAGACCCTGAATAGCCAAAACAATCCTTAGAAAGAAGAACAAAGCTGAGAAGATTATGCTCCCTGACTTCAAGCTATACTGCAAAGCAACAGTAATTAAAATATATGGTATTGGCACAAGAATAGACCCAGAGATCAATGGAACAGAATAGAGAGTCCAGATATAAACCCACACATATATGGTCAATTAATATACGATAGAGGAGCCATGGATATACAGTGGGGAACAGAAAGCCTCTTCAGTAACTGGTGTTGGCAAAACTGGATAGCTCCATTAAAGAGAATGAAATTGGATTACTGCCTAACTCCATACACAAAAGTAAACTCAAAATGGATCAGACCTGAATGTAAAATGTGAAACCATAAGACTCTTAGAAGAAAACATAGGCAAAAATTATTGAATATAAACATGAGCAACTTTTTCCTGAACACATCTCCTTGAGCAAGAGAAACAAAAGCAAAAATGAACAAATGGGACTACATCAAACCTAAAAGCTTCTGTACATCAAAGGACACCATCAGTAAAACAAAAAGGCATCCTATGGTATGGGAGAATATATTCGTAAACGACATGTCCGATAAGGTGTTAACATCCAAAACATATAAAAAGTTCAGATGCCTCAACACCAAAAAAACAAATAACCTGATTAAAAAATGGGCAGAGGACCTATACAGACATTTCTCCAAAGATGAAATACAAAGATGCTCCATATTGTTAATCATCAGGGAAATGCAAATCAAAACCACAGTGAGGACCACCTCACAGCAGTTAGAATGACCACTATCCAAAAGACAAAAAATAACAAGTGTTGGTGAGGATATGGAGAAATGAGAACCCTCCTTCACATTGGTACAGCCACTGTAGAAAGCGGTATGAAGGTTATTAAAACTAAAAATAGAAATAACCATTTGACCCAGTGATTCCATTTCAAGGAATTTACCCAAAGAAAACAAAATCTCTGATTCAGAAAGATATATGAACCCCTATGTTTACTGCTGCATTATTCACAGTAGCCAGGATATGGAAGTAACCAAAGTGTCCATCAATAAATGAATGGATAAAGATGTGGTACATAAACACAATGGAATATTATTCAGCTATAAAAAAAAAATCCTGCCACTTGCAACAACATGGATGGAACTAGAGGTTATTATGCTAAGTGAAATAAGCCAGGCGGAGAAAGATGCCATATGATTTCACTTATTTGTGGAATATAAATACAAAGCAAAACAGAATGAACAAAATAGCAATAGGTTCATAGAAGCAACTGGTGGTTACCATGGGGGTGGGAGGGTGGAAGGGGACAAAGGGGCATAAAAATTCTCAATCATAATGTAGATTGGTCATGGGGATAGTACAGCATGGAGAATATAGTCATTAATTCTGTAACATCTTATGTTGACAGTAGCTGTACTAGTGGGAGGGAGGATTTAATAATATGGGTAACTCTTGAACCACTATGCTTGCACACTTAAAAATAATTTGTTATTAACTATATTTCGATTTTTAAAAATTAAGCAGAGATACTAGTTATTTGCTTTTTTTTTTTGCAGCATGATTAGTATTTATTCTTAAAATGAAAGTTCTAGTTCCAGGGTTTCTAAATTGAATTTCAAGGTCTTTTTTTTAAGGTATCATTGATACTCTTACGAAGGTTTCACTAGAAAAACAATGTGGTTATTACATTCACCCTTATTATTATCAAGTGCCCCCTCATACCCCACTGCAGTCACTGTCCGTCAGTGTAGTAAGATGCCACAGAGTCCCTGGTTGTGTTCTCTGAGCTTCTCTGTCTTCCCCGTGACCCCACACATGCCATGTGCACCAATCATGATACCCCACAATCCCCTTCTCCCGCCCTCCCCACCTGCCCTCCCACACCCTTCCCCTTTGGTAACCACTAGTCCCTTCTTGGAGTCTGTGAGTCTGCTGCTATTTTGTTCCTTCAGTTTTGCTCCGTTGTTATACTCCACAAATGAGGGAAAAATCATTTGGTATTTGTCTTTCTCTTCCTGGCTGATTTCACTGAGAATGATACCCTCTAGCTGCATCCATGTTGTTGCGAATTCCAAGGTCTTTGTACTGCACATTTATATCATGTTGTGGTTCACTCTTTGGTGTTTAGTTTGAGCCAGTGTATTATATAAAATGAGAATTGAATAGAGTGCATAATAGAATATTAGTCTAAAATCCAAAAGATTTTAAACTTCTCTCACTCTTATTTGTTCAGATATTTCTTTTTCTCACATATGCCTCTCAGCCTTCCTTCTCCAAGCCTGTCCCTTCTCTAAATGTAAACAATGGTCCAGTAGAACTATTTTAAAATGTAAATGGCTTGATGGGATAGAGGGTGATCACTTGAAGAGTATTATTAGGGACATAGGGAGTATATCCACCTTGTTTAACCTCTCCCTGACTATTATTACAAAACCTTCTTCAGAAGACAAAACTTGGAGTTTAAATTTTTTACTGTATTTATAGATAGGCTGAAGGATTTGTTATAAAGTGTGTGTACTACAAATTAAAATTCTGTATTACATGAGCATGTTAACAGAAATAACCGTTTGATATGTTTTGAACACACTATTTATTGGCAGTTTTGCATTTAACTTTTGTTTAAGGCTACACTGTGGCTAGAATTAAGCTTGGAGACTACCATTTCTATGGATTTGGCACTGATGTAGATTACGAGACCGCGTTTATTCATTATCGTCTAGCATCTGAGCAACAACACAGTGCACAAGCTATGTTTAATCTGGGATATATGCACGAGAAAGGACTAGGCATTAAACAGGTGAGCGTGGCTTCAAAAAACTGTTTGAATAATATAATTGTGATGTGGGGGAACCATCTGCATTTTTATAGAAAATAGGCTTTCTTTGGAATGTGCTCAGATTTTAGGTACTAAGTTATGAGACAGTTTTGTAATATTTCAAGAGACTGCCCTTGCATCTCTCTCATCCTGGAGCAAACACATACATATTAATATCCACACTGTGTATTTAGGATATTAAGCCAAAGACAGATTCATTAAAATGGAAATGCAGTGCTATCCCTATTAATAATTCTTTGTTTGAAAACTACCTGGCCATCTTCAGTCAAATTCTTTTCTTTCTAAATTAGTGTGAAATGGATTAGGACGTTTATTACTGATACACTTATTTCTGATTCTTGTATCTTCCTGATAAAGTCTAACATGCTTTAGATCTATGGTCTTAAGTTTTTGCCTGTGTACCCTTAGAAGAATTTTGAAAAGTTGCACATCTTCTTGTACATTTTTAATTTGACATTTAAAGTTTTTCATCAAAAGTTTTAAAGGGTCTAAAGTCTAGCTATTTTAAACACTAACTTTTTAAAAAATAAAATGCTAAATTACTCTAAATATCAAAACAATTTGACCCTATTCTTAATTTTTGAAAAATATTACAGCAAATTCATTAAGTGAAAGCGGTCCTTTCCTTTTCTCCCTGAACTTATATTTTCATTTCATTAGTCCCACAGAATTATATACAAATATTTTTAATGCTTAGATATTTTACTGATCTTTCATGCTTATCTGAAACAAATATATAAATTCAAATTCTGTATTTTATTTCCTTTGATTATAGACTCAGTGTTGACAAATTCTTGAGATATTAGTCATAGTTGGTCAGTTAATACAGTATTGATCAAATCAACAAATTTTGGTAAAATTTTACTTTTGTGGTAATTATTGAAAATACATCTTTTAATGAGATGGAGCATTTTTTTTAATTAGCTTAAGTATCATTAAGTAATTTAGCATTAATTCTATTTTTCTTTTTTTTAAATACATAACTGGAGCCTTGTTCACAAAAATAAGTGCATGGAAGTGGAAAATTTTATTATAGCAAGGTCACTTAATTATTTAAACCGCTTTTGAGTTATATACTGTCTTAGAATACAGTAGACTGGGTGGCTTAAACAACAGAAATTTATTTCACTCAATTCTGGAAGCTGGGAAGTTGAAGATCAAAGTGCTGGCAGATTTGGTGTCCTGTAAGGACCTGCCTCCTATGTCAGAGAAAGCTGTCATCTTGCTTTGTCCTAACATGAAGAAAGAGCAAAAGACAGCAGCAGGCTCTTTAGAAAACTTTAAGGATGCCAGTTCCATTCATGAGAGCTCTACCCTTATGGTCTCATCTAATCCTAATCATGTCTCAGAGACCTTACCTCCTAAAATTATCACATTAGGCAATAGGGTTCCAACATCTGAATTTGGTGGGGACACATTTAGTCCATAACACATGCCAAAAAATCAGAGTGATCTGTCATAAAAATTATTTTTAATGATGTCACGTGCCAACTTGGTTAAGTCTTCCTTTTGTTGAAAGAAAAGAATTGGAAACTAAGATGTGTTCCCTGATCATTGGAATCATTCACTTTCTCAGATAAGACTTCACCAAGCCTTTTCAAATGATACCCCTTACTCTGTCACTTAGAGACACTTTGTTGACCTATAATGTGCTTAAGAGAAAATTGTTCATTTAATTTTGCCAGATGGACTGTTTTTTTGTCAACGTGCTTTTCATTTTATCATATTTTAATATTAGTTTTATTTAATTCCATATGTAAGTTTTGATATTTTATATTAGATACTTGGATATAGTTTTATCAACACTCTGGAGCTGCAGGCTGAGTGCGTACAATTGATGGAAGATCTCTACCATGTAATTGAAAGTAGTTATTGACACCTTTCTTCATTGTCAGACCAGTCAGCCAAATCAGACTTAGTTTCTGCCAGTCTGATTTCATTTTTAATTCAGATAAACTTAATATGTTTTTGGTGACTAATAAAAACACCACACATAAGTTTTGGTTTTTATGAGATAACACTTAGTAATAACTTACTAAAAGCAACCAAAATTAAGGTGATAAAACTGTTTTTATAATATGTTGTAAGACAAAATCAGTGTGCTTTTCTCATCTCAGTTTGTAATGTATTGCTTATATAAATTTTTATAAAGACTATGATAAAAGGTGTATTATTCCTTTGATAAGAATGAGGAGAGGGAACTCAGATTCAGCTTTTAAGAATAATCAGTCATGTATAAACTGGAATGATTTCATTAGTTTTTATAACATACCATGATCACCTTTTCCCATTTTTTTCCTATTAGCGAAAGACATTCATATTATTAAAAACTAAATTAGTTCAGCATCTAGTATAGCCAGAAATATATTAAGTATTAAATAAGATGAGGATTGGTTATAATTGAAACAAGTAAGTCAGGATATGATTGATAAATGATGATTCACACAGAGTCCACATTATCACATAAAGTTTGATCCATGATCTTGAAAAACAGCAGCCCAAAAATATTTTTGTTATGTATATTTTTTAATCGAAGACATTAACCATACAATTATTGTTTGATGGCACTCTTCTTTGTAGCCAATGACATGCCCTAGGGACAAGCTTAGGTGATAGCTGAAAGTAACTGCTATATTTACATATGTGGAAAAAGTCATTTTTAATGTTTAGCCTTTCTTTCCCATGCCTCTTGACATTCTTTCCTAGGAGGTTGGCATTCTTTGACAATAGTCAAGGCATGGAAAAAGTGAGGTGGTTAAATGAAAATTTACAATGGCCCACCATCCCATTCTACATATGTCTAATACAGAACACTCCTATCTAGGACAAAGTCAATGATGACTTGTTTGTGCCTTTACAGAAAGGTGTCCCAAGACAGGGCAACAAAGGATGCAAGGCCTTGAACACTGTGCAGGTACCCATGGGAAATCTTGAGTATGTCTACCCCAGTTTCAAAGTCACAGCTCCAAATAAACCAGAAATTGCTTACAGTGACTAATGTTTTAAGTAGGAAAAAATTTAACTTGAGAATTTAAGGTCACCCCTGGGAATCTCCAGATTGATAATGTTATGCACAGATGTATCTGCACAGCAAATAGGGTGTCAGATGAAGGAACATGAGTTGTCTTTTATTTTCAAAATTAAGCAGATAGTTAAGGAAGTACTACCCAATTAAAGCTTAGATTTTTTTCTTTAGGTAGGGACGTTTTTAAATGAAAACTTGAAAGGTAAAATAAATTTTCCCAATATGTAAACTAAATAATTATTTTTACTTATTTTAAAGAGAAATGAAATTTGTTTTATTACCTATATTATAGGATATTCACCTTGCAAAACGTTTTTATGACATGGCAGCCGAAGCCAGTCCAGATGCACAAGTACCAGTCTTCCTAGCACTCTGCAAATTGGGCGTGGTGTATTTCTTGCAATACATACGGGAAACAAATGTAAGTGGACTATGCCTCTTTGAATTAAAGTACCAGTGATGTAATTCTCAGTGTGGTGGGTTGAGAACTGAAAAAAGCTGGGAGAGAGGGGAGGAGTGTCCTGCAAGTGGTCTGTTCCTGCAGGTGAAGTGCCAGCAAACCTCATCATGGCGAATGCAGCCACAAAGCAATTAGCTCTCATGTGTATATGACAGTGGTTCCCGAAGATAAAGATTTTTCGTGGATGTACATGGTTTCTGGCTTAGGGAGAGTTTAGACTAACCCATGGTAATTTGGAACAATAGTTAACTAAATTAAGTAAGCATTAAATCAGATGAATACCTAGCAGTAACTCAGACCAGTCTCTTAAAAAGAGAATTTTTTAAAAAGGAAGAAGTACTTGAGAACCTGCCCAGGCTGTTGTACTTCAGATTCTTTCGATAGTGAAACATATTAAAAACACTACCGAAATTTTCTTCTCTAAAAATACCTTGAAGTATTTAAGTAAGCTAATGGTAGAACCTAGTAGAAATGAGTTACCCATTCCCCTCAACTTTAGTTACCAATACTTACATATAGGTGCTCTGGGTTCTCCAGTTTCATGTTTTATTTATAGTATCTGTAGTTCTTCATAATGTATTAAGTGATGCAGCATTTAACTCTGAAAGTCCTTAAATGTATACAGAAACAAGGGCCATTTAATTTTATTCTGAACCAGAAAAGGATGGTGTTTCAACTTTCTATTAATATTTTTTAGAACGGGTTGGCACACCATTTCCCTCCTATGTTGCTCCAGCACCTTTAAAGAAAAGTTTAGTTACTTCTGCCTTTTGCAACCCTAGCCCATGCTACTCTTGGTCCTGCATATATATGTAAGGGTTCAGAGGGACAGGAGGTGTTGGACTCTGTCCTGCCAGTTGCTTATACATTTGTAATGGTAAATTCATAATTGCTTATTAGTGTGAGCCAGGGTGTGGTGTACCCTTTGCCAATTGAAACAATCTCTCTTCCTTCAATTAAAAAGCTAACAGTGTGGCAGCCTACTATTTCTCAGGACTGTTTCAGATCCTTGTCTCATAGATTTTAAGACTAATAAAACTGTCAATTGCAGGCTAGGATTTGGTCTCACAGTACACCATACTAAGAATATTATATCTTTGTTCTCAAAATCTCCCGTTGAGGGTCCCTCCTCAGGACACACACACACACTGTCCCCACTGTTCCTTTCAAATATTTTCTTGAAAAATGCTTGGGGAATTAGGACAGTAGATTACTGATGGGACGGAACCTTCTATAGGCAACTGTTATGCAGTAAGAGCTGAGACAAATTTCTTGAGTTTTATTGGAAAGCTTTTAACCTATTGTAAAACCAATTATGTTAATAAGTTCTGCATTTATTTCTAATTCCTGATGTAACTTTCCTAGTTTCTCCTCTGTCATTTAAGTGATGATAATGACTTTTATATTCTCATTAAGATTCGAGATTTATTCACTCATCTTGATATGGACCAGCTTTTGGGACCTGAGTGGGACCTTTACCTCATGACCATCATTGCATTGCTGCTGGGAACGATTATAGCTTACCGGCAGAGGCAGCACCAAGACATGCCTGTCCCCAGGCCTCTAGGGCCACGGCCAGCACCTCCACAGCAGGAGGGCCCACCAGAGCAGCCACCGCCACAGTAACAGTCACTGTGGGCAGCCTTGACCAGTGACAACCAAGGAGATTGTTTGCTGAGAACACTTGCATTTGATTTAGGACTTTGGATCAGTGGCCACCTCCTGGAAGAGGCACAAGGAAGCATTGAATTCCTAAAGCTGCTTAGAATCTGATGCCTTTATTTTCAGGGATAAGTAACTCCTACCTAAACTGAATGTTTGTTTCAGGGCCGTATGGAATAACAACTCTCAATGGCTTTCCTCGTTTCTTCTCCTTTTCCCTTTATTCTTTTTCTTCTTTTATTTTTCTGGAAACGTGAGACACAGTCACGTCTACTCTTATCCCAGCTGTCTTTCTTGGGTCCTTTGGGTTATTCTCCCAATGTGCATAAGTTCTTCTGTCAACCACCTTTAACATCTTCTGCATCGACACTAAAAACTGATCAATGTAAAAAAGAAAACCCAGTTAGTTGAAAGTTTAACCTTAACATGTTTGAAAGTCTGAAACTAGAACCTGCCTTTTAAGTAAAAAAAAAAACACTCTTCAAAATGTTTCAGAACATCAGTAACTGAGAAACTTTACCAATCCACATGCAAGTATACATATTCAGCGTATTTGTTATTTTATAAGGGACGATTGAGAGGTTTCCTTTTACCGGTGACTGTCCTGCTTTTTACCATACTTCCCTCCTTCAAAGACTGAAAGGACTTGTTAAAGAGTTTCATGTGACCTTCACTTCTCCGGAATGGAATATGTGAAACATTGTAAACCAACTCCTTGAGCTACATGTGAAGTTGCCCCACCTACTCCATGTAATTTGCTTGTTTGTTTCGAGTGTATAGAGCTTGGATCTGGAAGCCAGAGGATGGACTAAGTGGAAGAAATTAGAAGATAATATGAAAGAACTCTGGGTGGGGTACTGAGATCATGGGGTACTGAGATCATAGACATACTTTCTTGAAAGTTGAAGCATTTGTTCCCAGGATTTATTTTACTTTGCATTTCTTATTGCAAAAGAATAGATCACCCTTCTGAATTCCTTAAATATGGAATGTCATTGCCAGGATATGGCATGCAGTGACTACCATTATAATACTAAAACTCAGAGAGTGTAAGATGCGTTAAATTCAGCAGTTGAGGAAAGCTAAAGCCTGTGTATCCTATTCAGGTAGATTTTACTTCTGCAGTTTTATACTACAGTAGAAAGTCAATCCCTTGCTTAGTTACCATATTCACCACCCTCCTGCTGTTAACATTAGGGAAATGAAGGGAATTGTGTGTTAAATAGTATGGAAAAAAAAAACAACAGAGAACAGAACTTCATTTATCATAAAAATGAAAAAATTTAAACCAAATTTGTTTTGTCAGATGGTGGTATTCACCAACCTGCATCTAGTCTGAGACTGCCTGAGTATCTGAGCAGGCTTTCTGTGCCTGCTGACCTCACTCTGTATTAACGTTTATGCTTTTTCCATAATCCCCCATCTGCCAGAAAACTTGAAGTTTATTAACTACAGAGTTGCAGGACTTTGGATTTTGAAGTTGGGGTTGTATTTAGAACTAGATTTAATTAGTCTGTAATGAATATGAAGACTTTAAATGTGACGTTGTATGCTTTTCTGTGTGTGTTTAGGGTATTATGAGAAACCTGGTAAGCAAACTTTCCTCCCAAATAATTACTTCCAAAGTTGAAGAGGTGGCCATGGAGAGAACCATATGTATAAAAGCATATCTGAAAGGTAGGAAATTTTACTCTGAAAAGTGTAATATCATTTGGGGCATCTCTTAAATATTAAGACATGCTTGATGTCTTAACACTGAGATTTGAGTGCAGTTGTTACAAGATGTTGGCGTCTTCACCACTGCCTCCTCTCCCACCCTTCAAATAAATTGAGTCTGTCGTGACAGCCACACTTCATTTCACAGGAACTGTTTAAAGTGTTTTAAAATCCTCTAAGATGACTAAACCTTTACCATCCACCTAATTTCTCCTTTCACAACTTTTTAATCCCTATCTCTACTTCCCTCATTAGTATTTTGAAAAAGCATTTCGTAAAACAGCATGCACCACTATAGCTAGATGGCAAAGCACAGTTTTTCCTACAGTAACAGACTTCCCATGAGTTTACCACTTGCCATGTCCTTTTGATTACTACTATTACAAACATCCTTTTCTTGGCTTTTTTGCACCTCCTGTTTTACCCTGGGTCATATGCTACTGGAAATTTGAACGATATCTTTAAAATATCTTGGTTCCTAGGGCTTCATGACTCCAGTCCTTATGGCTGTCTCAAAATACTCCACTCCCTTTTTCTTTTTGTTCATGGGACATGATACCTAAGCAAATAGGAACTGGGTTTGGTGTTTCTCCTAAAATAATGCTCAATATTTACCTAATCAAATGGCATCCATTTGAATAAAATGACAGTAACTAAAGCTAGTTAATGTCAGTGACATTAAACTAACTCCAGGATTCAGGAGTTTTAATGTTAGAATTTAGAGTTAGCAGCTAGAGTGTGGCTTCATTTCTCCGTGGCAGCCTGTCTCCACGACCCCTGGAGAGTCTTGTCTTCCTGCCTTTGAAGGTAATGACAGTAGTAGTCTACTTAGTTATCTTCTCCTGTTATTTGGTTTGTTGGTTAGTCAACTGTTTTAGTCTTGAGGCTATCCGTTTTGCTTCTATTTTATGTTACAAAGGTAGCATTGGTGTTCGGATTTTTTTCTTTCTGTGTTTGAAGTTTTTGTTTCTGTTTTCTGAGTAAAGTGTATTTTGGTTAATATTCAGTGGCACGAAGAAAGTAAAAAGCCCTTTTTTCCTAAAAAAGTTCACTATTTAGCCCTTAAATGAGATTAATTTATGAATCACTAATCTTAAGTGCTCTTGAGGATTTGTTACCCTGTGCGTGTGTGTGTGAGGTTAATTTGTGAAAGTTTTACTGCTAAGCTCTTTTATCTCTGTATCATTGGGAAGTTTTAGAGACGTCTACCCATGATCTGGTGATGACCTGATACTTTATTTAACTAAGCAGTTGCTGTTGCCTCCAGGAAACTTAAGTATTTTGTATAGAATTTTTTTTTCTTTGTTTTTCCCTCTTTTCTTTGCTCCTCATGTTCATTCTTCAAACCAGTGTTTTGGAAGTATGTATGCAAGCCTGTAAGTGAAGAACACAACTCTTCATGTGTAGCATGTGTATTATCATCTAGCTACATCTGCAAAAGACTTCCTTTACAGAGGTTTGGACTAACATTTCACATGCACATTTCAGAACAAAATGCTTCAAATTAAACATCCCCTTTACCTGCCAAGAGGAGCATTGTGGGCTGCACTTGCCCCACTGACAGCTAGGATTTGTTTTGAAAGTGTATTTAATATTTGTTGCACAATATTATGACTACAAGTGTGCAAGAAATAAAAGAAACTCTTATTTTCATGAAAATTCTTTCATCAGTCATTACTCTCGAATATAAGTGAAAATATAAATTTCTGAATACCATATTGTCTGAGGCACTACCTGATTTTTAAATGCGTAGTAGTCACTGAAAAGAAGCTAAATTTCTCCATCTTGGTATTCAAAGAAAATCTAAAATATCCCAAGTAAAAATCATTTGTATTTTAAAATGACTATTTGTACAAGTAAATACCTGGTTTTATGTGCATGAGAAGGGTGTCTTGGCTGTGTGCAGGGAGTCATCTCAGATGTACCGTTTTTCCTATTTGGAATGACAAGCTGACACTACTCTGATTAAAAAAAAAGTCAAAATGTTCATGCGATCAAGGTATAACCACTATCAATATTTAGGAGAAATTTAAAAGACCATAAGCTGGCATTGGAAGGAACATCATAACAGACTTTTTTGTAAATTTATTTGTATTTAATTAAATACAGTATAAAGGCTGGTGAAGTGTAATATAATCGTGTAAACAAATCCTGTTAATAGAGAGATGTACAGATTCGTTTTGTACTGTATCTTGAAACTTGTGAAATAAAGAGTCCACCTCTGGTTATCCTGTATGCGGTAATGTACCATGAACAAGCCCTTTCCAGTCAGACTTGGTTTTTAACCTGAATCATTTCAGTGTTTAATGAGCCTTTCTGGGATTTCCAAAGCTTCTGCAAGCATTCATATAAGGCAGTTTGAATCCATCTTTTATTTATTGTCAACCTCTGAAATTCAGATTTCTATACATTGAATTTTGTCTTAGGGAGAATAGGAATTTGCCAAGAAGTGTTACCTTTTTTTTTCCATTACAAAATGATCCCCACAATAAGTCTAGTTACCGTCTGTCACCGTACACAGTTAGTACAGTATCATTGGCTATGTTCCCTATGCTGTACATGACCTACTCATACTGATATCATAAGTGGGGGGTTGTACCTCTTAATCCCCTTCACCTATTTCACCTTGTTACTGTTCTTTTAAATCTGAGATCTTTGACTTCAATCAGCCTATGCCGATTACAGGAAAATGTATCTAAGGTTTGTTTATGCACTGCCTCCAGAAAGTTTTTAAGAAGGCTTACAGAGCCTCATCCAATACAGTAATAAAATTTACATAAAATAAGACAATCTAAGGAAAGGAGAAATTAAAAAAAGACAAACCGAGAGTGAACTTAAAACACAAACTGCATGTTAGAAGTGGGCTATAAATTATAACTTCCTAGCAGCCAGCTCAAAAAGGAAATTGAGCTAAAACATTCCAGCTTAGAAGCATCAGATCCTTGGATAAAAAGTCTGGATGATACAGACTGTGGCAAGTGAGAAACTGGATCTCTGATTTTACTTCTGGAAGCACAGCCACTCCAGATGACCTTGACTGACCTCTGAGAAATCGGACTTCAGAGCCACAATATCAGCGGTTTGACCATTCAACCTGGAGTTGGGTGTGATGCCTATTAACCACTTAGCCCCTCTCTGACAAGTATCAGAATGAGTCCTTCGTCTTCGTTGGATGCAATGTGATGAAAAACAGCCTCTCTCCTTTAACTTCCTTTATGACACCAATTTTGATTGGTTATGCTAGCCTTGAAATACTATGTTAGAACATATACATGATTGTATGCGAGCAAAAAATTAGTATTTCTGTAGTAGAAACTGAAATATTTTTTATTTTATGGCTGTTTTCCAAATACTTGAATCATCAGGTAAAAATGAGCTTTATAATTTACCAGTTCAAAAGGAGGTGCTGCTGTATTATGGATCTTGTATATTTTTTCCCACATCATTTCTGCCATTATTTAGAAAGTCATCAGGTTAAAAATTCTACCAACTTGGTAATTTATTATTAATACTATATTTTTAGCAAAACTGATTTTCCTAGTGGCCAAATGTTTAATTTCTTTTAAACATGTCCTATTGTTAATGCTGAATTGTGTATTAAATCCTACTTCTAAAAACCCAACATAATTTTTTCTCATGTAATTTGAGTAGAATATGGTCAGTTAATTGTCTTTGGAACATTTGTATAAATATTTTGTTTTTGCTCATTCAAGTTTCCTTTTGCCTTCTATCTCCCAGTACAACTCTGTTAATTAGTCTGTCAGGATTGAAAATAATTTCTCCTAACTCTGATAGGTAATAGGTATAAGATTTTAATAAGTATCCTAAACAAGGATGCTAACTTTGAGCATAAAGATGCCAGTGAGTTTTACATGATTCACAATTTAAACGTGAACAACAGAAACCTCCATTCTTGGAAACAGATTTATTTTGAGATGTGAAAGCACAGCTGTGAGTTTCAGAGTTGACACATCTGGGTTTCCCCACTCTTCCCCATGCCCTTAACTATAATATTTTTTCCTTAGGAAAGTTTGAGTTTTTTTCTAAAAATTTTTTTGAAATGAATAAAAGCTAATCCTGATTGTTCAAGGGAAGAGGGAGTGGAGGGAATCATCCAGCTGTTCTTATTTCCCTTATATATACTAATAAAGAATTTACCTGAATGTCTCCAGCCTATACATCATATTATCTTTTGCATACTATTTGGGCAAGGTTCTTTGGCTAGTAATATCTTACAGAATGCACAGAAATACTGCCAGAGCAGAGAGGTGAGGACAGCATACTATTTTCCTGTGATCCCTACTTTGACTCTGGGTGAAATAAATGCTGTAAGTGGAACTGTCCACACTGGAGCTGTAAACAGCGCCTTTACTATTTCAAAGGCAAGGAAAAGAGTAATTGAAGAAGCCTTAAGTTTATTTAATTGGTATCTGTATTTCCTCACTCATTTGCAACTTAAAAGTAACTGAAACCACAGAACTAGCTTAATGGATACTTAGTGTACACAGGTTTGTTAAACCAAAGAAGAATCTATTAGGTCTCACCAGAGACAGCAAAGTAAGTTAGGAGCAGGACATTTATGCCTTAGATCAGTGAAATAGAAGAAGCCTACAAACGGGGATGAAACCCTAACCTTGACTACAGAAAAATTAAGTTGCATCCTGTTGGACCCATTCCCACTAGTGAAGGGGGCTTTTTAATTGTGTTACCATTCCAGCACAGGTCATGCTGACAAATGGGACAGATGCAGAAGAGAAGTGTCCACACACAACCTCCATGGCCCACCGGTGGGTCTTGCATTCTCAATAGTTCTCCCATTGACTCTCCTGAGTTGCCAAGTCCCTTTATAAAAGATTAATGGTCATTACTGACAACACTGAATGGCCCTGAAATGAAAAGGAGGGAAGGGATCTCTTGACTGGTCTCTGGCCCCTGCAGTCGGTCGATTACCATGCACAAGCCAGTCACTTTACATACACATCCCAAGATTTGTACTGGATCATCATTAAGGTCCTGTTGAGCCCTTGGAGATCTTAAATGCCAAAAGCAATTGAACTGACATTTTTTTCACTGACACCCAACTCTATAGGACCTCATGGAGGAAATGACATACTCCACTGACCTAAAAGGCTTGGCTCAGAATAATTTACAGATAATGTCCTTTAGGTTAAAAAGCTCAGTCTTAAAATTTATAGCATAGGGTTTCACTTTGTCATTCATTCAACAGTTTTTATGAGTCATCTACTGAATGAATCGCATCCCCGGTACTGAAATGTACAGTCAATTTAAAGAGAAGTAAGATCGATCTTGTGCTCTGGTGGTCACCATCACCATCTGATTGACCACAGGATATGAATATGTGACAGACACTAGGTGCTTTACATGCATTACAGAATTTTAAATACCCCATGGTGTTGGTACTATTCACATCATTCCCTTGTAACATTAGGAAATGGAGCTTAAGCTAAGCAGTTTTCTCAAGGTCACTCACCTAGTATAAGTTACAAAACGAATTCAAATAAAAGACTATAAAACCCAAGCTAAATGGCATGCTATGCTGTCCCCTTGATGCAGCATGGTGAGGCTTATAGTGGAGGTGTGAACACAGTGCTTGGGGAACCAGGAAAGAGTAACAACAAAATGCACCAGTCTCCGGTTTGCATGTCACCCTTGCTCCGGTCCATGCAGACATGCTGTTCTAGTTTCAGCATGTGCTGCAAAAGCAGCGTGTACAGGCATCTATGGTTGCTTTACAAATTTAAAGGCATAAAAAAGAAAAAACATCTAGAGCACACCAAGATTGGCTTATCTCTGCTTCACCAGGTCTGGGGCCTCCGCTGGGGTGGCTTGAATGGCTTGGGGAGCTATAAATCAGGTGCCTATGCATTTTTCTGTTAGATATCTTCCAGGGCCAAAATATCCAAGACGGCTGCTTCTCTCACCCCTGGTGCCCAGGCTGGGATGGCCAGAACAGCTGGGCACTGGGCAGCATCCCTCTCTGTGTGGGGATCTCAGTGTCCATAAAACTGCCTCTGAGTGAACATTCCAGGAGCTCAGCTGGAGCTGCAAAGCTTCCTGGGACCTGGCCTCGGAAGCCCCAAACATTTCCACTGCATCCTGCTGGTCAGTGTGTTACTTGGGCCAGGCTGAAGGGTGTGGGGCAGAGGAATAGACTCCATCTCTCAGCTGAGGCTTGGTATGGCTGGACAGAGAAGGAAGGAGGTTGATGGTGGCCATCATAGATAGGCTGCCCAATCACACATTCATCTTCCTTTATGGCATCAGCAGCCTGTGAAGTTAACAGTCTGTTGGTTATGGAAATCATTCGTGTTTGACTGGCTTCATGATAACTTCTCTATATACAGCTCCCGCTATTGTTACCAAGCAAAGCTCATGCCACTCACCACATGACATGCCAATAAAGTCGAAAGACTAAGTGTTGGGTAAGTAAAATTATTTGGAAAGCCAGCAGACTGAGAAGACAGTGGGCTAATGTCCTAGAGAACCGTCTTAACTCAGGGTTGATTTCAAGCTTATTTATCTTAGGGAAGGAAGAGCAGGAGGAGGTTGAGATTAGCAGGTGACAATGGGCCTCAGACACGTGGACAGCAGCAAGGTTCTGAAGAGGGAAGTGAAACTCCTTGTCCTTGGTTAGTCGACACCAGTCATTTCACTGACATGGGTCTGGCCATGATGTTCCTGTAAGTACTTGACAGTCCAGTCATCATTTTTTTACACATTTTTGTACAAGTTTGGGGTAAGGGGCTGATTACATCAATCTTAAGTCATGAACAAAATTTCTTCTGATGACTAAAAAGCCTACGTTCAGGTCTGCAGGGCTGAGCAGAACCTTTTGACCCAGAGATTGTCAGCAGAGGAGACAGATACAGTATGACGACAGAGATGCCAAGCTTTTTCACTGTTACACTATTAATGGTGGGAACCCAGAGTGACACTATGAATCAGATATCTGCCCATCCTCTAGGATTTCATTTAAAAATGGCATCTGGGAGCTTTCCACAAACAAAGCTGCTTTCCTTGATTTCAATTTTTAAGAGCTAATTTAACTCCAAATGCTACCAACCCATTTTGTCTACAAATTTAGCACGAGACCTCCCACATCCATCCTCCTAAAGTAGCTAAACTAGTGGAAAAGATTAATAAGAGCTAATGGAGGATTAAGTGTCTGTGTGGTGTCAATCATACCTGGCTTCATTCGATTCTTCCAACTGCCTGCCTTCCCTCCTCTGCCCTTTGGCCAGGCCCACCCTCCTCCAGTATCTGCTCAGACTTGCCACCTCTGCTTTTTTCCCGTTTGGAGCACTTCCTTGATTATTCACAGTATTTGTTTAATCTTGGCCTCCTGTTAGTAAATCCCAGAAGGACAGGCATCATTTCTGTCTTATTTATCAATGTGTGCCCAGAGGTTGGCGTGATGCCCAACGTGAAAATCAACTCCATTAATGTTTGAATTCGTGGATGGACTTAAATAACATTATAAGCGATGTTTAAGATCCAGAGTCAGCTCTTGAGAAAACCTGCTTAAATGCAGATGTACTGGAAGGATTATCATTGTGCAATTTACCTACATCAAGTGACATTTCCCTGACCTCCCTGCCCTATTCCTGCACCGGGAGGAGAAATCCCTGCTGGTAAACAGCTCTTGGGAGAGAGAAAGGGAAGTGCATCTGGCAGTTGCCTCCATGGCCTGTGGAGGGCCCAGGAGCGACCACTCCTATCCTACAGAGGGTGGCTGAGCTGCAGACATAGGAGCAGAACTCTACACTGAAGACAGACAGCCCATTGAAGTGGCAGAGCCCTTTGCAGATTGGAAAGTAGGAAACATTAGTACATAAGTCACCAGTGAAAAGACACCAAGACAACCTCTGAGGGGCAATTCCCCTCAGTGCTGCCTGGATGTTTCTATCCAAGGCTCTGTGCCAGGCAAGAGAAGAGCTCTGATGGGTGCGGGGCTAGCAGGACAGGGAATGCTCCCGGGAAGTCCTGTTGTATCGGTGTGCGGCGGGTCTACAGTTACCTGGGAAATGCACCTTTTCCCATGGATCTTTCTTCGTTCAGTAGACTGATACTGCCATAGGAACATAATGGTAAATCTGGCACAGAATATAGTCAGGGAATTCACTTAGATTTTTTCCAAAAGTCTTACCAAGTAATTGCTGTTAAAAATGGACAACTAACAAGTTTTCAGTATCTCTTCATCACTGAAATTACTCTTCATTACTCACCCCTTTTTTAGGATTTAGGAGAGACACGTGCCTTCTTCATTCCCCCACTCCAGGAAGGCCCTCTCCACTTCCCTGTTTGTGTAAAGGGAGGGCAGAGCAGAGCAAAACCCAAAGCCACAACACAAGCAGCCTCCCCTTACTCTGCCTAGCATCGCTCCTCTTGAGATTGTACAGTAAAATGTACTAGGTTATAATATAGACGTTCCAAGTTCTTTTTGTTGTTTAATTTCTACCTTATTCTCACACATAGCTAATCATTTGCGATAGCTTTCTCTGAAAATTAGGCCTTTGTAGTTACCGCAAGTTCCACTAGAGGGCGCCAGAGGATGCATCTGAGGGAAGGTGGCGGATTAAAAAAGAGGAAAAGTTTTACTGGGGATAGGTGAAATCCGAGGGCATATACTCCCGCATGTCCCGCAAAACGATCACGGTGGCTGCTAGAAGCATCACAGAACTTTAGTACACTGGATTATCTTGCTTGCTTGCGTCACTGACGGTACTATGTCCCCTGCCGCCCAAAATATTTCCATCATTGCAGTGGGTTCAATGGTAGGTCCCAAACAGGTATTTTCATGTCTTAACTCTGGCATCTGTGAATGTGGCCTTATTTGGGAAAAAACTGAGGATCTCCGGATGAGATTCTGGATTTTCGCGGTGAGCCCTAAATCCAGTGACAGAAAGGCAGAGGGAAATTTGGCACAGACAGAAAAGCGGAAGACACAGAGAAGAGAGCCCATGTGAAGAGCAGGCGGAGAAGGCGATGTTGCAAGCAGGCCGGTGAACACGTGGAAGAGTTTCTACCGCAGCTGGAAGAGGCAAGGAAGAATGCCCCCCTCCCCCGAGAGCCGCTGCGGGGGGCACAGCCCTGCTGACACCTTGATTCTGGACTTCTGGGCCCCAGAACTGTGATGTAATAAATTTCTGTTGCTTTAAGGCACCAAGTTCGTGGGAACTTGCTGCAACAGCCTGAGGAAGCAAATACAGTCACCCTGCACCATGCATTCTCAGTGGGGATGATATGGCCCCCGAGAGGGAGAAAACGGGTTCTTGGTTGGTGGGAGTGTGTGAAAAAGTCTTAGATATTACAACGGTTTGTCACCCTCCAAAGGACCACGGAACATAAACAGACACAGTATATGTGTGGTGATAAAATTTTATTCATGAAGGAGCAGGGAGGGATTCAATTAGAAAAAAAATTCTAACAATGTCTCTTCAGGGAATTATTTTTGAGTTGGGCATCACTGCCCTACACTAAGCTGCACCCACATCGGTGCTACTTTTAATGTTTAAGGTGACATCAGAAAAAAGTAAAATGTAACAAAAAAAAGCACAGAAACAACTAGAACCTATGCATTTTTTTCCTTAGAGAAAGTCACTGTAGACCCCTCCCTCTTTCCTAACCCCAAAAGTACCAATAACATGTGATAGGCACCAATATGCAAATGAAGAGCCAAGTTTACAGGTGAGAGTAAAATGGAGGTGTGGCCGGGAGCCTAGGTAGGCCCTGCTCCTCCTGGCTGCTGAGGGGAGGTGGGAGTCAGCGGGATCGTCTGAAAGAGCAGCCGGAGGGTAAAGGACAAGTTGGAGTCAGTCGGGAAGAGGAGAGGCGGGACTGGAGGCAGAGGGAGGGCCAGCGCAGCACACAGAGGCTCCCTCTGTGCTGTCTCAGATCCTCCAGCCTCTCCATTCCCGCTGCTACCCCCTCGGCTGAGATCTTCCAATCCTACCAGCAGTGGTCTTATGCCTTCTTCTCTACTCCCCTCCCCTTCAGGCCCCTATCTACCAGACTAAACTTCCTTAAGCAATGTGGAACCAGCATGCGTTCCTCTGCCCAAGAACCCTCCACGGTTCACCATTACAGGCTGAAGCCCTCCCCAGGCAGCAAGCCTGGGTTCCGATGGCCTGTCCCTTCGTGCTCTCTCTCCCGGCTAACCAATAGTGTGTTTTCAGACACTGTCCCACGAGAGGTGAGAATACTATCCTGTGCCCGGTAGCAAGAAGGCTCTTCCCTTGGCCCCACTCCCACCCTCTCTGGGAGAACCCGGACCCATCTCACTTTCCTTCCAGGTAGCTCTTAGGGTCCCCAGGCAGGCTCAGACATGGGCTTTGAGTCGCCTGCTAACTAGAGTCACGTCTCCTGTCTTCTTCAGTGGGTGATATTTCTTTTGTGCGAGGTAGGCCCCTGTGCCAAAGCACTCTTGAGATGCCTCCCATGGAGGATGCGTCCCTCCAGCCCCGTGCAATTCACAGGCTCCAAAGCACATCGCCAGTGGAGAGAGATGTTCGTGAGGCAGCGCCCTGGATTATATCATGGCCATCAGACTCTCACAGGAAGCTGGGACATAGCGACCCCTAGGCTGTACTTAAGTTTGTCCCCTTGTCCATCGGTAGCCCATTGTCCGTGGAATATATTCGACTGCTAACTTGTGGTAAGTTCTTTCCCATGAAGATCCTGAGACAAAGCAGGATCCTCAGCAAATACAACTTAGGTTCTCAAACTGAGGCCCCCTGCATCTGTATATCTGGCCTTTGAGGCACACTGGACATGTTTCTTGACCCTCCATTTTTCCATCCTCCTAATTCATGGCATTTATCATCTGGACCTCTCTTTGGTTAGCATCATCAAGGCTGCCTCCTTGCACCTCTCATGCTGTATTTTGTTTTGTTTTTTTAAAACCCTGAGGTAATGGGACAGAGGCTGTCTGAGTGCGACCAGGTGTCCTGTCTGCGGGTTGTGGAGAGCAAAGACGAGAGGAGGTCTGCTCCCCTCGCTCCATCCCTACCACTTCCCCAGACCTCCATGTCTCCCGTCTTCTAACCTTGCTCCCTCCATACCCATGAGAAGCTGAGAAGCAGGCCCTTGATGTGAGTGTGAAAGGATTTCAATCTCAAATAGAACCACAGGACTTAAAATGGAGAGTCTCACACATGTGCCCTCAGGAAGACAAAAGTTAAGGACTGATTTATTCCCATAAATGCCTGATTTACAGAAAACTGGTAGTACTGGAATTTTCATGCCTGATGGGAGCTTGATCAGAGGTTGTCTCTTATCAACCTTGGGAAGTTTTGCCAGAGGCATAAATCAGAGATGACCCAGGTTGGGTTGGCCCCACAAAGTGGGCCAAATCGAGCTTTGTTTGTTTGTGTGCTAGACTGGTGCTGTCTGCATGGGAAGTTTTCAAGGCTGGTCTCCATTGGGTTTTGATTTTAACAAATTCTAACTGAACTTTCCCTTCTTCACATTCCCTGCCCATAAATACAGTCTACCATAATCCCTCAATGGACTCCCCTATAGCTTATGAAGTTTGTGTCCCAAATTGCAGTCCCTATGCTATTCCCAAACTCATCTTTTTGAGCTCGCCTGAGTTTGCCTCTCTGTTAGGTCTCCAGGGAAAACCAGTGGTGTGCACAGGGTATGTCTCTTACTGCAGGCAACTCAGAAATGGGTCAGAGGAATGTCTGCTCTATAAGGTGATTCCATTTTCCCAATAAAAACCTCCAAAGTGCTCTCAGTGTTGTTTTCATTTGCATTGCTTTTATGAACAAGGTTGATCATTTTCCATGAACTAGAAGTCACATGAAAATTCTTTTTCTGTGAACTCTTAATCATGTTATTTGCTCACGTTTTCTGTTAGATTGCTGATCCTTATTGATTTCCATGAGCTCTTCATATATTAAGGAAATGAACGTCTTGCTGTGAAATGAACTGTAATGTCTCCCAGTTTGACATTTGTTTTTTGACTGTGATCATGATGGTTTGGGTCACTCATACTTTTTTTTTTACATAGTCAAATTATCAATCTTTTCTTTTATGGCTTCTGGGACTTGAGGGGTAATTAGAAGACTTTTTTTCTTTTTAAATATATGTTTCTAATAAATAGAAAGAATATCTTAGAACATATGAAAACTGATTAAGGCTGGACTCAGACACCTGGGTGCCCTGGGTGGGCTAATAATTGAGACATAGAAAACTAATATTCTTTAAATATTTGATGCAGTTCATTTAGAGAACAAGGTGGAAGGTGGAGGAGGCAGCAGCCTGAGCAGTTGAGCTCTCCCTGAACATGCATACCTCACACAGGAAACAAATGCTCCATGTCAACAGAACCCACTTCCCTGAAAGGTGGCTGGCAGCCAGCCAGTGGTAAGTCCAGCCTAGGGGCTCCCGGGCAGGCCCCTGGGTGGATGAGGGGTCCTGCCCCTCCCCCTGACACAACATCCTCGAAGTCACACGTCCTACTCTCTCTGAGAGGAGTTCTTGGAAATGCAGTTTTCTTCACCTGACTGTATTTTATGGGTGGTTTTAGAATTTCTGTGACATTTTCTTGCCCTCTGTGCCCTGAGGGATCCATCCAGCTGGCCAACTCTCCAACCTGGCTCTGCAAGTCAGACTCAGGAAACAGATTCGGCCCCAGGAGGGCCGGGTGAGGGCTGGCAATCACCGGGAGGATGAAAAACAAGTCTGATGGATGGCAAAAGGAAGCAGCTGGGTGTGGTGAGGGGATGGTTTCCTCCTCCTTGTGTGAGCTGCAGAAAGGGGTTCGGAAAGGGACACGCAGCTCACATATGGATAAGCCCCGTGGGTACAGGGGATAAAGTGCTATGGTGTGTTAACCAGCTCTGAACTAGAGAAGGAACCACAATAATTTTTTTTTTAGTTTTTTTCAAATTTCAACTTTATTGAGGTAAAATCAACAAATTCTAAGATATTTATAAAGTGTAGATCATGGTGATTTGATATATGTATACATTGTTAAAGGAGTTCCTACAGGTAAATAATAAACGCATCAATCACCCCACAAATATATCTTTTTTTTTCTATCTAGTGAGAACATTTAAATCCTACTCTCAGCGAACTCACTACCCTTTCATATCTCTTTCTGTCAAAACTGTTGATGATAGTTACATACAAGAGAGGTTATTGGTGCCAAATGAGTAAATGAGTGGAAAGGAACAGACGGATTTTTGCTTAGTGACAACATTTGTGAGGATTTTTTTAAATCTAGATACTCTAAAATCAAGAGAAAACTGTGTTAATATTTCAAACATTTCTGAATAAGTCAAGAAAGAGACAAGGACATCACTGAAAAGTTATATTCACTCATCCGCCCTGGGCCACACCTGAGAGCAGAGTCTAAGGGATGCTCAGAGTCCCCACGCTCCTGGTGAGATGCCCCCTGGTCTCAAGACCACAAACCCTGGGAGATCTCTGAAACCACCCTCTTCCTCCCGCACTGGCATCCCAACTTTGCTCCAGCATCACTGCGCACAGTTCCAGGGGGATGTGCCACGCCAGGCCTAAGCCAGTTGTTGCCATCCAGCAACCTGCTGACAATGGGGATTGGACTAAGACAATGTTCCTGCTTCTCCACGTTTTTTATTTTTAAGTGGGCATCCTAAGGAAACCATTTGAGATATTTTTTTTCCTAATTGTCCCCTCCACCCTCATGAAATTTTAATACCATAGATATACTCAATATGTGTTTAGTACTCTCTGTGTGTCTGCGCTTTATAAATGAAATGAGAATGACTTCTTTGCCCCTGCCAAGAACCCACTTTCACCCCTTTTGAGGGCAATATGGTTCCCATTAAGAATGCACTACAAGGGGTGGCTACACTGTTGATAATATCAGAAGACTGGAAATCACTCAAATGTCTGTCAATAAGAACTGATGGAAGGGTTCCGGGAAGATGGCAGCAAGAGCAGGGTGGCAGAAATCTCCTCCCAAAACCATATATATCTATGAAAATACAACAAATACAACTATTCCTAAAAGACAAACCAGAAAATACAGTACACCAGACAGGCTACAGATACATCTGAGAGAACTCAGCATCTCATGAAGCGGGTAAGATACAAAGCCGCGACTCAGCAGGACCCGAGCACTCCCCTACCCCAGCACACCGGCTGGAGGAGAGGATTCAGAGCCGGGAGGGAGTGGAAGTACAGGTCTGTGAAATAACCAGCCCTGGTGATCTGCACCGGGAGCAGTGACACACATCTCGCAGTGTATCAGATATTGGAGAGATAGAAGGTACAGGTTTTGAGCTGGGAACGCACCGTCCTTGCAGCAGGCTCCCTGGGACAAAAGAAAAGCGCGCGCCTTTTTTTTTTTGGCAGTCTTAAAGAGATGGGCCCAATGGAGGAATACGATCATCCCAGCACACTCAGCCCAACAGGCTGGGAGTCCTGAGGAATTTTGGACTCCTTGGCTGGCAACTGGGAAAAAGTAGCCGCACTGAGATTTCACACAGAGAAAAACAGACTCCCATTCGTTCCCACCCTGGCCAGAGCTACAATCAGCTCTGCAGAGATGCGCAGCCACAGCTGCGGAATAGTGGAGCAACAGCGCCACCTACAGGATCCTTACAGAATGTACTCCCGGTAGGCGGGGTTTTTTTCCTTTTTCTTTTCTTTCTTTCCTTTTTTTCTCTTTCTCTCTCTTCCTTCTCTTTTTCTTTTTAAGTCTTAAAGAGCCCAGCTGACATACGTGGCACCTACCAGCGACCACTATTATCACCATGAAAAGAGAGGAATATGGTACAGACTAAGCTCAACCAGACCCAGACAACACCAGAGAGGGAGACTGAAGGGATGGAAATGCACAAACTTCCTGAAAAACAATTCAGAATAAAGGTCATAATCATGCTGATGAATCTACAGAGAAATATGCAAGAGCTGAGGGAGGAAGCAAGGGAAGTCAGGAAAAACAATGCAGAAATGAGACAAGCCATTGACAGGCTTAGCATCAGACTAGACGAGATGCAAGAGACTGTTAATGGAATAGAAATCAGAGAACAGGAATACAGAGAAGCTGAGGCAGAGAGAGAGAAAAGGATCTCTAGGAATGAAAGAATATTAAGAGAACTGTGTGACCAATCCGAACGGAACAATATTCGCATTATAGGAGTACCAGAGGAAGAAGAGAGAGAAAAAGGGATGGAAAGTGTCTTTGAAGAAATAATTGCTGAAAACTTCCCCATGTTGGAGAAGGAAATAGTTTCGCAGTACATGGAAGCTCACAGATCTCCCAAACAAGGGACCCAAGGAAGACAACACCAAGACACATAATAATTAAAATGGCAAAGATCAAAGATAAAGACAGAGTATTAAAGGCAGCTAGAGAGAGAAAAAAGATCACCTACAAAGGAAAACCCATCAGACTATCATCAGACTTCTCAAAAGAAACCTTACAGGCCAGAAGAGAATGGCATGATATATTTAACGTTATGAAACAGAAGGGCCGCGAACCAAGAATATTGTATCCAGCATGATTATCATTTAAATATGACAGAGGGATTAAACAATTTCCAGACAAACAAAAGTTGAGAGAGTTTGCCTCTTATAAACCACCACTACAGGATGTCTTAAACGGACTGCTCTAGAGGGAAGCACCACTAGGCTAAAAAGATGTCACTAGAGAAAATAAAATCATAGCAAAGAAAGCAGACCATCCAAATACTAACTAAAGGCAAAGAATAAAACACCTAGTATATAAAGAATGGAGGAGGAAGAATAAGAAGGGAGAGAAATAAAGAAAAATCAGACAGTGTTTACAATAACGTAACAAGAAAGTTAAGTTAGATTGTTAGATAGTAAAGAAGCAACCCTTGAACCTTTGGTAACCACGAATCTAAAGCCAGCAATGGCAATAAGTACATATTAATCGATAATCACCCTAAATGTAAATGGACTGAATGCACCAATCAAAAGACACAGAGTAACAGAATGGATAAAAAAGCAAGACCCATCTATATGCTGCCTACAAGAAATTCACCTCAAACCCAAAGATATACACAGACTAAAAGTGAAGGGATGGAAAAAGATATTTCATGCAAACAACAAGGAGAAAAAAGCAGGTGTTGCAGTACTTGTATCAGACAAAATAGACTTCAAAATGAAGAAAGTAGCAAGAGATAAAGAAGGACATTACATAATGATAAAGGGGTCAATCCAACAAGAGGATATAACCATTATGCATATATATGCACCCAACACAGGAGCGCCCGCAATGTGAAACAAATACTAACAGAATTAAAGGAGGAAATTAAAGACAGCAATGCATTCATTTTAGGTGACTTCAACACACCACTCACTCCAAAGGACAGATCAACCAGACAGAAAATAAGTAAAGACACAGAGGCACTGAACAACACACCAAAACAGATGGACCTAACAGACATCTACAGAACTCTACACCCAAAAGCAACAGGATACACATTCCTCTCAAGTGCACATGGAACACTTTCCAGAACAGACCACATACTAGGCCACAAAAAGAAGCTGTCACTAAAGTCAAAAATACTGGAATTCTACCAACCAACATCTCAGATCACAAAGGTATAAAACTAGAAATAAATTTTAGAAAGAAAACAAAAAGGCTCACAAATACATGGAGACTTAACAACATTCTCCTAATTAATCAATGGGTTAATGACCAAATCAAAACAGAAATCAAAGAATATATACAGACTAATGACAACAACAACACAAAGCCACAACTTCTGTGGATGCAGCAAAGGCAGTTCTAAGTGGAAAGTATATTGCAATCCAGGCCTATCTAAAGAAGGAAGAACATTCCCAAATGAATAGTCTAAAGACATAATTACTGAAATTGAAAAAAGTCCCACCAGAAGGAGGGACATAATAAAGATCAGAGAAGAAATAAATAAAATTGAGAAGAATAAAACAATAGAAAAAATCAGTGAAACCAAGAGTTGGTTCTTTGAAAAAATAAACAAAATAGAAAACCCCCTAGCCAGACTTATTAAGAGAAAAAGAGAATCTACACACATAAACAGAATCAGAAATGAGGAAGGAAAAATAACGACAGACCCCACTGAAATACAAAGAATTATAAGAGAATATTATGAGAATCTATATGCTAACAAGCTGGAAAACATAGAGGAAATGGACAACTTCTTAGAAAAACACAACCTTCCAAAACTGACCAAACAAGAAGCAGAAAAACTAAACAGACCAATCACCAGCAACGAAATTGAAGCAGTAATCAAAAAACTACCCAAGAACAAAACCCCCGGACCAGAGGGATTCACCTCTGAATTCTACCAGACATATAGAGAAAAATAACACCCATTCTCCTTAAGTTTTCCAAAAAATAGAAGAGGAGGGAATACTTCCAAACTCATTCTATGAAGCCAGCATCACTCTAATACCAAAACCTGGCAAAGACCTCACCAAAAAAGAAAATTACAGACCAATATACCTGATGAACAAAGATGCAAAAATACTCAACAAAATATTAGCAAACCGAATTCAAAAATACATCAAGAGGATCATACACCATGATCAAGTGGGATTCATCCCAGGGATGCAAGGACGGTACAACATTCAAAAATCCATGAACATCATCCACCACATCAACAAAAAGAAGAACAAAAACCACACGATCATCTCCATAGATGCTGAAAAAGCATTTGACAAAATTCAGCATCCATTCCTGATTAAAACTCTCAACAAAATGGGTATAGACAGCAAGTATCTCAACATCATAAAGGCCATATATGACAAACCCACAGCTAACATCATTCTTATAACAGCGAGAAGCTGAAAGCTTTTCATCTAAGATCGGGAACAAGACAGGGATGCCCACTCTCTCCACTGTTATTCAACATAGTACTGGAGGTCCTAGCCACGGCAATCAGACAAAACAAAGACATACAAGACATGCAGATTGGTAAAGAAGAAGTCAAATTGTCACTATTTGCAGATGACATGATATTGTACATAAAACTCCCTAAAGACTCCATTCCAAAACTACTAGAACTAATATCTGAATTCAGCAAAGTTGCAGGATACAAAATTAACACACAGAAATCTGTTGCTTTCCTATACACTAACGATGAACTAAAAGAAAGAGAAATCAGAAAAACAATTCCATTCACAATTGCATCAAAAAGAATAAAATACCTAGGAATAAACCTAACGAAGGAAGTGAAAGACCTGTACTCTCAAAACTACAAGACACTCCTAAGAGAAATTACAGAGGACACTAACAAATGGAAATGCATCCCATGCTCTTGGCTAGGAAGAATAAATATTGTCAAAATGGCTATACTACCTAAAGCAATCTACAGATTCAATGCAATCCCTATCAAACTACCAACAGCTTTCTTCAATGAACTGGAACAAATAATTCTAAAATTCATATGGAACCACAAAAGACCCCGAATAGCCAAAGCAATCCTGAGAAGGAGGAATAAAACAGGGGGAATTACACTCCCTGACTTCAAGCTCTACTACAAAGCCACAGTAATCAAGACAATTTGGTATTGGCACAAAAACAGACCCACAGACCAGTGGAACAGAATAGAAAATCCAAACATTAACCCAAACATATACAGTCAATTAATATTTGATAAAGGAGCCTTGGATATACAATGGGGAGATGACAACCTCTTCAGCAGCTGGTGTTGGAAAAACTGGACAGCTCCATGGAAGAGAATGAAACTGGACTACTGTCTAACCTCATACACAAAAGTCAACTCAAAATGGATCAAAGACCTGAATGTAAGTCATGAAACCATGAAACTCTTAGAAAAAACATAGGCAAAAATCTCTTGGACATAACATGAGCGACTTCTTTATGAACATATCTCCCCAAGCAGGGGAAACAAAAGCAAAAATGAACAAGTGGGACTATGTCAAGCTGAAAAGCTTCTGTACAGCAAAGGACACCATCAGTAGAACAAAAAGACATCCTACAGTATGGGAGAATATATTCATAAATGACGTATCAGATAAGGGGTTGACATCCAAAATATATAAAGAACTCACGCATCTCAACAAAGATAAAGTAAATAATCCAATTAAGAAATGGGCAGAGGACATGGATAGACACTTCTCCAAAGAAGAAACTCAGATGGCCAGCAAGCACATGAAAAGATGCTCCACATCACTAATCATCAGAGAAATGCAGATTGAAACCACAATGAGATATCACCTCACACCAGTGAGGATGGCCAACATCCAAAACACAAACAACAACAAATGTTGGCGAGGATGTGGAGAAAAGGGAACCCTCCTACACTGCTGGTGGGAATGCAAATTAGTTCAACCATTGTGAAAAGCAGTATGGAGGTTCCTCAAAAAACTCAAAATAGAAATAGCATTTGACCCAGGAATCCCACTCCTAGGAATTTACCCTAAGAATGCAGCAGTGCAGTTTGAAAAAGACATATGCACCCCTATGTTTATCGCAGCACTATTTACAATAGCCACGAAATGGAAGCAACCTAAGTGTCCACCAGTAGATGAATGGATAAAGAAGAGGTGGTACATATACACAATGGAATATTATTCAGCCATAAGAAGAAAACAAATCCTACCATTTGCAACAACATGGATGGAGCTAGAGGGTATTATGCTCAGTGAAATAAGCCAAGTCAAAAAAGACAGGTATCAAATGATTTCACTCATTTGTGGAGTATAAGAACAAAGAAAAAAACTGAAGGATCAAAATACTAGCAGACTCACAGAACCCAAGAATGGACTAATAGTTACCAAAGGGGAAGGGACTGGGGAGAATGGGTGGGAAGGAACAGGGGGGGAAAAGGGGCATTACGATTAGCAGATGTAATGTTGGGGGGCCACGGGGAGGGCTGTACAACTCAGAGAAGACAAGTAGTGACTCTATAGCATCTCACTATGCTGATGGACAGTGACTGTTATGGTGTTGGTGGGGGGGACCTGATTAAGGGAGTAGTTTAATCACCATAATATTGCACATGTAATTGTAGATTAATGATACCAAAATAAACTATAAAAATAAAAAGTAGAACAGATGGAACAAATTATGCTATAGCCAAGGAATATGATACTAAGTAGCCACACACAAAAAATGCGGAGTCCTTCCATGTGCTAATACCCATGTGGAAACAAGATTTCCAAAAATGCAAGAAGCAGAACAAGGTTTACAAAACAATACCATTCTTGTAAAAACAGGTAAGAATGTATATGTGTATGTATTCCTAAATCATTGCAGAAAAAATTTATGTTGCAGTAGCGACCTTGGTGCACTTCAAGGGAAGAAAATGATATAACAGGACAGAGAGGGGAGACAAACTTTTGACTATGTACTTGAACCATGTGATTGTGTTGCCTGTTCAAATATTAAACGTAAAAAATTCTGAATGTAAACTTAGCATTTATGTGCATTAGGTGCATCTTCTTAAAACATGAGTGCTAACAAAATTAGGAGTGTTCCGTTTTTATATCACCAATTGAGGGACGGTCTCGGTAGCCGGATTTAAGGAACTGATAGAGTAGCAAGTGGCTTTTGCCTCCATTTTCCATTTCTGCAACATTGGAGTAAGTGTTAATCACCGTGGGATTTTCCATAACATATCCACAACTGGAAGAAAACTCAGTGCGGAGCTCGAAAATGGCCTTTCCCAGACTCCCCGTTTTCATCTCTCTGCTCAGGCACACGGCTAACTTGTGCACAGGCACATGCTGTTAGCACCCTTGTGGTTTACACAGTGACTTTTCACCTGTCACAGTAACTTCTGTTCTTGGGCAAAGTGTCCTTGCTGATTTGGTGAATATTCAGCAGCCTAATTTCCCTCAAACATTTCCCACTTCAGTGCCTTATTTTCTAGGCCTGGAAAATCAAAAGCCAAGGAGGAGCTCTTTAGACATTCAGTTCACTGGATCCTTCCCCCGTCTGTTACTGGTTATCATCCAGTTGGATGAAGCTTCATTAAGCTCTTGTGTAAATTTAGTCATCAGGTTGCCATCAGTTAAGTACGGATTCATGGAACAGGCCCTGGTTCCACTCTTGATAGAATCCACATCTTAGCCCAAAAGTACTGCAGGGTGTTTTATTGATGATTAACTGGTATAGAATCATGGAGAAAAAAAAACAAAAAAACCCAGAGTATCACTGACATTCTTTTCAAAGGGTGTGGAAGCACTGCAAATATGACAGCATGTCCACAGCTGTTAATAGTCAACAGTGTGACATCATTGTGTTACATCACCTTGAACTCATCAATATTCCATTTCTTAATTCTTGCAAATATGATCTTCAAATATAATTCACTGTGCCGCCTAGGTTTGGTGGAAGGATCCAGACCGCCTTTGGGTTGATGTAGCATGGCCAAGAGTGGGGACACAATCGAGGATCTCTGGGTGCAAAATGGGATGTGGCCCTCCCTGTTGAGGGGTCAGCGTTAGTGAGGCTTGAAGGATCAGGAGCTGGTAAGGAGGGAAACGTCATGGGGTGTGTGGGGGCTCCAGGGTTACAGGGACACACACCTCTATGGGTCTCTCATGGATGATGGAGAGCCCACACCCCCAAGTCAGCCTGCTGAGGTCGTGGTTAATGCCTGATGGGGGTACAGCGTGGGGCTCCAGGGCCAGGAGACTGAGCTCCTAGACTTCTAGCATGAACAGGGCCCTGCTCAAGCCAATTTACTTTCCTCACAAAAGGCCTCTCTTTGTCCTCACCAAACAGGTCCTGTTCATGCCCCAAATCCTTAGAGGTTACCAAATTGTAGTATAACATTTTTAAAAGACAATTTTTAGTGCACTAGTTGTTAATCGTCACTTTGCCCTCCCGAGGACGAGAGCTAGTGTACCCTTAGCTAGTTGTACATTCTTTTGAGGCTTATGAGAACTCGTTCATTGAAGCAGAATTAAATTAAAATGTAATATGCTATACTGTAGATTTATTCTAGGAATAATGAAAAAGTAATTTATTGTTAGGGTGTGAGGTCAGAAAGGTGAAGCATCAGAGAGGTCTAATGGTTGACTAATTGCATTTATTCATTCAGGTGTTGAGAGGACACAGACCCCTGTCACTCTATAAAGATTCAAATCTCTAGGCCTACCCATTAGCTAGGAGAGGCAGGGTACTTGATTGACAGCCTCACTAAGTCTGTGTGGATTGAGGGGGGCAAGAGAAAAGGGTTCTGAGCAAGCAAAAGCAATAGATTCCATTACAAACTGCATACTTATTTCGTGCTTTTAATCCATTCCCCCACCATCAGCAATACTCATTCAAGTGTCCAGAATGTCCAGAGCCTTAAATTAGGGATTCAAGTCTTTCTGCTTGAGGAGATGACAGCCTAGCTGGAGAACAGACATGCTAACATGCCCACTAGTAAACTTGGAGATAAAATCAAATACAAGTTTACATGCTTCAAAAAAAAAAGACATACCTGCTCTAAAGCAGAACCTGCAACTAGTCACTGTTGGTGACTGTCCCTCTGACAGTCTGAAACAGAAGAATCTACTTCAGGGATTCCCAAATTTTCCCAGTATGAGGAACCTTTTTAAAAAAATTTCAAGGACCTCCTCCGTGTTAGTTGTCATGTTTCTGTATATTCCTTTAACAAACTAGGAAGGCCCACAAATACGTTTACCAATGTCTTGCAATAACCCAGACTTCCACCAGGGGGAGGCAGCGCACATGTTTTTAACCCACGAGGCTACCGACTGGTACACCGTTTGGATTCGATGGACGGTGTGACTTCTAATAACTCAATTTGTTGACAGTTCTTCCTGTATCACTAATGTGAATATAGGATTTGGATAACTGTCTTAGAGAGATCTGTGGGATAAAAGAAAAACCTAGGCTTTGAAACCTGAAGACGTGATTCCGGCTCTGCTTCCCTGTGTGTAAACTGTGTGATCTTCGCAAATTTATCACCTTCATTTTAAAATAATAGGCATCAGAGTAACCTAGGCCCTACCTTCCTTATAGGGCCGTTCTGAAGAGAAAATGTCTTTAACCTGAAATATCAATCAGCTTAATCCTCTGTAAAAACCTCCCCCTTCTCGCCGCCAAGCTTCTTTGTGAGCAGTGAACAATACCGGGTGCTAAGCGCCCCCTCGGCGAGGAGGAGACTGTGGCCGCTCCTCGGTAGTTTGTGTCTTACCCCCTGTAAATATCTCCCAAGTAAAAGAAAAGGTCTAGATCTGTGCTGTCCAATGCGATAGCCATTTGCCCCATGTAACTGCTGAACCTTTGAAATGTTGGCTTCTCTGAGCTGAGGTGTGCTGTAAAGTGTAAAATTCACATCAATTTTCGAAGACAAAAAATATGTGGATAAAATGAAGTTCCTGTGGCCAGGATTCTCACCTGGCCCTGGTTGGCTAGCTCACTACACACATGTGGACAATACGTTGTTATTTACTCTATATAAAGAGCCCTGCCCAGTGCTCTGGGCGACACGGTGACACGGCTGCAATGCTGCAGGAGAGCATAGATGAGGCTGGAGTGGTGACAGGGCCGAGGACAGAGGCCCAGAGGACGGCTGTGTGGGCAGAGAGGCCCAGAGGCAGAGACCGGCTTGCTGCTTGCAGACTCGCTCTGA
>JAVSCE010018775.1:0-35931 GCA_032199065.1 Smutsia gigantea
CACCTCTTCTGCTTCCCAACTCCATACCTCTCTTGATGGCCCGGGGGCTGCCCACTCCACTGGTCTTCCTGGACTCGGCGCAGGGGACTGAAGTTCGGAAACTCGCCTGAGAGCTGCAGTCATCATCTGACCCCGAGGACTCGTCCACAAAGGGCACAGCGCTGATCTGCGTGGCTCTCTGCAAGACAGACCCCCACTGCAGCTCAGGTTGCAAAACAAGGCCGATCCCATCTACACTTGCACTCAGGCTCCAGGGGCCCAGCGTATGGCCGATACAGCCTGTCTGGGGCACACGGATGCCATCATTCAACTGGAGCACCCAACAGCCCGCAGGCCCTTCCTGTCCTCACCTCCATGCTTCTCCTTGGGCCTCCCTCCCCCACACATCATTTTCTGTGGTCCCCAAAGGAGCTGCCCGCTCCATCCAGGCTGAACACCTGGCCCCTGTGACCCTTGCTCCCTGCCACTAGAGGGCCAGAAAGCCATACAAAGGGCCAAGCGCGAAACAGGAGCTTTAAAAATGTGTGGGGAGAATGAAACGAGATCGTGTCAATTGGCAAACATTTAAAAAGACTGATTATCTCAATGTCGGTGAAATTTGGGGAAAAGGATACTTTGTAGTATAATAAAGCCTTTTTAGAAGGAATTTGGCACAACCTGTCAAAATTTAAAACACACATACCATTTGCCCATAAATTCCACTTCCAGAACTCTCCCCTACGGAAATACATATACATAAGTGCACAGAGGTATCTGCACAATGACGTTCATCACAACATTGATTTTAGAGAAAAACAGCAACATGACCCAGAGTCATTCAGTGGAGACATGACCTAAATAAACTGTCAATGAGTAGTCGTGGGGCATCTATACCAAGGGGTACATGACAGCCCTAAAAAAAGGAAGCAGAGCTGTGTGTGATGCATGACAGGAAGACCCGACATGTGGTTGGGTGAACACACAGTTCAGAATGACATGGTAATGTGATCCCGTGTGTGTGCGTGTGCACATGAACGCACATGTGACCGCGACAGAGGCAGAGCATCTGTAAGTGCATTTGTAAATGCATCAGAGGGCCTTACAGAATAAACACCACACCATTCATGACGGTTGCCTCTGCAGTTAGGAATTAGGAAACAGCAACATGAGAGCAAATTTCACTTCTGGCTTTTTATTCTTCTATAAAAAGTTTTACAAAGTATTACTGTTTGTAATGATCTCAAAGGCCAATAACAAAAAGGGACAAAAACGTGTACGAGAACATCATGGTGCAGTTATATCTGAATTTTGTTAAACAACATATAGAGATGTTATGGGAGTATATGTTGGAACACGTGTAAAGAATTCTGGAAGGTGCCCTTCTGCCCTCTGGACAGATGTGGACAGACGTGGAGGAGAGGTGGGACAGACAGAGATTTAACCTCTAGCTTTTTACTGTGCCACAATCATATGGATTCAAAATTTTCAAATGTAGAATTTTTCTAATAAAAATCTAATAAAGATAAGCAATAAAAATAAAATTATATATGGGGGTGCTGAGTCATGTGTCTGCAGAAGCCTGACCCTAGAGCCCCACTCCAGCCATTGCATGGACAAGGGGCCCCTCCGGAAAGGGACACCCTCTCCTTGGACAGCAACTTCTTACCCCCTTCAGAGCTGTGTAGACAGGCACGGTGACATTCTTGTAGACAAGGCCAGAGAAAGGCCCAGGGGACACAAGGGCAGGAGGGCTCGAAGCTGGAGGCGGTAGGGAAGAGGGGTGAGATTAACTCGGGTGACATAGAGCAGTAAGGGGTGGGGGGGTGGAGACCTGGGCAAAGCGAGGACACCTGTGCAGACAGCACTCCCAGAAAGAGCACTCTGGGAGACAGGCCACGGGATGCGGCCGAGGCCTTCCTAAGTTCCACTCTTGCCAAGGTGAGTTACAAATCATGCAGCTATGGGGCTCTCACATCACTGACGGGGCTCTGTGGCTGGCTGGTGACTCAGGAGCCAGTGGGTGAGGATACAGCTCCTTCAGGGGCTCCTTCAGGGGCTCTTCCCACCCACAGCCCTTGCAGGGAAGAAGGGAACCTGGTGCAGGTAGAAGGTGGGGCTGGAGGACACTGCCTCTAAAGTCGCTTGTAGCTCTGTAACCGGCCACCACTCTGCATCCACTCCCAGCTGGCAGGTGATGAGCTGCACCTGCACAGCTCCTTTTCTCCGCAAGGTAGGCCTGGCTGTGTGAGCTCACCTGAACCTCGCCTGGTAGGGGCATGAATTGTGTGCCAAGTGCCCCTGGCCCTGGGTGCTGCTCAGTTTCCCCCCCCACACCCCCACCCCGCCCAATGTGGACAGCTCACTTGGGACTCACCGCAGCACATGGCATTACTTCTGGGAGACACGTCCGAGAGCCGCATTCCTGCCGTGGCCACAGCATAGATCCGACTCTCCTGGAAAGGGAGGTCCCAGAAAGGTCAGGGTGCAGCCCTGTGCCCATGCCAGTCCCTCCTGGGCGTGGAGGAAAAGCATGCTTTGGAAGCAGGCAGGCCTGGTCCACATGCAGGCTTAGCCAGTTACTGGCGGGGGAACCTTGGGCAACTCACACCATCTCTGAGCCTCATTTTTCTCAGCTCTAAAATGGGGGTAATAATGCTCACCTTTAAGGGTGTTGTGAAAATCAATGCAATTATTGATGTAAACATCTAACAGCTGGACTATAATCACTGCCCAACAGATGTTCGGTCCCCCGCTTGCCTCCAAGCTACCCTTAGGGCAAAGTTCTGGAGGAGAAGGGTCACTGACCTGTTTCTCTGAATTGTACCCATTTCAGAGGCTTGGGTCTCAGGCTCCCACATCTAGAAGTTGGGGTGGTGACAATGAGAAATTCAGAGCTCCATGGTGATGGCATGCCCTTGGTAAGCCAGTTGTGTGGAAGCTGGGACACATTTTTTTTTTCTACAGTAATAACAGTACATCACGGGCTTCAGCTCAGCCTACAAAGCCTGTCCAGCTCAGTCAGGCCCCAGAACCCTGCTGCAGAAGACACACTGACGGGGAGCCATCACCCTCAATTCTTGCTCTCTCCTCGGGATCCCTGGGTCTGAAGCAGACCCACAGGCCCAGAGACCTTTTCTGATGGTTTCGATTTCCCAAACAACCCATGAGGCTTTTCCGTATCTCTTTTTTCCATTCAAGGTACAGGGAAAAACAAAGGCCCCCTCAGGTGACACGTGAGTCACAAGGACTAGGGAAGGTCGTCGGGGCTGGGGCTGGAAGGAAGGTGGGATGCTTTTGGGGAGCTCCCTAGAGGGGCAACAGCTCTGGGGCACCCGGGGGAGGGCGTGGGGGTGGCGAGTCCTGGGATGAGGTTCTTAGGTAAGTGGAGTGAGACAAGTAAGAGATGAGGCAGTGGGGAGGACAGGGCGCTCCTGAGCTGATGTAAGGCAGATAAATTCGGTCCAAATAGTAAAATTAGGCATAAAGAAAATTATTCCTGACAGTAGTCATTGTGGAATTCAGCCAACTTCACAGAGGAAATGAAAGTGAAGCTTGAGAGCTTTAGGCTAAACAGAGGTAGGAGTGCTTTATGAAAGGCGATATATCTAATGCCCAACTCACAAGGTTATTTTGAGGATCAACAGAAAAAGGGCTCTGCAAACTCTAAACTGGCTAATAAGCCGATCTGCCTCCCTCCAACTGAGGAACACCTTTCTCTCAGCTGTCACCCGTGACTTTCCCCAAAGGTGACTGCCCAGTGGGTCCCACCTGGCAGACAGCTTGGGCTCCCCAGCCGCTGCTCTTTCCTAAGCTGGCAGGGACCTGGAGGAGATGGCCCTGTCTCTGGTTTTCCTTAGGAGCAAGTTACAAAGAGGACTGCGAACAGGAGACACTTGTCTGGTCTGGCTGATTCTGGGTCCCGGAGCCCAGCTGAGGGCAGGGAGAGCCTGTGGGAAGACCTGCATCTCTTTCATACCTTCATCTCCAGAGCTGGGCTGATGTTCACGTGAGGAACATGTCTGCTGAAGTATTTTATGTATTTATTCTCTCCCTGTTTCTCTCGTGTGTCTCCCCCGCCCCATGCTCAGCATGTACAGGCAGAACATGAGGTTCTCAGCCCTCGGCCGGATTTTGGCAAAATAGCAGAAGCGAGCAACACTTTTCTCCGGTAACACCTGCTGTGCCCTCCTGCCGCGTCCCTGCCTGAACGCTCCTGCACTGCCCACTTCTGCTTTAGGATCCCAGAGCATTTGGATTTACAAGACAATAACGAATAAGAGAAGGGATGGTTCTGAGGGCTCCAGACCTGGCCTGGCCCTTTTCCCGTTTTCAAATTCCTTTCCACCTTCGTCCCACCTGCACCTTCGCTCCTTCTCTGCCCACTGCTCCTCTAGCTTACCCTTCTCCTCTGGGAGGCAGCCTTAGACGGCACTCTCATGCTTCTGGGGCTTCAGGGACAGGTCAGCCGTCCACGGCCTGAAGACTGACTGGCCAGGGGGACCTCCGAGCCCCCCAGCCCTCCTCCCAGTGTGGGCTGTGTCTCTGGTCACCCAGGTCACAGGGCAGCAATCCACACTGGTCGGCAACCGCTGCCAAGGATGTGGCCCTAAGTGGGGGGCAGTGAGGCTCCCACGACTAAGAGCACTTCAAAATGAAACCCTGGAAGGCTCTGCGGAAAGGCGGGCCCCCCAGGCAGTGCTGTGGGATGGTACAGCCCCCAGTACCCGATTCCCTGGGCTGCCAAGAGCCTGACAGCAGACGTCCCCCACAGCAGCACCCAGGGGTCCAACGACGAGTAGGAAGCTGCCATCCGCTCTCCGATGTCCCTAAGAGGCAGAACAGCTAGAGGGCTAGAGCGAGGCTCTGCAGGCAGCCAGGCCTCTCCTAAAAGCCTGTCCCCTCACTAACCAGTACATGGCTTTGAGCAAGTAACTACATCTTGGGGAGATGTTTCTATACATGTGGGGAGGGCAGTTTCTTAATCCATAATGAGGAAATCACACCTAACTCCTGGCATCGGTAAGGAGTCTTGCCCACGTGCCAGGCTCTGTGCCCAGCGCTCGGCACCCGGTATCTCACTGATGACCTGTGCAACCTTAGTAACGCCCGCCCACCCTACCCCGTTTTTATTTTAACATTTTATCATGGAAAATGTCAAACAGACACAAAAGTGGAAAAGCACAATGGCCTCCTCTACCCATCACCCAGCTCTACAAGGATTACCGCTCAGTTGGGCTTGTTTCATGGGGATCCCCGACCCAGACCATTGATTCCGAGGCACCTGTATCCATTATAACAGCTAAGGCAGCCGAGGCTCCGAAACACTCACAAGGAGCACTGCTGCGCCGCTACGGCGAGGACTTCCCCCACACCAACACGCTTAACCCCCTAGAACACGCGCCTCCCCCAACCTGGTACCCGGTGCTGACCCTCCCAGGAGGCCTTGCCCGCCTCCCTCCCTCAGGGCCGACTGGTTTTGGTCAGGGGTAGAATTCCACGTGGCAGATACTAAAGGAGGTACTGATACCCCATTTTACAGACAGGAAAACCAAGGCAGAGAGGTTTAGTAACTTGCCCCCAATCACACAGCAATTCAACCCTAGAAGTTTGATTCTGGGACCTGTGCTCTGAGCCACCAGACGGCACCACCTCAGAGAGTCATCAAGATTAAAGGAGAAAATGTGTACAACGCTCCCGGCTTGGTGTGTGGCACCAGGAAGTGCTCGCTCAGGAAATGACAGCCAGCCACTGCCCAGTCATTCCAGACCCTGGCTCTGCCCCTTGCTCGCTGAGTGAGCTGAGCAGGCTGGGTGGCATGTGCCTCCCAGAGCCACAGTGATGAAGCCAGCCGCATCTCATGAACAGTGTGTGGCTGTGTTCAGTGAATGCCAGCTCTGCCCCCTTGCCCCCTGCTAGCCCCCCCGGCTTCTTCTTACCCAGGATGGAAACCGGTGCAGAGGGGGTGTTGGAGGTTTGTCACCCAAACCCACTTCCTCCAGCTCAGCTCTGGGGGCCTCTGGGCTCTCTCTCTCCTCCTCCTTTCCCGCTGGGGGTTGTTCCTCCATATCCATCTTTTCCAGTTCCTCCCGGAGTTCAGCTCGGGCTTCCACCTCAGGAAGGCCAGAGGGGTGGAGGGCAGAGAGGGTTCCAATCTCAATGCTCACCACATGGTTGAAGTGCCCAGGACCCACCTGGGGCTGGCTGTGGTGCCGCTTGGCCAGCTGGATGCTGTCCCGGGGGGTGCTGGAAGCCCGCACCTTTGGTAGGGTCAGGCTGCAGCCAGGGCCACCTTCCCTGGCAGAGGTCTTTGTCCCAGGGAAAGTGCCTCCCTGAGTAGTGACCAGGCCCTCACCCCAGGAAGCTGAACCATGTCTGGGGGTGCGAGCCTTCACACACAGCTGGCCAGGAGGGCCCTCTCTTCCCAGACAAGGTGGACAGGTCTTCCCCTCTGATATTTGCCCAGGATGGACCACACTGGAACCCGAATCCTCTGACGGGCTTCCTGTTTGAGGAACAGAGTCCTCACTCTGCAGAGCACCCAGAGAAGGTGCAGTCATAGCTGCCTTCAGGGCACCCTGGGCCCGAGGACCACTGTCCTGCCCCATCAGCTGGGCTTCTGGCCCTGAAGGGACAGAATTCTGCTCTGGAGTTTCCTGGGTGGCCACTGGCAGCTTCGCCGAAGGTACCATCTGAAGAGCTGTGGTTGGGGCAAAAAACAGGCATATTGAGAGCTCCCTCAGCAGCGGCCCCCTCCCCCTGGCCTGCTCACCTCCTAGTGCATCTTGGAGGGCTCCCACCTGCCCTGCTAGGTGCTGATTATAGCTTTTCAACTGCTGATTCTCCATCTCAAGCTAGGCACAAAGAGAAATGAAGATTTAGAATACTCAGCCTACAGGTCCAGACATATAATTCAAAATAAGATTAAAATCATTTGCAAAGATCAAATTTGAAAAAGAACACTTGGTGCCCCACCAATCCAGTGCTGACCCTCCCAGGCAGCCTTGCCCTCCTCCCTCCCTCTCTGCTGACCGGCCTTGGTTGGGGTAGAATTCCATTTGGCAGTCCCTGCACTTTCTTTTCTAGATATTTTTAACCTTTAAAAATGTGAAATATAACACACACACAGAAAACTGCATAACTCATCAATGAATAGTTTAACAAATGATTCTGAAATGAATACTCATATGACCACCACCCAAGTTAAGAAAGAGAAATTTGCCAGCTCTCCCGACCACCCCGGACTTGCTCCTTCCAATCACACATCCCTCCCTCCCAACACAGGCAACTACTTCCCTAAGTTTATGAGACTCACTTCCTTGCTTTCTGGGTGTTACCACCTAAGTATACATCCCTACACACATTGGTTCAGTTGTACCTATTTTTGAACTTTATGTAAATGGAACTGTACAGTATGTACTTCTGTGTCTGGCTTCTTTTCTTCAACATACTGTCGATGAGATCCATCCTCAAGGTGGCTGCATTTTCTTTTAAATGAAATCTGACACACTTCTACTAAGCACCTGTTAGCACAGATCAGGGCTGTGGAATATGGAGGTGAACCACCCATCGGCTCTGTCCCTGAACACTTGTGGTCTAGCAGGTGACCTGAGATGTGCATCCACAGAAGGGGACAGGAGGCAAAATGAGTAGATACCACCTGCAGGTGTAAACCACTTGTGTCAGGACAGGAAAAAATGAGTGTCCTTTTCCAAACTTCAATTCCCTTTTCTTTTGTTTAGGAAGTGGTTGTCCTTGGTTTTGGGTTTTTTTTGCCAGCAGCACTGCAGCTTCTAGTCCTGAGTTTCTTAAAGCTACAGTGAGTGATGAACTACGAAAATGAATGGACGGAGGTGGCAAGCAGAGTACAGACTATCCGGGGCTACAGGGAAGGGCGATGGGGGACATAGGGCTTAATGGGTACACAGCTTCTCTCTGGGCGATGAGAAGGTCTGGAAGTAGTGTGGGGATGGCTGCACAACACTGTGTATGTACTTAGTGCCACTGACTTGTACACTTAAACAGCTAAAATGGTACATTTTATGCATATTTTACCACCAAAATTTTTTTTAAAAGAATGGACATGACAGAGGAAAAAGTGGAGAGAGCAGAAGGTAAGACTGTGTGCTCCTCATTCCTTCTCCCCAAACACAGAGCTGATCAAGGAGCTCCAGGGACGACCAAGGAAGGGAAAAGTGAAGCCAAGCATCTCAGCGTTTAGGCTAAATGAAGGGCAGGCAGTGAACTAAATGAGGGTCGTTCAAAGCCCCACAGAAGAAGGAGGAAGAAAAACATTGGGCGTGGGCAGCATATGTCAGGCCCCGGCCTCCTGAGAAGTGGTTGCGACGCACCTCTGCCAGTTTCAGTGTCACCCATTCCTTGATCTTTGCAGCTTTTTCTTGAACAATTTTTGCTTCCTCAGCTCTCATCTGCTTCTGCAAGAAAGACAGGGCCTTTAGTTCATCACTGCAGCCACTGGTTTAGTGAATAATTGGAGGTGGGAAGCCCTGAGAAGGAATATCAAGTGACTGGATGGGGGTGACCTGAAAGAAAGGAAAAATTCATTTATGATTTTTAAAAAATATTCATAAAGTGGGATAGGCATTCCGAAGCCCAACAAATCCCAAAAAGCCACAAAGGAAAAGACGAATCAATCTGTATCATCACAATAAATTACTATAGGGCAAAGAAAAAAATTCCATTAAACAAAATCAAAGAGTAACTGGGGGATGATTTGCAACTCAAATGACTTATATACAAAGGGCTAATTTGAAAGGAGCAAAACCAATGAAGATATGCCAAGGGTATGAACAGAAAATCCACAGAAAAGGGAAAGAAACCCATGAAAATCTGTTCAACCTCAATCATAATTTTAAGAATGCAGATAAAAGTGAGACATTGGTTTTCTCTATCAGACTTAACACAATTTAAGTTTGATGTTATCCCAAAGCATCAGGAATGTTAGAAAACAACCTCTTTTACACAAATTGTCAAAGCCTTTCTGGGGAGCAATTTGATAATATCTGTCAACATTTTAAATGTATATCCTGTTGACCTAACAATCCCACTGCTTAGGAATTGTTTGCTGCAGTATCATTTGATAAAGCAATGGAGACCAGCAACTCAAAACTGGAAATAACCTAAGAGTCTGCGAATAAGGGCTTGGCTAAGGAAACAGAATAAACATGGAATGCTGTGCTTTTATATCCAAGAAGTGTTCATGATCAACAGGGGTTAACAGTGAGAAGTGGGAATGAAGGATGGGGGATAGAGGAAAAATGTCATTTTATACCTTTCTGGTCTTTTTGTATTTTTTTTAATAGAAGGATACATTAACTTCACAGCGAAAAAACAGACAGTAAAGCTAAATTAGCATGCATGTACAGCAATTCCCTCAAAATAATCAAGTATTAGATGATTAAAAAGTGAGGTTGTAGTTAAGAATAGCAGCCCAGCAGAGAATGAAATCCGGGCTTCGGGGCTTTGGTTCTGCCTTTGAAGCTTATTTGCAGAGGGACACTGGGCAGGAAACTCTGGGCCTGCGGGGTCATATCCAAAATGGGGGATGGTTCATCTCCCTCCTGGGCCATTTTGCAGATAAGTAGGAGAAAGTGTACAAAGTACAGTGCCTGAAGTGCAGAAAATCAACCAGCTGTACAGTGAGTACTCGTTCCCCGATCTAGAAAGCAGAGACTGTGTAAGCTGAGAGGGCAGAGACCAGCAATAAGGCCTTTGGTTACACTTCTAGGGAGAAACGGCCTCATGATTGTAAGATAATGGACATAAGCTCTGAACAAGCGAGTCTGTGGAAATGAGATGGAACAGGACAGCATTGGAAACTCAGTATTTCAGAGTTGGAAGGATCTTAGGTCACCTAATTTAGGAGTTTGCAAACTGGCCCACAGACCACATCCAGCCTTCCACCTGGTTCCTCCCCAACCCCTGCCCCCGCCCTTACCCAGTCTGTCTTTGTAAATAAAGTTGTACTGGAACACAGCCATGTCCGTTCATTTATGCATTACCTAAGGCCGCTTCTGCCCAACAATAGGGTTGAGTAGTTGCACCAGAGAACATGTGGCCTGCAAAGCCAAAAATATTTACTATCTGGCCCTGTATAGAAAAACTTTGCTGATCCTGACCTTTCTGATACCTCTTTAGATGGCTGTGGAAACTGAGGCCCAGCAGAGTAAGATGACCTGCCTCTGTTAGTTCATGGCACAGCTGGAAGTAAAAGCAGGCCTATGGACTTTAACTAGAGCACTCTTCCTGTTCTGACCTGGACCTATTGTTACAATGAAATGAATTTTTTCTGACCTAACCTTCAGCAGGGATCACCTTGCTCACCAATCCCCAGATGCTGCCCTTCCTATCAACCATTCAAAAAAGAAGAGACGGTATCTCTAAAATCAAATGGAAAATTGATTAGAGATTTCATGTGTCAACATTCTACTTTCCCATGTTTTTTCAGGGACACATGGTACCCCACAGCATACAAAGGCACATACCACAAAGGAAATGCTGATGAAGGATTACGTACGATCCCACGATGGTGGGAAAGTGCGACCAGGACTAGCTGGGCCCTCTGTGAAAAACACAGATGTGGAAAATTAAAAGTGTGGTCATGCTGTGAGGTTGTTTGTTGGAAATAATGGTGCTCTGGCACCAGGGAAATATGGGGCGGGTAATCCAAATGGCAGAAGGAAGGACAGAATTAGGATGAAGTTAATGAGCTCGGGAAGGGGAGGAGCATGCGCATAGGGAACTGGCAGGGGGATGTATTAGATGTCCCCTCCTGAGCGAAGGCGTGAAATGTAGCTGGTGGCCTCTCCTGGGCTCCCGGGTGCTCAGGTCTAGAGGCCCTGCCTTTCCGAGGAGACAGCAACTTCAGTCTCTGTCTACGCAGGTTCACTGAGAAACTCTGGCCAACCTCTGACCAAGGCTCCATGCTGCTGTGCTGCTACAGGCAAGTGTGTCCCCTGTGCTGGCAGGACATGAGGCCAGGGTGGAGAAGGAAAAGCTCTCCTTATCAAACACCAAACTTGTGTCTAATGCTATATACAGACACCCGAGTTCATTCTCCCTACAGCCCTAAAACATATTATAACCCCTATTGCAGAAGTATGTAAAGTGAAAATCAGTGACATAAGCAATTTTCCCGCAGTCAGAGAGCAGCAGGCACAAGAGGTGGGCTATAAACCCAGATCAGTCTGCTCCCAAGGTCCTTTTCCCACTCTATCCCCTGCCTGGACTAATGGACCTTCCAGTAATGAAGTCTCCCCGTGGAAGAGCTGTCTCAGGAGGGAATGAGCCCCACCCCTGGAGGGCTTAAGCAGAGGGGCTCTGCTCAAGAGGCTGGGTCCAGCCGGCGCAGACGCCATGGAGGGCACTGGCGCCCTGGCAAGCTAGTCCTCACCTGTTTCTCCAGCTGTGCCTCCAGCTGGCCGATGAGCTCATCTTTGTCCTGCACGGCTTTCAGCAATTCTTGGTACTTCCGGTGCAGGCTGCCTGCTGAGTCCACAGTCTTCAGATTGGACAGTTTCACCTTCTCTTCCATCACACCCACCTGAAAAGAACCAATCGCCTCACAGGGTTGGGATGTGGTGTTTGAAATGGCTGTAAATAGGGGGATGCTTCCTGCTGCCCTAACCCAGGACTCCCGGGCAGAACCCTTACCCAGGGCACTTGGAGCCAATTAATTCAACAACCACTTATCATATCTCATCTGGGCAAAAAAAAAAAGAGGGATTCACAAGGAAGAAATAGCTGGATATTGGGCCACTAACTCTGGGGGCCACTGGAGGAACAGGCTGGGAAGGACAAACAGCCCCAGAAAGGAACTGCTCTAACCTCACTGCGGCAGAGACGTTCACTGCTCAGTGAATGCCCAGGGGCTTCCTGATATTTCTCAGCCGTTTGTAGTTAGAGGCACACTTCACTATGTGAAGCAGAATCCCTGGCTAGCCTTCCATCCGCTGGCTGGAGAGGTGCCATGAGTAAAAACAAAAATGTGACAAATCACTAAGATGTTGGACTTAATCTGTTATCTCAGCATAACCTAGCCTATTTAGACTAATCCACTCACCTGCTCAGTGCACTGGCCCTTACCCAAAGACCCCTTCATGCCCATAGAAAGCCCACGCACCTTAACTTGTTCAGGACTAAAAAGTGACTGCTGGTTTTCCTTGTCCCTGTAAGGAGCTTATCAGTGTGATGAGTGTGTCCATGTGTGTCCATGGGAAGGGTCTGGAAAGGCCAGCAGTCATTTCCCTCTACACTCCTACCAGTCCCCCCCTCTGCTGGTTACCTGGGTCTCTGCATTCTCTGCTCTCTGCTCTGCTTCCAGCAGCCTCTGTTCCAACTCCTGCATCTGTTCAACCAGAGAGAAAGGAGAGATGCTGGTGCAGTGTCCCTACGATGAGCATGGCATCAAGGCAGTGCAAGCCAACTGTGCACACAGGCCAGGCTTACCCCGCCTGCCCATCTCAGGTGGCTCAAGGGTGTCAGGGTCAAGATCTTCGTGGCAACCCTCAGCTCCCTTATAGAGGATGTATGGGGCAAGCGAAGAGCCTAGAGCTGCTGTCCTCTCCACCAAGACAGGAGAAGCCTAATTACATAGGGAGAGGCAGCAGGTTTCCTGAGGCTCCCACCCTCAGTCCTACCTTTTTTATTCATTCTTGAAGAAATAGAGAGGATCAAGACATATTTTTAAAATTCTATCTGGTTGCCAGTAGAGGTGTGTCATTTGGGTCTGAGGAGCCTAGCCAGTCTGGACTCTCGTGCCAACTGGCCCAAGCAAAGGGACAACGTGCTTACACACGGGGGCTCACTGGGGCCCAGAGCTGAGCTGAAGCCTGAGGAGCTGCTCACAAGCCCACCACCACTGGTACCTCTGCAGCTTCGCATGCTCATAGCTTGGCAAGCAGTGTGGCCTGGATTTCACCTCCCGGCCTCCCCTGGTCAGGGCTCAGCTGTGCGCTGCCCAAACCACACAATACCACCCAAAGGCCCTCTGGAGGCAGTCATAATCCAACCCTCTTGTCAAAAGCCATGTGCAGGGCCTAGTCAAGTCAACCACTTCCTTCCCCAACCTCCCTTGCCCCAGGGCAGCATGAACGCATCAAACCTACCAGAGGAGCAGGATATCCCAGCCTGGCCCTCGGGGGAGGCTATACAGGCCTCACTTTCCAAGCTCCAGGCCAGCTGTGCCCACCTCACCTCCCCAGGTCTGGCCTTTTCTCCAGCTACTCAACTTCTCCCTCTGACCTGGACCTTGGCTTGATATTTGCCAGTGAACTGTTGCAATTAATTCCTTCTCTTTCCCAATCTTTCCCCTTCTCAGCTGCAGTTCTGCTTTCCTTCCTTGACTGAAGGATGGAAGGGAAGGAGCACCCAGCCTGGTGCTGGAGAGTGACAGGAGCTGCCCCAGGAGTCCATGCTGGAGGACCTGGGCATCCTTCCTCCCAGGGCAGCCTTCCCTCATCTGTTTTTTTCTCCTTCTTGGGGTTGAGGAGAAAAGATGCTCTCAGTGCAGATTCCCTTTGAAGGATCCAAGGATTCCAAGTAAACTCAAGATTTACAACCCAAGGACAAAAATGCCCCTGGGCTCCCCAGGTACAGGACCACCTTGGACGGGCGTCCATGTGCTCGGGCCAGGGATGCCTGCCTCTCTTCTCTCCTTCCTCTCTGGGGTTTACGATCATAATTGGACCTCTCAACGCCAGCCTGAGAGAGTGGGTTGGTTCTGCTCAGACTCAGGCATCAATTAAAGCAGATGGCCTTTCTGAGATCAAACAGTCCTCAGGCCTATCTTACAGTTCCCTTGACCTTCAGACAGTTGCTCTGCAGCTACAGGGGAGATAACAGCATAGCATAAGCCAGTATTATGGTCATAGGGGTGGCTGCCCAGTGCAAAAAGAATCCTACTTGCTACAAGCTGGGGGCTGGTTGTTGACATAAAGCAGCGGCCCCTAGTAACCAGGTTAGTACTGTACAGTACTATGACCCTGTAAATACTATAACCCTTCCCCCTCTGGCACCAGAGCTGACTGGACCAATCAGGTTCTCTGCCCTGTAATCTGACATCTGGGATTGAGAGACCACAGATGAAAGCCCAGGGGCTACACTGGAGAACGTGCACCAATTGCACCAAACCGTAATGGTTAGGTAGTTCCTTCCATTCTGTGAGCTGCTCCAGCATCCTAATAAATTCCATTGGCTTAAGCTAGCCAGAGGTGGAATTTCTGCCCACATCAGTAACAACTCTAAAATAATTACCAGGAGCATTTAAATTTTTTAAGAATACAATGAAATACTGAATGGGAAGGCTTTGGATTTTTAGCAGATTTTCTAGATTAACCTTCACCTTGACGACTTAGATCTAACATCTGCTTTGTAGATCAGAAGACATAAGATTTCCATAGGAAACAATCATTCATATTCCTGACCTTCTACAATGACTGATATTTTCTAACTTCATCTGATAGAGAGCCTTGTCTTCCTATTTTACAGATGGAAAAACCAAGGTAGAGTGAGGAATAATGTATTTGAGTCCTACTTCCCCACTGGGCATTTCCATTTGGGTCAAGAATGGTTAGTGACACTGGTCAGAGCCAGAAACCACCCTGTGACTGACAACATGAGGAGCTTTCCCTCAAGATTTTAATATCAGACATCTCTTTAAGGTGTGCCATCACCAAAGCAGACAGAGAGGAAGGCCCCTTCAGAGCCTGGGGTCTTCTCCCAGCCTTGGGCCACCCCTCCCGCCGATCTTATCTTCCCCGCCAGGTCACTTGAGACTCCAAGTCTTTTGTATTCACCTTTATGCTGGAGTATTCTCTTTTTCTGTGAACTAATTTTTCTTGAACACCTGGAACTTTTTAAAGAGAAGAGTACCAGGACAATCCACATATCCATCACCGTGCTACACCAACTACCAATATCCTGCTGTCCTTGTCTGAAGAGAGTACTTTCAACATCATGTCGTTTTTATGAAAATACATTTTCCCCACTGCCACTGGAATCTTCCCAGGTGTGTCTACACCGGAATGTCAATTTTAGAGTTCTCAAACTGTTCTTTTGATCCCAGCACCAACACTCCCCAGGACGGCCGGTAGGTCTTTACACTCACGTGAAGGGCCGCATGTGGAGCTCCGCAGAGCTGCAGCTGTGGGTGGGCCACCCCTTATTTTGAAGCTGGTTTCTTCTCTCAGACAGTTCCCCAGGACCATGTCCTCAGCTGCCTTTTAGTCTTCTGGCTGGGGTGACACACCAGCCAGTGTGTCAGGTTTAGTCGGCTGACTTTTAGGTGGGATCTACTTTCACCAGCTGCAACTCATACATGAGACTCATCAGCTGCCCCAGAGCTGGCTGCAGAGACCTGATGAAATGCACTGGGCACCAACCTGGTATTTAATCCCCATGTCCACAGCTCCTTGTTGTACTTGGGGATGCAGTGAAATGTCAGCCCCTGGGGCTGACAGCACAGTTGTGCGTGCTGAGCACTGGCCTGAGCTGAGAGCCAGGCCATGAGGGCCTCAGCTATCCCTTTGGAAAGGGGGCTCAACGTTCTTACCACTGCTTTGCATCCACTGGGGAGATTGGTGCAGGTAAGCACTAAGGTTCTGGAACCCAACTGGCTCTGCCATGGTGTGGCTTTAGTTAAGTTCCTTAACCTCTCTGTGCCTCACTTACCTCCCCAGTAAATAAAAGTAACGAGCCTCCACCTCCTAGGGTTGGTGTGAAGGTTACACGAGATGCCTCGCATAAAGCTCAACTGGGCGCTTACAAGCAGTTTACAGATTTCAGCTACTTGATGGTTTTTCCTAAACAAAGGTAGTACTTAGGACCAGGGAGACTTGTTTGCCTGGGATGACCTGGTGCTCAGCTGTCATCCTGGAATTCTTAGTAAGAGTGCCTTTCACTCTCCAAAGTGACCCAGTTTAGATGATGAATTATATGGTCATCCTACTTATGATCCATCTGCAAAAAGAATGGCTTTGAGCTAGTGGTTGCCAACTATTAGGCCACAGAGTGTCCTGCAAGACCTACAGTGTTGTGGGCGGTGAGCCAGCACAGAGGTAATGAACATGGCCACTTGTTATGTGTCTGGCACTGGTTTAAGCACTTCACATGTATGAACTCACTTCATCTTCATCTCAATCCTAGCAGGTGGGTACTTTTATCATTCCTGTTGTATAAATAAGGAAACTTACACGGAAGGGTTAGGTAACTTATCCAAAGTCACAGAGCTGAGAGGCAGAGCCAGGATTCTAACTCAGGAGGACTGGCTCTGAGTCTCTGTCACAGCAAGCCACTGTGCCTCTCACACCCAAATTCCACATGTCACGTAAAAACTCAGATTCCACACGCAATCCCCAACTTCCAGCTTCTCTTGAAAGCTCAGAAGATCTGGATGTGTTCAGAGTTACATTTTCTTATGGCAGTAGCTGGCTTCCTCCTCTAGCTGAAGCATTTTCCCTCAGCTTCTCCCCAGAACCCAACGGTCTCACTTAACCTAAGTTACCTATAAGCATTTGAGTTTGCAATCCTCAGTTTAACTATGAAATGGTTCTAACTCTGTTGTAATCAAAGACAATGCTTTTAAACTTTTTTTTTTTAGTAACAGATCTTTTGTTCAACTGAAATCATATGCTTATTCTCAAAGATATAAACACATGACTGTGGGGCTGCCCTGGTGTCTGACTGCAGAAAAGGTGGGAAAGAAAGGGCTCTAAGTCTTGCCTGTGGGTTCCACTGCAATCCCTCAGCCCAGCACCACCTCTGGAGCACATGGTACACAAGGTGTCCACTAGAAGGCGAGCTGCATGGGGCCATGGTCAGAGTTCATGGCAGCAGATCTCGGATTGCCAGGGATGTAATGACCCATGTGGAGCTCGGTAAAGGCAGATGCCTGGGCCTTGCCCACAGAGGTTTTTATGTAGCAAGCCTGAGGCACAGACCCAGAAATGTGCTTAAGAACAAAATCCCAGGCAATCCTGATGCAGGTGGTCCACAGAGCACACTCTGAAAAACACTAGACTGGCTGCACAGTGCAAAGCAAAGGTAACTGGCTCCTGCAGGGATGAAGGCCAGGCCAAGCCTCCATCAGCACAGGGCTTCCCAAGTGGCTTCATCAATGCCGTGGTTCTGGAGAAATACCACAGTGGGCCTTCTAAAAACAGGGGGTTAGACAAATAAAAAAATCTTTCTCTCTCTCTACACACACACACACACACACACACACACACACACACACACACACACGTTCATACACATTGCACAGCAGATTTAGAAGGCAGCTGGTCTGAAGCAAATCAGATCTATCAGCCTGGAGATCCTCTAAGACCAATTCTGTGATGACCTTATGTGGACTCTACCATATTTCCAACTAGTCCTGATACTCCTAGTATCCTCCTTTTACAGTACCTGGCCTTTTCTGAGGGACTGAAAGATGTATTTTTCTGGGACTCGCATTCTTCCCACACATTTTGAAGCTGGTGCCGAAACTGAATTGCTGCCTCTGTATAATCCATTGTCTGAGGGGGGAGGAGCAACATCCATTGTTCTTTTGTTTAAAGGGACTGAACGGAACTATTTATACAATCAAAAAAAGTCCTGAACTACATTTTTGGTATATAAATATAAAACTGAGTTACTGTACTTCAAAACCTTGGCTGGCAAAACCAGTAAGGTATTCTAGGAAGAGGACGTGCACACAGTCCCATTGCAAAGGAAATTGGGAAAAGCTGCTTTAGTTAAAAATATTCAGGCTAAAAAATGAGGGATGCTTTATTACATTGTTTCTTCTTTTTGGTAAATCCACTCAAATCCCTTTTGGAAGCAGATAGGGAATGAATGAATGAATACACTTATATTAGTTTTAATATTGATCCTAGGTATTCATTACAATTCCTACAAAGCTCTTTTGTGAATAGATATTATATGCCCACTTATCTGATGGGATAATGGAGGTACCAGTTGGGAAAGAATGAAAAAAGTCCAAGGGACTTGAATATCCATCTCTATGGCCCTTTAGAACTGAATCAAGTCTTAAACTGATCTGACTGGCCTTTGTGACTTCTTTGGCACACCAAGGAAGATAGCTGGGAAAATGGCTCCCAGAGAGCAGAGCAAGATGTGAACTCCCAAGACAGTCATTCCCTTGACTCCTGTACTGGATGGGAGGAGAACCCACAGTTACTCTGGCTCCGGAATGGGGTGACCCTGGCAATCTAGGTGTCCATGACAACAGCACACCAGACCTTGAGAGGTGCAACAGCAGAAACAAGGTCCCCCCTCTCCCAGCCTCTCCATCTCCTCTCTTAATCTCAAGTGAGAGATTATCTGCTAGCCTTGACATTTTTTCTTTTAAAGTTTTTTTTTTTTTTTTTAGCATAGATTATTCCATGTGTATAACGGCAATTTTATGAGAGAGAGTCAGGTATGAGTAGGCTGTGTGATGGGGAAGAAGGAAGGGCATGCGTCCAAGCCTTAGCAGCCAGTGGGCAGGATCTGATCCCAGGCAGGGCTGGTCCCCGGGGAGGCACCCAGGCTTGGCCAGCCCTGCAGGACAGCCGGCAGTGACTGTGTGGCTGTCAGTCCTCCAGCAAGGCAATCTCCACAGGCAGGTGGGCGGGCAAGCTAGTGAGCTGTGCAGCGCAGGGAGAGGTCAGAGGGGCCCAAACGACCCAGCTCACCCAGGTATGGGTGGGTACTAGTAATGATTGACAAATAAGCTCTGGGAGCAGCGACAGAGCCCTGACCAGGGCTTGGCCCCAGCAGGGGCTCTCCTGAGAAACCTGAGTCATCTTGTTCTGTGATCTGAAGCTTACCTCCATGTACTGGGAAAATCTCAAGTGAACTGTTGAACCTGTCCTGTTGGTCTAGGGATGACTGCAGGTGACAGGCACAGCCCTAACATTGAGCAACATGGTGCTTATGGCCTAAGGTTTCCTGCCAAGAGGTTCAGTGTCATGCTAACGTTCCAGCCCTTTTCCTTCCTCAGGTCTCCCATTTTTTATTAGAAAATATTTCAGGCCAACAGAAACATATAGAGGATAATGTTTTAAAACATATATCCACCATTCAGCTTTGTCAAATCTTTGTTTTTGTCATGTCTGCTTCTGATGTTTTTAAGAAATGGATCACTACAGAAGAGTCGCAGCCTCCAGTGGACTTCTCCCCAATTTCACTCCTCTCCTCCCTCCACGTGGTTGTGTTAGCATTTTTACTTCACTTGTGCATACCTCTGAACAACAGACAGTACTGCTTTGTGGGCTTCAAAACTTTATACACACCATGTTGTTTAATGTATTTTTTCCTGATCTTTTTTGTTCAATGTTGGTTTTCAGATTTATTGATCTTACTCGTGTAGCTCTACTTCATTCATTTTTAACTGCAATGTCATCTGCCACTGTACAAATATATTCAGTGTTTACCCATCCCCTGTTGACATGTAGAATATTCCAATTTTTCATATATCAATGCTGCAATAAGCATTCTTGTATATGTCTCCTCATGACTGATGTATTTGGGTTCATTTCTACCACTGTATTTTATGCTTTTTATTTACTCTTTATTTCTCTTCCCTGCCTAGATTTAAAAGACTTTATTCTACTTCTTGTTCTACTGATTTGGCTATATACTCTATTTTTACTTGCTATTACTATTGTTTTAGGCTTAAAGACTGCTACTTGTTGCCCAGTATCTGTTCCCCCCTTCTCTCTCATATAAATAGAACCTCTGACTTGTAACAATGCATATAGTTATCCAGAATAAAGACGGCACTTTCCAACCTTCCCTGGAGCTGGGTATAACCATATGATTAAGTTTTGGATAATGGGATGGGAGTGGAAGGAATGAATGCAACCTGTGGGTCATACACTTAAAGGAAAGGGCTGGAATGTGGACATCAGGGCAAACTGTCTTGAAACATGCAGCAGACAACACCCTAGAGCTAGACTGCTTATGTCTGGAATGTTACATGAGGAGGAAATAAACATCTGTTGGTTTAAGCCATTGTTATTTTGGGTTCTTTCTTACATCAGCCAAACTACAATCTAGCCAAATACAGTAGGCATGGATTAAAAAAAATTTTTATTCTGCTTAGACTCATTCTGCTTCCTAAATCTAAGGATTCACATCTTTCATCAAGTTTGGAAATTTTTAAGCCATTGTCTCTTTGAGTAATGCCTCTCCTTGATTTTCTTCTCCACTTTTGGAATCTTACGCAGGATCTTGTCATTCCAGTATCCATGTCTCAGCCTCTTTATCTCTCTGTGCTGCATTCTGGATTTTCTCAGGTCCCGCTTTCTGTTCATTAATTCTATCTTCAGTGTTGCCTAATCCTAATCTGATGCTGAAACTATCCATGGAACATTTAATTTCAATGAACACATTTTTCACTTCTTGCAGTTCTGTTTGTTTTTTTTTTCAAGTCGACTGATTTTTTGGGATAGTGTTTTGTTCTTGTTTCATGTTCTCAATTACTTCATTACATCTTTAATAATTATGAACACAGTTCATTTATAGTATCTTTCCTATTATCAGTTCTTGGGGGGGTCTGCTCTAGTTGTTTATGGTATATGTGGACTCACTACAGATTATTCTCTCAAATGTTTAGTCACTTTGGATCATATATTCATTTTCATTAAGCTTGTTTTCCCTGAGGGGATCCTGTGTGGTCTGGACTGAAGTACTGTTTCTCCAGAGAGGTTGTGTTTGTTCCTACAAGGTCTCCCAGGGGCATCACTGGCCCAGAACCTAGGGTTCCTAATCCACACAGACAGTATACATTCTCATGTTAACCAGTATCATCAGGATCTCAGGGAACGCTTTTTCTTTATTTTTGTTTTTCTGCCCAGAGCCTTGATTACATATGAGAAACTGTTCTGTAATCTCCTGTGTTGGTGGATGATTTTCTTCTCCTTGTCTACCTTTTTATGTATTAGTCCTTTGACAGTCCTTACTACGTGGAAGTTTCAGTCTCAGCTCTCCTTCTAACTGGCCAGGCCTCATCTCCATCTCCACAGATGTTAAAACTCACACTTCGAACCTTTCATTGCTAAAGGAACGTCAGCCACATACCCTGACCCACTCAGAGCTGAGTACTGGTCAGGCTGTTCCTCTTCATTTTTCCCACTGAGGATTCCTTTTACTTTTTGCAATGCAAAGTTCTAGGAAGGATATTTTAAACACTTAATCCAGTATTTCTAGGTGTTTTATAGTGGTCTTTTCTTAGGTTATTTTGTTTTCCATATTGCTAGAAACAGAGCTTTCTTCCCTGTTCTAGATCAGCTGGCTGATCCTTACGTATCCTTTCCTTCCCTTACACACCTCCACTAAAACCAAATTAAGGCAAGGTTGTCAAATGTTCAGTGGAAATACCAACTTCTGTGCATCTGTTAACCATGCAGGTTATGAGCAGCAGCCCCAGGAGACTTGGGTCAGGAGGAATGGGGGTGCTCAGGAATGTACATGCTTGACAAGCACTCCAAGTTTCTGGCACAGATGGTCCCAGGAACACCCTTTGAGAACTACAACCTAAGGCCTGCTTCCCTCTTCTCGAGGTGGCTGAATTCTACCCTTTCTGTTAGCAGTACCTGAACCACATCCAAAGGAACCCTGCCGGTCTCTGTTGTGCAAAGCCTGAGCTAGGAGACAGCAATGCCAGCAGACCCAAGGTTCATGAGTTCTAGCCTAGGCTAGTCCAGGGCCACTTCCCCACAGCAGTGGAAATGTGGAGGTGACGCCTATAATGTCTTCCTGGGCCCCAGGCTGTGGGGTATCAAAAAAACAGGTCATTTATTCAGCTTTACTAATCAAGACTTTGACATTAATTGGAGAGTGGTGGCCTGAATTTTATTTTTGTTCTATAAAAGAAGGGTTTGCTAAGCAGGCAGATAGTATAAAAAACTTATAGAGGAAAGGTTGATTCAACTGAGTTATATATATATATGTATATATATTTTTAGTGCAGGTCTCCACTCTCTTAGATGGGTTATGCTCTAAAATGCCTCTGAAAGTCAGCTATTTAGAATGTCCACCCAAGCCTGTGAAGGTACTAATTGTTACCACTCGAGACCTATTCTGTGCCAGAACCTTTATATATGTGAACTGATAAAAATTTTCAAAATAACACCAAAAGGTAGAAATTTCTGTCCCTGCCTTTGAGGTGAAGGGATTTGCCTAGGGTCACGAAGCTAGTAAGTGGCAGAGCTGGGTGGGTCTGGCTCCAAAGCTGTGTCCCTGTCACCAGGAAACCAGGCTGCCATCTGTAGCACCTGCACTTAATAGAGGGTGAGCAGTAGGGTGGGGCTTTCCATTCTTCTCTCCTAAAACATCTTCCTTCCCCACACTGAAGAAGACATGTTAAGGAAACAACACAGCCTCCACTGCAGCTGTATATGACTCAAGAGGTAATGGAGGACCAAGGAGGATTCTATCATCTCTTTGGTGTGCCATTCAAAGAAGCAGAGTAGGGAAGAATGCAAGATGATAGCTTAGTAACCTGCTTTGATTCTGGTCTTAAAAAAATAAAAGCTACTTTGTGTTACATTCTGCATGTAGAAAAAGCATCTTATTAAAAGAGATCACCTTCCTGCAACAGATAGTAAATAAGACCTAGGGATCTAAAACATGGTACAGCGAATGTAGACAACAAATTGTATTATGATCATCAAACTCACTAAAAACTAGAACTTAATTATTCCAACCACTAAAGAGAAATGATAATTATGTAATGTGATAGAGGTGCTAATTATCACTATAATGGCAACCGTATTACTATACATACCTGTATCAAATTAACATGTTGTACCCCTTAAATTACACAATGTGTCAAATATATTTCAATTAAAAATAAATTTAAAAAGAATAAAACTTCCCCACCCCCCAGAAAAAGGAAAAGAAAGTTGACCTTCCCCAACTCTCATTCTCTAACGCTGGCCCCCCTGACACAGAGATCTACAGTGAGGTCAGAGAGCTATTCACCTTGTCAGCTAGCAGCTCCCGTATCTTGCTGGCCTGTAGACGGAACCGGAAGAGCTGGGTTTCCAGTGCCAGGCAGCGCTTCTGCCAGTCTACGCCGGTCCGGGCCTCCAACTTGAGTTCTGCCATGATGGGATCAACTTCTGGATATTCCAAGGAGCCCTGAGAACCAGAACACACACAGGAAAACATAAATAAGTGTATGAGGAGTTATGTGGGGATAAGAGGAGAAGGAGACAAAAGGAGGACAGAGAAAACAGGGCCAGGGAAGGTAGGTTAGTCACTGCTCTCCCTCTGTCCCACTGTCCCCTTCCTTAGCTCACTGTGTCCTGATCCATCATATCTTAGCTGAACACACTCAGAAAATCCAACATCTGAGAAACCATAAGGAGGACTGAGTCTCATTGTGAAGTGAAAAGTAGGCCTCATTGGTTTTTCGTTCAGTTGTCCATTTAGCAAATATTTACTCATTCAACAAACATTTATGTGCCAGACACTTCTAGGCACTGGAGATGCAAAGGTAAATAAGAGGGGTCCTCTTGTCCTTGAGTTTTTCAAGGAACATTTTGGAAAGTCTAATTGCAAAATTACAGTGGAGTCACAATTGCTAATTAATATGCAGATAAATGGGAACAGGGAAATAGGGCAACTATGGAGGATGGTGTTCAGGGAAGGCTTAAAGGGGTAACAGATTCATCTGCAACCACGCAGCTAACTCAAGGCAGAACCCTGCTTGCCAGTTTACTTCTGTTTCTTCCACCCCTATATAGATTTTAGATGGGGAAGAATGGAAAGAAAATGGAACGCTTGGAATTTCCTTGACAATTTTCTATTCAGTTGGGATTCTGTCAATTATTGTCATCAAATCACCCTGCTTTGGAACAGATTCTCATCCTTTAAAGTTATAAATACAGAGCAGAAAATTGGTAGATATTTTGCTGCAGTCTCTGGAGAAAGCCACAAGTTTTTGGAAAACACTTTATACAAATTCAGAACAAATCAAGTAGACGCCTATAATATCCCCAGACAGGAGAATTTACCCTGATGTCTCCTGGAGATATTCTGGAGAAGAAAAACTGGGTCAGGGATGAGAAAATGAAGAAGGATTAATGAGCGTGCATAAGAGAAGAGATAAAGGCAGAGTGGGCAGACAGAGGGCTGGGAGACTCAGCCATCATCAGGATTTTTAAAGTCCCTCTTCTAGAATACTATTAATAATTATGCTTAGCAACAAGCATAAATTTGGCCTGTCCGAAACCATGATGTATGGTCACCCGGGTATTAGGTAATTTTAAGGAATGACCATTCATTTTTTAAGTTGATAATATTTTTTAATGTCATCTGTTTGAGGTACATAGGACTTACAGGTGAAATGATATAATGTCTGTGATTTGCTTTAAAACACTTCATAGCAGGGGTTAAGGAATAGGGGGAGAGGGAGATATATGAAATATGAAATAAGATTTATCAAAATGTTGATAAATTTTGAAAGTGGGTGATGGGTATATGGGGGCTCTTTATACTGATCTCTCTACTTAGATATATGCCTGGAATTGTTCATAATAAAAATCTGTTTTTTTAAATCCCCTTTCCCTTTTGCAGGAGCCACATGGCCTCAGAAAACCCAGCCCTAATACCCTAGGGAGCCTGTCCTTGATGGGTTAACCACCAATACTGCTTCCCATTTCACATCTGATATTTATAAGTATCTGTCTCCCATTATATACCACAAATAGCCGTCATTTATTGAGTTTTATTGTATGCTGGGCATGTGTGGCCTCTTTAATCTGCACGACAACCTATAAGCAAGGGTTGGGCCTGTTGCCCACTCTCAGATGAGGACACTGAAGAACTGAGAGGCTAACTTACACAGACAGTTGTACAGCTAGTAAGTAGTGGGGCTGGGATTCTCATTTCGAAGTCCTTGTTCTCAGCCACTGTGCTCTTTACCCATCCAAAAACTGGAAAGAATTCTGATTTCACAAAGAGTGAGGTGAACTGTTAAGAATGAGAGAAATATTTTGTCTTGGGAATGAAGGTGAACCTATATCCCAGGTTATCCAGGACATCCTGGTCTCAAATATTCTGACCCCATAACCTCCAGAAGCACAGACATTTATCATGTTCCTGATTTTTCACTTAAAAAATAGGGTCAGTAGACCTGTAGAGAAAGGCCTAACAATTAAACCACTGACGGGCCTGGTGTTGTTTGTCTTTCCATTCTGGGCTGCTCAGAACACTGGACACATGACCTCAGCCCTGCTCTCCCTCAACTGCCATCCCAAACAATCCGGACATTGTGGCCTCCCAGCATCCCCACCTCAAAAGACTGGGACCAACTGGAACGGGCAGAAAGACAAAAGACAAAAACAAAACATGACCTTCTCTGAGCTAAGATCACAGCTGAGAAGACAAAACAGAACCTTGTGGGGCCTCCAGAGAGGGCTGGGAGGCTTCATGTTGGATTTCCATTGTCCTTTAAGGGGATTTTGCTTTTCCTCATATAAATTTAAAAAGCGGCAGATCTGAAACTAGCACCTGGGAATCTTGCAACCAGGGCTAAGTATTAGCAGCAAAAGCATCTGAGTAAAACCAAAGGGCAGAGGAAACGTAATCCTTTTGTGCTATTGAAAGAGTTTGGCGAATTTTAATTCCTTCTTATTGATTGCCAAAGCTAGAGCTCAGATTCCATGGGGCCAGAGGAAAGCCAAATTCTTAAAATCTCCAGGGACTTTGGAACTCAAATGTCATCAGCCCCTGCCAGCCTTGGTATCTGAGATTATACAGACTGCATGGCTTGCTTTCCCCATTTGAGCATCTCCAAGACATCACAGTTTTGAACTGACCCAGTGTTTTGCTTAATCCTTTCCCTGCCTCGGGGATGCTGGTGAGGGGGCTGGCACTCATGTAAGGCTTGTCCGGGCATGCAAGGAGAGCTAAGAAGTTTCGAAATGAATCTGGAACAAGGTGCCTGCTGGCAAGCATGAGGCCCAGAGGCTTTGGAAAGAAGCAGGTGGTCAGACCAGCAGCTATAAACATGGGCTGTTAAGGGAAGATATACCAGTGAGGTTGAACCTCACCTGCTAGGTCACCTTGCACTTGTACCTCCCACAGAGGCACAAGGATGAGCAGATATGGATTTACAGAATGGCTCTTAACTTTTCAAAGCACTGAGACAGGTGTTATTTCTCTCTTTACCCGCTCAGTATTCCTGAGATGCAGAGCAAGTGATAATATTCACAGTGTACAGATGAGAAAACTCAACATCTGTGACTTGAGATAGAACTAGGTAGTATCAAACATGGGCCAAGAACCCTGATTTCTCCACATACAGAAATCCTCTTTCCATGAATCTGCCTCAATGGGTGGGGTGGGGGGTGGGGGGTCATGCCACTAGGCTAGCCTAACACAGTTACAACATTAATAGCAAAAATAGATGGAGAAATGAGAGACAAAACAAAGCCTCACTCAGCTGTTTTTCATTTTCTATTCTCGAAAGCTTTAAACACACATAAGTAGGAAGAATAGTACAATAAATCCCCACGTGGCCTCTACTCGGCTACAATTATCATTAACTCATGGCCACTCTTGTGAAACCCAGTTCTCTTAATTCCCACTAGTAGCCCAGCACGCTGAACTGCTTGGCAGGAGTGAGTCAAATGATTGCACAGCCTTGACGCCTGCTTTGGCATTCCCTAAGGCCTCCAGCACCCTGGATGGACATGGCCAGAGAGGTCGGTAGGGATATGCCCCAGAGGCAGGGGCTGCGGGTAGGATGTGTGGTGAAAAAAGAGAGCATAGGGGTCATCAGGTGACTTCAGACTCTGGGCCTGTATTAGAGAAAACACATATTTAACCTGGGATGGCTCTGGCAAGTTTAGAGGTTTCACCAGAAATTAACAAAATGCTGAGATTAAATTTAATTCAACTGACTTTTGTTAACTGATTCCTATGTGCAAGTTTGGGGGCATAAAGATGAATAAAGATTCTGTGGCTTGTGAGGCTCATGTCTATAGTCTGAATACATGGGGACTTCCCTGCAAAGGGAGCCAGTCAATACAAGAGCCTAAAAGAAAGAGGCCAGAGGTCACTGTAGGAGCATCAGAAGGTAATGGGGACTGTTCTGTTCTGGGTACAATTTCCCCTGGGCTCTCCTGTGTCACCTCACTGTGATTCACTCCCTGAGCATGAGCACCTTTTATGATTTCCACTTGCTAGTGACGTGCTACCACCACCTCCTAAACGGTGACTAGGCTGACCACCTGCCCAACACTGGGAAAGGAAGAGCTTGGTATCCCCTTTCTGGGTATGGAGCTGGGGGGGAGGGGGAGTGGACTCCCTCTGATCTCCACCTGTCATCTGATCAAGCCAACGACATACACTTTATCTCCTGGGTGCTGAGTGGCACATTTCACAATATTGGGGGAGACTGGAAAAGGTGAGCATGTTCCAGGCCTCAGGGATCTAAATACCAGGAGGGGTAATGACGACCAGGAATAGCATCCCTGACAACAAAACTAATCAAGAGAAACAGCAGAGCATAGTACTTAAGATCCCACACTCCGGCGCCAAACAGGCCTGGGTTTGAATACTCGCTCAGGCTCTAAATAATCCTGTGACCTTAAACCATTTATTTAACTTCTGTGAGCCTCAGTTCCATTTTGAAATTGAAGGCAATAATATTTGAAAAGGAGGGAAATAATATTAGGTTGAACCATATGAATTTGCCAACATTTAACCATTTTTTGACCTCCAAAAAATGGCAGTTTCATAGACCACACTATGTTAAGATATTTTGAGAACTGAAAGAGATATTACAAAAGCCTGGTCCACAGTAAGCACTCAATAAATGACAGCTACTATCCATGAACAAATGTAAACCAACAGTGCCCTGGGCATATGAGGAGAGGGGGCCCACACACAGGCTCACCACCACCTCTACCTTGGAGAGGAGGTCAGGGAAGTTTTAATATTATCTCTGTATTTTTGAATAGTGAACAAAAGAGTATATGGTGCAAAGTCAGACCCGTGTATTTATTTCAGCTATAGTTCTCCCTAGAGGCAATCACTGTTCCAGGGTTTTGTGTCTTTCAGAAATATTCAGTATGTATACATTCATATATATGTTGCACATACACACATACATACACAAATGATGGCCACTGTACACACTGTACTTAACAATATGACTTAGAAATCCTCCTATATCATTATACATATCTGCCCCCATTTTCCCTCCATGTTTTTTAACAGCTTCATTGTTTTCCACTGTGTGGCTATTATATGATTTTATTTGACTACCTTACTGACAGACATTTGGATTGTTTGAAACCTTTTGCTAAAATAAATAATGCTGCAATTAATACACATCATTTCATACACATCAGAGTATATCTAAAGAATAAGTTCCCAGAAATGGAATTGTAGGCTTAAGTGATGCACATTTTTAAATGGCCAGGTAATCCAAATCGCCCTCCCCTGAGCCTATTCTAATTCACACCCCAATGAGCAATGAGTGCCTGTTTGCCCAGGAGGAGGGCAATTTTGGATTCGTTTTTGAAAGATGGGAGGGACTGCTCCCCTGCACTGTCTGCAGGATGGTGTTTCAGCAGCCAGACTGTTGTGAAGTCATCAGGAGTGAGGAATCCTGGCACCTTAAATCACCCTGTATAAAGCACTCTTCAACTCCTAAGGAGCACAGCGTTCTGCACAGAGAGACACAGCCTTCCACGGTGAGGAAGGGAATAGTGAAGGGCATCAAGGGGGAGGGAGGTACATACTTCCTCCCCCTTCGCAGGGGATTTGTGAAGAAGGCAGAAAGGGGCACCACATTTTCTCAGCTCAGCTTAGTTGTTAGTTTCAATTGAATTTACGACACAGGGTGTACTCCACCACAATTCAGCTCTGTGCGGGCCCCCTCAGCAGCCTACAGGAGAGAGGGTGGCAAGTAGTGGACCAAACCCCACATCTGAATTAGGAGGCTTGGGTTTGAGTCTTGCTTCTTCCACTTTTCAGCTGTATGACCTTGGGCAAAAATCACAATATTTCTGAGTCCATTTCCTCTTTTGTAAAATGGGGATAATAATATACAGAAACACTGGAATCGATGTTGTATAAAGTGTTGTGATATTTCCATATACAGGTGTCTAAGACATAGAAGACAGTCCAAAAAGTTTGATGAAGGAATCAATGATTTTTCCACGGAAACTGTTATTAAAATGATCATTCAAGCAGAAGTTTTAGCTGCAACTAAGGCTCTGTTCAGGAAAATTTTATGGAGTAGATTCATAGTAAAAGCTTATGGAGGTATCTGGCAGGAACAAATCCAACAAGGAGCAGATTCGACCCCTAGAGGGTCTTCGCTGGTGATCGCATTAAGGCTCTCTAGTCCCTGGTGACTGATTCCCCTCTAGGGCGCTCAGAGCACAAAGCTTCTGCTGTCATTTGGCGCCCAACTTGTTTTCTTTTCTGCTTGGCTGACCTGCCTCTAGAAGTCAAGCCTGACCCATCCGGACTCCTAAGAGAACCACCGGGAACTCTCAGACGAGATAACCTGAGAAGAGGTGGGGAGGGCGCAGGAGTGGAAAAGGCCAGCGACAGCACAGGCAGTGCATAAAGCCTCCTAGTACGCTCCGAGGGCCCTTCCCGGGAGCCACTGAATCGAGCCGGTCCCAAACTCTGTCCTCCCCAGGAAGGTTCCTCCCCGCCTCGCGGCAGGGGATCCCAGGGCCGGACCGGCGGCTCCCAGCGCTCCCAGCTGTTGGGAGCTCGGTTCCAGGTTGGCGAGGCACCTGCTCTGGGATCGCCCTGGGGCCGGAGGAAACCGGTCCTCTCCGCCCAGCCAAGCCCCCTACCCTGCCAACGCGCAGCCCCCAGCCCATCCCGGCCCGCGGGCACAGGGCAGCTCACCTCCAGCGTGGTCGCGGGCGTCTTCGCCGCGCACCCGGCACACGGGCGCCCTCCGCGCGCCGCCGCCGCTGACCTTGCGTCGCTCTCGTCCGAGCCCGCAGCGGCCGCCGGGTCTCCGCTCCCAGACAGCAGGGGTCGGGGTGGACGGGGCGCGGAGAGGTTGGGGCCAGGAGGGGTGCCCGCAGGCTGCCCGCACGAAGCCCAGCGGAGCCTGGCTGCACCCCATTCACCGCGCCGCCGCGCTCCGTCCGGCCCTCCCGCTCCCGCCCGCTCCTTAAAGGCAGAGCGCGGGGTTCGGCTCTGCGGGCGGCTCGCGGAGAGGCACAGGAAATGACCTCAGCAGGCTCCAGCCTCCCACCTCTCCGCACCGCTGGGCTCGTCCCTGGGGCCGCGGGGAGGGCGGTGGGGTCCCCCGGGCTCCGGCTGCGCGCTTCTCTGCGGAGGCCGCCGGCCCCAAGGGGCAGCCAGGGCTCCCCGGGATCGGCTCAGTTCCCAATAGTGTGGGACCCTCGCGGGGTGGGGCGCAAGACCAGACCCTTCCCCTCAAAATAGGTTCCAGCATTTGTCTGGAGAGCTGTAACGCCCGGATATTTGGAACAGAAGTCCTTATTTCAAAGTCTGCCTTCGTGGGTAACTTGCTTGCTTATGTATGTAAGTATGTGTACATTATTTATTTTAAAGGAACCAGCCAAGGAGCTAGAAAAGCCAACAGGACACTGCTAGCCGGGCAGCTTGCCGGGCAGTCTCCATGCCCTCGTTCTTCAAGGGCGTGCACTCCCTCAGCTCACCGGCATAATCCCACACCCAGAGGAATTGTAACACAAAATTTCTGGTTAGGTGAGCAAGGGGTAAAGAAGATGAATATGAAGAATATTGCAGGAAAGGAGCCGTGTCTCAAAACAGAGCTTCCTCAATCCTGCAGGCTCTTGGTCTAGGTCTGAACAGAAGCAAACGGCACCAGGGTGCCTTTCTCCAAAGGGGATTTAGAAGGTGCACTCCAGGCAGTGGTGAAGGATCCCCTGGCTCCATCCCACATTTGAATCTGAATCTCTGAAGATGAGGCTGAGAAATTGCCCAGCTACACAAGCTCCCTAGGCGATTCTCTTGCACAATTTTGAGACCGCAACACTATGGAAAGCTGGTGGCAGTAGTTCAGGAGGCCAAGGGTGAAAGTTCAACTGGGCCAATGGGATTCCAGGGACTGAACTTGCAAATGAATTCATGTCCTCTGGGGATTGAGATAAATCAGCCCCAGAATGAGACACTGACCTCTTCTATCCCTTTCAACACTCTGGAAGTTGCCTACTGAAGCCGAAACGCAAATCCTTTGGAGTTTGTAAGGGTGATTTGTTCATTCATTCTTGCATGCATTTATTCACTTTGAACAGGTAATAATGCACATGGCAAAAATTTCAAATAATACAGAAGAGCTAACAATGAGAAGGTAAATCTTTCTTCCCTGTCACTTGTCCCCCAGATCACTCCTCCCCAACTACAACTACTGCTGTAAGTTTTTGCGTGTATCCTCTCAAGATGTCTTATGAATACATAAGTACTCATAAATACATATGTATATACACACATATACATTCATATATATGTATTCATATCCCCCTATAAACACAAAGGAAGCATCCCTTGCTTTTTTTCTCTTGACATTACCATTTGTTGACTCTAAGTGTGAAGCATCAACACAACAAGAGATGCTTTTTTTTTAATGGTTCCCCAGTATTCCTAATGGTGGATATTTAGGATGTTCCCAGTCTTTGGCTATTTATATACCTTGCTACAATGAATATCTTTATAATACTTCATGGTCCGTATATACGACTGACTTTATGGTTTAATACTTAGAAGTGAAATTGCTGCTTCTAAACAGTGTGGATTTTGAATTTCAATAGATGTTGCCAAATTGCTCTCAAAGGAGACTCCCCCAACCTACACGTCTATCTTCTGTATCAGTGTGTTTGAGTGCCCTCTCATCCCCTCCCCCTGAGCCAATGAAATGATTTATCAAAGAGTACAAAGCTTTTAGAAAAGGAGGATTAAGTGAGTTAATATGCATGGACAGTTTTTAAACACAGCACACAGGAAGGCTCAAGAAAGTATTAGCTATTGCCTCCTAACTGCACTTCTCCATGTGACCTCCCCCTTATGTTAGGCTCTGTTTCAGTCCCAGCTCTAAACTTGAGCAAGTTTCTTAGCGTCTCTGGGACTCCGTTTCCTTAACTTCAATATTAAAGAATCACATCTCCCTCTGAGTTGGCTTGAGGAGTAAATCCAATAATAGTTACATAAATTTTGGTATCTAATCATTGTTCAACAAGTGATAGCTATTCTTCTTCTCTCAAACTTTACCCCATTTTTTTTGAAATTTCAAATCTATAGAAATTGCCAAAAATAGTACATTAAACACCATATACTCTTTGCCTAGCTTTACCAATTTTTAACATATTGCTTCATTTGCGTTCTCTCCCTTCTATATACATATTTATAATATATATATAACATATATATGATATATATATAGTATTTTTCCTTCAACCTTTGAAACTTAGTTGTACACATCATGACCTTTTACCCCTGAATACTTCAGCATGTACCTTCCTAAGAACAAGGGTGTTCTAATATCATCACACTTAAGAACTTTAGTGACAATATAATATCCTCTACTGTATAGGCCATATTCAACTATCCCCAACTGTCCCAATAATGTCCTTTATAGCTGAGTTTTATAGCTCTTCTACTAGTCCCTACCTAGTGCTCACTAGAGGGAAGGGTTGCCTAGGGAGTATGGGCCCCCTCTTCCACTGCAGGGAGAGAGTAACTTCCACAGCCCTAGGCCCTGGCATTCTTTGGAGACTGCAAGTAATCCATAACCAGGCCAACTAGGATGCCCACAGGCAGAGCAGTGTCCCTGTTTAATGCTAAGGGTTGTCCCACCAGCCTTCTTTGCTGATGTTGTCTCCTCTGCCTGACCCATATTGGGGTGTGCAGCTGGGGAAGGTCCTGCCTATCTTTGCCACAACTCTGGTTGGGTTTCTGGTATCTCCTCCACCTCCCCCATTGGTCTCCAATCAGCAGAGGCAGCTCCTCTGGCTCCAGGGAGGCCAGGCTGCTATGTCACCCTCAACCACAGCCCCCACATCACTCCAGGAATGAATCCCCTATGGACCTCCAGGCTAGCCTACTCTCAATCTAATTAAGGGTTGGGATGTCTGAGACACTGTCTTTTTCCCACAATCTTTCTGTCTTAAGGCACTTTCCATGTAGCCTTTCATGGAACTGGAAGTCAAACTGTGGCACTGGCCAAATCCAGACAATAACATCAGCTCAAGGCACCCTCCCTCTCTTCTTCCCTTCCTCCCTTTCATTCATTTATTCATCTACAGTAGTTGACTTTTAAGTCGTTCTGGGTACTCTGTTAGGTGTCCAAATGTGAGCTTGGATAAACCATCTCCTTCCTGCCTCAGTTTGTCCTGTTGTAAAGTGGGGAAATTATTTCCTTGGTTACAGCCACCCTGAGGTCACACATCCTGAGTATTAGAGGAAAAGGCAGGAGGATGAGGGAGTCACCACAACAGAGGAGAACTTTGCAAAACTGAAGTAAAGAAAAAACATCTTGGGCACCATTTTTGGCTGGGGCTGTAGTGGGAGAGACAGGAGAGCAGGAAGGGCTTGGTGGGAGCCTGGCAGAAAGGCTCTGAGCCCCCAGACCTCCCTAAGGATCCACAGAGAAATGGTATACTCTGCACCTAAAGCTTGTTCTCATGTGGTGTTTGTTTATTGTTACAAGTGGCTGGGCAGCAGAGAGAGGGGAAGAAAGCCACCCTGTGCTCAGAGTTGAAGGGTCCATCGAGCCTTTGAAGCTGAGGGCTTCCTTTTGCTCTTCCAAGAGGAGGCTGAGGCTGGAGGGGCAGCCACTGTGGACAGGGTGAATCAGTTTGGCCCTTGGGTGGTCGTCAGGGCCTTACACTCACAGACGCACATGGTGAGAGGTGAGTGGAGGCCATTTGTCCCCTCTCCCATGGCTTCCTACAGATGGGATATTAAAAGTGGCCAAAGCCAACATCTGACAAGTATACAAACACTTATTAGCAAGCAGGCACAGGAAAATCTTTTCAAGAAGTCGGGGAGTTGGCCTGCTTCAGCCTGCTTCCAGAGAGTCGGGGAGTTGGCCTGGTCTGGTTTTTCCAGTCACTCATTTGAGGGTCCGGGATCATCTTTCTGGCTAACTCCGTATTTTGAAAACCACTGATTTTGCCAATAAAAGATTATTTCTAGCATCCGTCAAGCACATTCAACCTGCTGGTGGAGATTTTGATGGCATTTGAAGCACTGATGTAACCACCCTGTGGAGTGTGGATTCCTGATTAGAGTACTTCAAATGCTAACTAACCACTCTAAGGGTGAGAGAAGAGGTTGATAGACACACAACACGTGGTTTAGACTGAAATAGTTAAAAAATAAATTCCTACAGAGTCAATATAACATCATCCTAGTCTGTGTCTGGTTCCCTGGGCACCCTGGGAAAGAATGGGGACCTCAGAACCAGCCAGACCTCAGGTCCAGTCCCAGCTATACCACTTCTGTGCTGATGTAAGCTTGGGGCAGTTGCTTAAGCTTTCCGAGTTAATTCCTCATTTGTAAACTGGTGATAATAATAGTTCTTGCCTGTTGAAAGGATTAAATGTGATAGCATTGTGTCTGGCACTAGCAAGCACAATATAAATTGTAGCTTTTGTTATACATTCTTTGAACAAGTATTTGCTAGGTGTAATGCTTCCTGGATATTCTCCTAGGTCCCTAGGCATCTCTACCACTAGATCAAGAGGTGGCAGCTCAAGGAGCTCTTCTTGTTGCAAGACTGCAGTAGATAAGCAAGATAGCTTGAGAGATGGGAATTCATCTAGCAGAGCTGGTGAGGCCTTGGACAGTTAATCCTCCCCTTGTCCCGGCTGTCTAGAAACTCCGCTTCCCAGCCCCACTTGTTTTCTCTGAGCAAGGGCTCTGGAGGATGCACATCAGGCATCCCTTCTTCTGCCTTCAGGGCCTGCTTCTCAGTTGCGGTTGGAAGGAGAGTAAAGGGGAAGAGGGAGAGGAGAGAGAAGGGGGAGGAGGCCTGGGGCCAGTCTTCCTCAAGCCTTTTGCCTTAGGAGCCAGGGGCAGAGCTTGGTAGCTCTTCCGTTACACAGAAGTCATGTGGCTATTTCTACTGCTGAATTTCTGTGACCAGCCAGGGTCAGAGAGGCTCAGAGTCACCATCCAAATAGAGCTAGGAGGTCAGTGATCAGACATGCAGAGAGGTACAGGTAGGAAGGAAATGAGGTGGCTCAGAGGCAGAATTTGTGTGTGTGTGTGTGTGTGTGTGTGTGTGTGTGTGTGTGGTGGGGTTGTGTCCTAACTTTGAGCATGGACTCTTCTTTCATTTGTTCATTCAGTTGCTTATGAACAAATATTTATGGAGTACTTACTATTTTCCAGGCACTGGAGGAAACAAAGCGTGGCAAGTGTGACCAATGAACTCAGGGCACAGTCTTCAGAACCAGACACGCCTGCTATTGAGTCCCAGCCCTTCCCAGCGGGTCCCATGAAGAACAGCTGTCACTGCCCCACTTACAGCTGCAAATGCTCTTCCCAGTTCTCTGTGGGCTCTGCGGCACGGCAGGGGAGGGTCCTTCATCTGTAAAACAGGAATCCAAATTCTTTCCTTAGAGGGGTGTTGTAGAGGTGGAGATAAAGGGTCTGCCCCAGCGCCTGGCATATTATAGGCACCTAGTAAGTGTTATAAAAAGAAGGTATAAAGGGGCAGAGGACTAGCAAGATGCCTAAAGACTGGAGACTTGGAAGCTGAATAAGAATGGGTGGAAAGAGGGCCTGTTAGGAGGGACTACAATGAGAAAATAGGCAGTGATTCCCCATCTAACCTGACATCATAAAATCCTGGGGGCACTGATTAAAAATATGGATTTAGCCCTGGGCATTGGGATCAGCAGGCCTGGGGGTCTGTATTTGCATGCTCCTTAGAACTGGACAGATGCCTGGTACTGACTGGTCTGT
>JAVSCE010018776.1:0-47289 GCA_032199065.1 Smutsia gigantea
GATGAAAGACTCGAGGTAAGACATACATTCAACAAACACATGAACAGGCATCACACAGCATTAGCTGCCATGAAAATGCAAAGTAAACCCCAGTGACACCCCTGCACACATGGCAATGGCCACACTCAGGAAAACTGAAAATCATATGTTGCCAAGGATGTAGAGGAATTGAAGCCCCTAAACTTTGCTTGAGGAAATGTAAAACGTGCAGCCTGTGTACAACTTGGCTTTTCTTGATAAAGATAAAATACAAGTACCTAATTGTGGGTAAACACCCACTCCTAGATAAATACCCCAAAGAAATGAAAATGCTGTTCAAACAGAACCTGGCCCATGAGCTCTTCGCACCGCTGCTCACCACAGCAAAAAGGTAGAAACAACTCAAATGCCCATCAAGGTGTGAATGGATGGACAAAATGGGGTTGATCCATAAACTGCATTATTCTGCCATATAATGAAATAAGTAAAAATGGTCCACAGCCACTTTAAAAACTATTTAGTACTAGGGGGAAGGCATCCCCAGAAACTCAAACAAAAAATTAACATATTATCACCAATTCCATTTCAAGAAGGACATCTGCCCAAAACATATGAAAGCAGGGACTTAAGATATTTGCACACCCATGTTCACAGCTGCATGACTCGCAACAACCAAAAAGTGGAGATGACCCAGGTGTCCACTCCTGGGCGCTACTCACCTTGCAGGCATTCAGGTGTGATTAGGAGGTACCTGGGAGGCTTCCTCTGTAGCCACTGGGTCTTGGGTGCTGGGACGACCTGGAGTAGAAAGAGTGGAAATTTTTAATTCCAAATTTCCAGCACCACTCCACCAAACACCTATTAGAACTAAAAAGAAATTCAAGAAACTTGCAAGATACAAAATCAATACACAAAAGTCATTTGCTTCTGGTCACTAATAACCAACCGTCAGAAAGAGAGATTAAGAAAACAATGTCCTATACAACTGCATCATAAATAATACAGTACCTAAGAACAAACTGAACCAAAGGGGAGGAGGCCTGAGCTCTGAACACTGTGGACACTGCAGTTGTGAATGGGAAGAGCTAGTGTCTTGCCAATGGGTTCCAGCCCCGGGAAAGTTTGCTATGGATTCAGTGTGACCAAAGAAATTGACAACAAAACATTCTTTAGGGTGAAATGGTTCATTACGTGGCAGAGCCGGGGGCATCGCGCCCAGACTTCCCACTACACTGTGGAGCTGCAGCAACCAAGACCCCCGTGGCGCCTAAGCAGACGCGGGGGTGGAAAGAGGACACCGGGCGCCCTCCATCCCCCAAACCCGCTCTGCCCGAGGACACAGCTCACAAAGCCCTGGAGCCCAGACCGCGGGTGGGGGCCACCCTCAAGAAGCCAGGCTGGGTCAGCGCCGCGCTGCGCCCAGGGGGCCTCCCAGGCGGCCCCCACCCCGGGGACCCTTCTCAGGAACCCGTCCTATATGCCCGGCGCCAAGCAAGGCCTGCGCCCCGGCAAGCGGGCCATTCAGCAACGAAGTTCCCTCCACCTCATTCCCGTCTCAGAACCTTGTTAGGAAGGAGGCCTGGAGCCCGGAGGGCGTCCCGCAGGTGCGGCCAATCCACACGTCGCACGGAGCCCGGGGCTCGCGGCGCGAGGACACAGGTTCCCGGGGACACGCTGGACGCCGCGCGCCCGCCCAGGCCCAGGCTCAGCCCGCGCCCCGAACTCGCCCCGAGCACCGCCCGCCGCACCCGCGGCCCGAACTCACCCGCACCGGCCTCGCCCCCAAACTCCGTAAAGACCCCGCTCCCCGCCGCAGGCCCTTCCTCCCCAGCCCCTGAAGAAGAGCGCTCGGCGGGCAGCACACGGGAAGCGTCTCCTTACCTCTCCGTCCCGCAGCTCCTCAGAAAACCGAGCTGTCACTGCAGACGCGGCCGGGGTGTCCCGGGGCCGCAGCGGGGCGGGAGGAATCCCGGCTCCCGTCAGTGCCAGGAAGTCCCAGGGCCTAACCGCGCATGCGCCGCACGGGTCCGCAAAGTGGGCAAAAGCGCAGGGCGGTGCAGGACACGCGCTCACAGCTCAGGGAAGGTGGCATCGCCTCGTGGCTAAATTGATGAACCACAAAACTTGGGAACTTCAAACTCAATAGGCAGAAATTTCATGTGTCTTCTCCAATTTGTTGGAGACCATACGAATGAAATGAAGGCAGACACAGGCTTTACAACTTCCACCAAAATTCACTCCAAATTCTCCATAGACAAATTTTAGGTGAAAAATTATAAAAATTCTAGGTAAAACCAAGAAAATCTACACAATCTTGCTGATGACTTTTAACACCCAACACCAAAAGCCTATCCACAAAAGAAAAATGATTAATCATGTGGGCTTTATAGAATTAAAATTTCTACCATAAAAGACCTTGTCCAGAGATTCCAAACAGAAGACACACACTGGGAGAAAATATTTGCAAGATGCATATTTGATAAAGGATTTGTACTCCAGACATACAAGAATCCATAAAACAAAAAGGAACCACTAAAAAATATTTTACCATTAAAAAATATAAGTCTCACCTTAAGATCCAATAATTGCATCTCCAGTATTTAGACAACTGCTTTGAAAAACTATCCCACCCAACCAAAACCACCATGAGATTTTACACAGTAGCTCTATTAATAATGGCTAAAAACTTAAATTAGGATGTGCTTCAGTAGATGAACGCATTAGCAAACTAGTGTGCATTCCATTACATTTTGCTACAACTTGTACGATTTGCACAGTGAAGCTACTGCCTCGATCGCTGGAGGTTAAAGGTCTGCCCCATGTGAGAAATGGTTTCTAACAGCTTCTTTGGGATTATGAAGGCATTGGCCTTGGGCCAGCAGAAGGCTTCATTCTTCCCTGTGGGTTGGGACGCACCACCCTCCCAGTACACGACATGGATGCATTCACCAATCTGGAAGCTCTCCAAAATCCATATTTTGAGACTTAGGTATGACCTATTACTCACTCCATTTCTAGCACCTCTCCTTTCTCTGAAGAATGGAGGGGTGAGGCTGAAAATTCCAAGTTTCTAATCACAGCGTGGGCTTTCTGCCTGTCAGGCACTCGAGCAGAGCCCACCCAGAACCACCTACTTAGAACAAAAGATGCTGCTATTACTCAGGAAATCCCCAGGGCTTTAGGAGCCAGTGTCAGGACTGAGGCACAGACCAATATAGATGTTTTCTATTGTATTTCTGTGTTCACGGTGGCACATCCCAGAGAGAGGATTGGGAAGTCGTGTTTTCACTATCCCAGAAGGATAATTTAAAACAGAAACTAAGTTGAGTTATAAAAAAGGTATAATGTTTGACCCCAAGATGTATGGACTGAGATTCTAACTACAAGGTCGATCTGGCCATAGTGACAAGTATTAGCTTCCACGGCTATTTGAGGGTATGACAGGCAGTTTCTGTAACTGTCCATTTGCAGCTCTGGGTGGGGAGTGTAGGCCCCTCCCCTGGCACTTGCGTTTATTCTGCTTTGCCTGATAACCTCCCAGTTAACTAACTTCCCTCCTCCCCTAATACCTGGAGTCTGGAGTATCCCATGAGACACTTTAGTAAGGGACACTAGCCACTATGTGTCTGTCTAAACCCATAGATCCTTAGAGCCCAACAATTAAATCATAATTTATTCAAATTAAACTAGTTAGGATGTGAGAGTGTCACGGGGTGGAATACAAAATTTAACAAAGCATGTATGGGGAAAAGCTCACTGTTGGTGGTGAGACCTAAGGAAACTGGAAAATGAACAGAATCTGTAGACTAAAGGGAAAATGTACTGTACGCAGATAGGGGACTGTGTTTTATCAGCTATTTCCACGGGGGTCCTCGCTGACAACCCTGAAACCACTACATCTGCAGTCTGGGGTGAGCAGTGGATTAAGTAAGTAACAGACAGTGGGAACCGGGTTTCTCCCTGTTGGAGGGGGAAGTTACAGGTAAGCAAGGGGAGAAGGTTACACAATATCTATGTGATCATGGATCAGGTTGGAGACGTCAGTACAGATGCACCTGCAGCTTGATATAGATATGGGAAGCTCCACACAGAAATCTTTATAGTTAGGTGCGTGAATATTGTGAAAGAGTCGTGTCCGAACGCAGGCGTAGCGGCTGAAGCGAGAATCCGCCTCACCCGCCTTTGTCTGAATTGGGCCAAAACCTTTGGAATGCGCAAAACAGCTATTGTTTGAGTGGCCAGCAGGAGGACAGGCATCTGATCACAAGTCTGATGGATGTGGACTTCCAAAAGACAGACTCAGCGGCCAAAGTATAACAGAATAGATCAGCTTGTTAAGACACCCACAGAAAGCTCTTTTCTCTTTTTAGTTCATGTAATTGTCCCCCTTCCTTTTTCTCATAAAACCCCTTGTTTTCACCGTACAAGTGGGAACACTGTTTAGGTACCTACCTGAATCTGTGGTCTCCAAACTAAAATTACTTAATCCCAACTAAACTCTAGTTTGCCTCTCTGCAGCTCTTTCAGATTGACAACACAGACTGTGACACACACACACACACACACATTCCCCTGCGTTGTCCACTGAGCATTCAGCTCCCACATATGCCCTAACCCGTACCCCAACCTTAACCGGTACCCTAACTAGTATCTGTTCCCTAACCCATACCCTAACCCTACCACCACCACCCCAAACCTGCAGCCTAACCCCCTAACCGTACCCTGCCCCTGACCCCTAGAACGCCCTCCCCGCCGCCCGGGGGACGGTCGCTCCGCCGGCCCCGCGCAGCCCAGGATCCCGGCGAAGAGCACGGGGCCGAGGGTGAGAGAGCCGCAGGAGGAAAGTGGGCATCGTCCTGAGTCCAGGCAGCGCGCGCAGGGAGGCGGCACAGCGACAGGACGGGGAACCGCCCGCCGGCGACAGGCGGGCGACGGGGTACAGGGACCGAGCCAAGCCCCTCCCGGGAGGCCGGCAGGGGACGGAGCCCAGCGCGGCGCGGGGACGGACGGGAGGGAGCCCCTGGGAGCGGCTGCAGCGGACAAGGGACAGACACGCAGACAGCAATGGGCGGCCGACCCGGCTACGAGCTGCGCCTCAGCACAGAGGCAGGGCGTGCCAGGAGCAGAGCGAACCGTGCGCCTGTGAACGCAGGAAACCACGGAGAGCCACAGCCACCGACGGACCTGCGCGGGGAGAGACGGACAGAGGCGGGGAATGACGACGGGAGACGGGGAATGACGGACAGGGGCGAAAATTGACGGAGAGCGACGGAGATTGGCGGGGAGAGGCGAGGGATGACGAAGACTGACGGAAAGAGACGGAGAATGAAGGAAAGAAGCGAGGGATGACGAAGACGGACGGAAAGAGACCGGAAATGAGGGACAGGGGCGGAAACAGAGAGAGAGAGAGAGAGAGAGAGAGAGAGAGAGAGAGAGAGAGAGAGAGAGAGAGAGAGAGAGAGAGAGAGAGAGAGAGAGAGAGAGAGAGAGAGGCGGAGATTGACGGGGAGAGGCGAAGGATGACGAAACCGACGGAAAGAGACGGAGAATGACGGAAAGAGGCGAGGGATGACGAAGACTGACGGAAAGAGACCGGAAATGCCGGACAGGGGCGGAAACTGACAGAGAGAGGCGGAGATTGACGGAAGGAGGCGAAGGATGACGAAGACTGACGGAAAGAGACGGAGAATGACGGAAAGAGGCGAGGGATGACGAAGACTGACGGAAAGAGACGGAGAATTGCGCAGAGAGACGGGGAATGGCGAACAGGGGCGGAAACAGAGAGAGGGAGAGAGAGAGAGAGAGAGAGAAGTGGAGATTGACGGGGAGAGGCGAGGGATGACGAAGAGTGACGGAAAGAGATGGAGAATGACGGAGAAAGACGGGAAGTAACGGATAAAGACGGAGGAGTACTGGCGGCCCACTAGCGCTGGTTCGCGCTCGTCCACTCAGAGGCCTGCAAGCGCATCTTGACCCCACAGGCGTGGCTCCAGGGACCTGATTTAACCGTCTACCCTGCTGACCGTGTTTAGTGGCTCAAATCGGCGGCATAAGCACTTCGGTGTTTTGCACCCACGACCAGCTCCACATTCTTCATCCCCAAAACGCGACTCTACAAAATGATGCCCCGCCCCGCCCAACCCTCCGTGTTCTGCAAGGCAGCCCCAGGTGCGCAGTCTGCAGTGGTTGCACAAACGGTGTGCACACGCTCTGCAGTGAGGACTAAGCAGAAAAGAAGAGCAGGCGGAGGCGGCCCGGTGCCCCAACCCGTGCCGCCAGCTCCAGGCCTAGTTCCACCCCTTCCTTTCGGCTCTTCATGGTTCCCTGCTTCTCCAGGTATCTGTGGCCCCTCCAGCACATTCCCACCTTGCTTAAGCTACTTGAGAGCTGCTCTGTCTTTGCAGCTACACCACAACACCAGAGGGTGCGCCCAAGCGTTCCCTTCCTGGTCCTCCAAGGAATGGCAACAAAGTGATTAGAGCCTGGGTGCTCTAATCCAAGCCTTGCTTCAGTCTGGCCTCCACCCATCACACACGGGTAAATATAGGGGGAAGACAATGGAGGGACTCAATGAGATGACCCTCTATAGGCCCAGGAACACCTGGGCCTCCCGCAGGGAGCACAGAGGCACCTACAATTCTCCCTGCAAGCCCTTAGAAAGCCCCATTCTGCCAACACCTCCAGTTCAGGCTTTAGTGAGACACTGATTTCCTATGTTTGTGGTACTTTGTTACACAAACTCCTAGATGCTGATGCAAGTTATCTCTGTGTCTTGCAAAAAAGGAGTTTCGGCTCCAGGCAAGTTCACTATAGATTCACTGTGACCAAAGAAATTTACAGCAAAGGGTTCTTGGGGTGAAAAGGTTATACCCAACTTTATTTCGAGGTGGCAGGTCAGTCCCTTGGCGCTACCACCACTCCAGCCTCCGCTCCGCTCCCCTACAGCCTTCCAGCCCTGCCACCCAGTCTCCCGCCAAGCCCTGGGCGGAACTCCTTATATTAACACAATAATGTCTTATTGCCTAAAGGTATGGAAGCGGTAGCATAGCAACAGGCCAGTTACATTTAAGTTCAGTGAGGATCCTGGCCATAGGAACCCCACTTTATCCACACTCTGTCACTCCTGTTGGCGAGGAATTTTGGTTTGGAGATGCAGGGAAGTCAGAATAGAAGGTGAGGAAGGAATTCATTAAAATGTGAGTATCAGGGAATGACAGCTGCCTTGCAGGCAGCAGAGAATAAGGAAGAATGGAGAGATAAGGGAAGTTTATTGAACTGCTGCTCAGCATAGGGAACATCCCCTGCTAACTCATGAAGCCATGTCACTTGGCATCCAGTGTCTGCTTGGATTTGCACAGATCCAAAAAATCATGACTCTTGTTTAAGTGTCCTGGAAGACAGGATTTCCAGAGCAATGAACATTGGAGTCCATAGTAGTGTGTAGCTCACAGGCCCAGAGACTCCACGTGCATCCAGGTGATCCCATTGTGGGGGGGACTTGCAGCTGCTGGCCAGAGCCTGTTTCCATTTTTCTGCTGGTGTCTACACTGCACTTCCCAGCCCATCCCCACCAGCAGGGTGGGTACCATGTCTCTAGGTTTCCTTCGAGGAAGTGGGTGGGCTTGATGAGGGCCTCTGCCAGCCCAGGTCTTAGGATGAAGGATGCGGTTCCCACATGGTCACGCTGGCAGCCCTATATCCCCTGCTGGCTGGAACCCTCCAGCCTGGAGGAGGAAGGAAAAACAAGATGGATACAGCTGGACTCTGAGACCCACCTGCCCCAGACGCTCACGTGGAGGGAGCAGTCCTTGACCTCTCAGCCCCTCATGTGTTGGCATGCTCTGTTGCAGTAGCAGCCTTTGGCCCTAAAAAGAAAGGTGCTTTGCAAACCTGTCTCCAACTGTAACAGAAAATAAGGCTTGACTTAACCTGCAGTTCTGAAACCAGAGCCCACACTGAAAAGATGACTCTCAGATCATCATTCAGATAATGTTGCTTAAAAGTAGTGGCACCTTTAGGACCACAGGGAGTCCAGCTCCCCCATTCCTGCCTTCTGCTCTGAGAAGTTTCCTTGACAACCTTGACAGGCCTGCTCCATTTCCTTGACAATCAACTTTCTCAATTGTCCAAGCTTTCCTGCTTCAAACATTTTTTTTTAATGTCTTATTTTGAAAAGCAGATTCACAAGACGTTCAGAAATAATAGAGTCCTGTGTACTAATCATCTATTGGCTTCATGAAAGGCTTTATTTCTAGGTTTCTCCAAGCTCAATGAATTTTTAAATAATTTTTTAGAACAGTTTAGGTTTACAGAAAAATTGAGAAGTTAGTAGTTTCCATACATCTCCTCTCCTAACTTCTCCCCTTAACATCTTAGTTATGATACACTTGTTACAATTAATAAATGAATATTGATACTTTATTATTAAGCCCATAGTTTATTCACATCTCCTTAGTTTTTACCTATGTCTTCTTCCTGTTCCTGGGTCCCACAATTCATTCACTTGTCATGTTCTGTTAGGCTCCTTTTGCATGGGGCAGCTTCCCTGCCTTTTTAAGTCAGGGAACCAGCATCCCTGATTTTTAAGGACTTTGACAGCAGTATTTCCCAGGTTTTTTGTAGGGTGCCCCTCTACTGGAATTTGTGAGTTCTTCTCAAGATTAGACTGAAGTTACAGGTTCTGTGGAGTAGTTTTCCAATGAGGAATTAGATACCTATAGATGAAAAACACATGCGAACTTCATCAAACTATCACCATGGACACAATTCATGTATCATTTTTAGTACTGTGCCTATTCTGTATGATTAGAAGTAGAAAGGGCAGTCTTGGAAGAGAATGATTAAAAGGAGCTGTGTTTTAAAAAAAAAACCAAGAGACAGGTAATATAAAGACAGCAAACAGGCATCTTAGCTTGCTTTCCTAAGTTAAGCATTTCTCTATGAATTAAAACTACGATGACAGAAAGTCAGACAAAAATATATAATATATAGTTTAGTTAAATTCTATGCATCTTCAGAGGTAAAACTTGGGATTTACGTAAAAAAATGGTACTCAAGCCTATCTAAGTTTTCAAAGCACATTGCGTCCCATTTCTACCAAATAAGCAATATATAAATACGCAGGATTCTCTTGCCTATGTGTATAGTCTGCCTTAAATCCTTAGGAAACTTGGAGTATGCAATGATTCTCAAATTCTCTCACTTGAGCATGTATTGGAAATCACCTGAGGGGACTTGTCCACACAGACTCCAGGGTGCTGTTCCCAGCAGCTTCAGATTCTGTGGGTCTGAGGCAAGGCCCCAAGTCCACTTCCAAACCGTTCCCAGGTGGTGTTGATGCTGCTCTCTTGACATTATGGAAACCATTGCTTTAGTCAACAAGGGAGCTACATACATGCACTAAGTGCCTCTGATGGTTAAGGTGTTCTACATGTTGATAACTTCATTTTTCTAATTACAGAATCTTACCAAGCAAGTGAGATATCCCTTTTACAAATGGGGAACCTGGTCTAAGAGACCAAGAAACTCACCTGAGGAGATCATGGATCAGATAGCAGAACTACAATTCAGATCTGCAATTATACACCATGCTGCTCCTTGGGATAAAGGAGTGAATGTATGCATCCCTGGCTAACTCATCAGAAAAGGAGATTGTACCAAAAATGTATCCAGTGTTAGTGCAGGTTCGTAGGGTGTTAACTACAGGACAGGGACTATTACTGAAGACCAGGTAAGGCTCAGGGTCATGGAGAGGAATCACTTATCTCTGAACTTCTGAATTAATCAAGGATAAATTCACTATATAATCAACAAAACATGTATTTAATACAGTAATAAATATTTCTTAATTACTACTATTTTATTATTCTTTACAGAAAAACACAAAAATAAATCCTTAAAGTAATAATCTCATTCACATATAAATTGAAAGCATTCTACGATTCCAAATGTCTGGCAGCGAACTCATCACCCATCAACCACTACTTAGTCTGGTACTGAAGTAACACATCAAGATAGTCTTCAAAAAAATGCTGACAATTAACTAAAACATTTATCTCCTTTCACAAAGACAATCAAAAGCAATGACATACAAAAAAATTAGCAATTTAAAGTTGGAAAAGTGGTACATTTTACAGTAAACGAATCATCAAAAATGAATTTGCCAATAATGTATCTTCTGTCACTTTATTACACTCTGTATAAAAAGGACAAAGACAAAAAGTTATTGGACTGCAGATGTAAAATAGTTAATGAAGGCTAAACATCAGAATGACAAAAAAAAACTGCCCAACTCTACACTTCTATAAAAACAAGTATTTTATGTAAGAGAAATTCCCTTTAAATATCTATATACATATTTCCACTTAATACTGTTAATTAAACCCATAGTTTATTTAAATAAGAAACTACCCAAAATGCTGATTCTGTATCACAAAACATTAAGTATTTTAAATTACAACTTCAGGTGCTATCCTGAATACACTGGTTCTTAAAAAGCATATGTTTAAGAATATATTTTCATCTATAGATCAGTTAAAGCTTTATTAAACAGTAAACACTTTTCAAAGTGCAGAAATACAAGTTTCAAAACAAACACATTCAGAAGATCTGCTGTTCAAATAATATTTTTTCAAAACCAGGTGGAGGAGTATGATAAAATTCACTGAACTGGCAATCCAAAATTGCACTGTCATCAACTAGAAACAGAAAAAGAAAGAAAATAAATTAGAAGCAAACACCTTTGTCTGAATGAATATGTAACTATCAAACATAATATTAATAACAAGAATAAATGTATCTGCTGTCCAGATTACAAAACATGATTCTACTGTGTAAAAATATCCATAGTATCTATCAAAAACACTGAAAGGATATACACCAAAATATTATTAATAATTATTTCTAGACTATGTGAATATGGGTAATTTTAATTTTGTTCCTTATTTGCCTACCTGTATTTTCTCAGTTTTATACATTAAACGAATTACTTTTTAAAAAATGCCTTATTTTGAAAAAACAGATTTAAAAGAAGTTCAAAAATAATAGAGTCCTCTGTACCTTTCATCCAGCTTCCCCCAGTGGTAACATCTCATGTAACTACAGTGCAGTATCAAAACCAGAAAACTGACACTGACAGTGCTGTTCACTAGACTGTTAACTAGGCCTTATTCAGCTTCGACGTGTTTTAACCAGCATTTACTGAAGAGAAATGAATGTATGTATCTGTACAAAGACCTACACATGAATGCACATAACAGCTTTATTTGTAATGGCCAAAAACTGGGAAGACATTAGCATGTGAAGAGAAAAGCAAACTGTAATATAACCGCACAATGAATATGCTACCTGGCAATAAAAATGAATAAATGATTGATACATGACACAACATGGATGAATCTTAAAATACTTGTGCTGAGTGAAAGAAGCCAAACCAAAAAATGATCTACAGATATCTGTAGTCATAGAAAGCAGATCAGTGGTTGTCTGGTTAGGGCTGGGGTGAAGAAAGGTAAGCAGGAAGGATAAGGGAGCAGGAACTTTTGGGGGGTGTTGAATATATTCATTATATTGACTGTGATGACACACATGTTTACTTTATAGATATTTGTTAAACTGCAAATATATATTCAATGCAATTACTAAATATTTTATATTTCATAATAAATGCAGAAAAAAGCTAAGTACTGGATTTGGCATTCATGTACTCACTAGTGATTCGAACAAGGGTGGTTTCAGTGGAGTGGTAAAAGCAGGAGAATGGATGGATGATACAGTAAGGACAGTGGGGTAGCCTGTTCTGTAAAAAATGGGGCCATACAGAGAAGGTAAAAACACAGGGCTAGTGAGGGGTTCAAGTATAAGGGAGAGTTTTTTGGGCTGAGACTTTCTCAGAACGTTTATAGGCACTGAAAAGAAAGATTGGTGACCGGGGATGTAGATGAAATAACTGACAAAGTGAATTCCCAAAGCTGGGATTTTGAAATCCAGACTACAGATCGAGTTTTTTAACATGAAGGGTACCACTTCCTCAAGGATGGGACAGAAAGAAGGCAAGACAGGAGTTAACCTAGAGAAGCTTCAGGAGGGGAGTGGAGGAAGCTGGAGCTCCCTACTGATAGCCTGTTTATAAAGTAGAAGGTAAGGTGGTCCGTGGAGACTGAGTAGGGAATTCAAGAGGCGCCACGGTCTAGAATGTGCAGAGGTGTAAAAGAATTGCCAAAAAATACTGAGAGCTTTGGTCAGGCTATAAGTCATAACTTTGTGACACCACTTTTTTTCAGCGTTAAGTTTCTTCTCTCCATAGGTTGACTGAAAGAACTGACAAAATAAATGACTGGGTAGATCTAGGATTAGTGACGGCAGGGAGGACAAGGGGGGGGGGTGAGTTTTATTTTTACCTTTGATCAGACTACTAAAATATTTAGTTTAATTGGACTGATTTACCAATTTCAAGATATGTAGTATACTAATGTAATTTACTATCTGTAACGTTACTACAGTAAAAATAATGCTTAAGCAAAGAGACAGTTTAAAACAGAAGTTTTATTTGCTCATCTGTCTAATTCAATCATGCTGGTATTCTTTGCATTTCTCAGACTAAACTAGTTCAAATATTAGGCTGCATTTCCATTTATTTAAGTAAAGGAAAACTAACATGAATTAAAAAATATACTTTTATATGCAGAAACACAAAAGGCAAAATCACTGAAAAGTTATTTTTAGGAAAAAAGACTAGTGAAAATCTTGACTGAAAAGGAAAGCACAGCCTTTGATTGCTATTATAATATTAAATATCTATATTTGTTATTTGTATACTCTTCTGACATCCCAAGTAATCTGCTGTCATTAACATTACTGTATTTCTAGCAACTTACAATAAAAAGTTAAGAATTAATTATTATGCCTCAAATCTAAGAACTTAGGGTAACAAATGAAAAAAAATTTTTAGATCTACTTAAACTATAGGCTGAAAATTCACACATATATTGATTTAAAGCTGATTTGAAGTTGAAATATCAAATAAAAAAATAAAAAATAAAGCAGAGTAGGATGATAAAGGCACTGTGCTTATGTTTGTTATTTCTTATAAAGAGAAACACCTTATTTTTAGAGACACACAAACATTTATGAATGAAATGATATAATGTCTGGCATTTGCCTCAAAATAAACCAAGCAGGGATGCTGATGAACAGGGTAGGAGGTTGATGAAACCTGATTGGCTCCTAGCGGATAATTGTTTGAAGCTGGCTGATGGGTACATGAAGGTTCATAACACTATTCTCTGCACTTCTATACATTCTTGAAATTTTCTATAATAAAAATTGAAGTAATTAAATGGTATAGTTATTTCTTAAGGAAACTAGTTCTCAGAGGGACACAAATCACAGGCTGGAAACTGTAGTACTTATACATACAGGGCTGTCAAAATCCAAAAAATCAGTATATATTCTAAGTCACAATTTCTCTCAGAAGAGTTTTAATATTTAGGTAATTTGATAAAGGTAATTTATGATCAACCTAAGTAAAATTCCCACCCTAGTTGCGAAATATCCTTTACAATTACATTTCCTGATCACCTAACAACTGGCAGAAAGATCCTTGTAAATTCAGTAAAGCTTTCAGGAACTTTCTAGAATAGAAGACTACATGATTTTTTAAAAAAGGGGCATACAGTTATTGCATATTTAAGTATAATCATTGTATTTGGCAAGTTTTTTTCCAAATATATGGGAACAAAAATTGTCCTTAGTTCTGCAAAGTGAGGCTGTGATTTTCTAATGGTTACATTTCATATAAAAGGTTCCTATTGCCTTGTCCATGCTTCTGAAGGATAGCTATAAAGTAAACAGAAATGCCAAGCAGAAGCTCACACATGTCTAACAATATGTAGAAATACTCTAGCTTACCATAAACAACTGGGTACACTGTCCCTCGTATGCCTGATGCTGGGCAATGCATGTTTTTTCCATTCAAATATACATTCAATTCTACATGGTCATATGTAATACCCTAGAAAGGAAAGAAAATATTAAAAAGGCTAAAGACATAAGTGTTCCTTAAAACCTTAACAGTCAGAAAGCACTCACTGGGAAGCATGGATACAAAAAAAAAACTAAGCAAAGGGTCACAATAGTTTCCATTAAAGGTTGACAATTCAGTAGTTCTATGTGAACTGAGCTAAAAGTAATTAGTGGTGATGATTATATGGGGGGGGGGCGGGGGGTGGAATCAGGTAAAATCCCAAAAGTGCACATTAGGTGTAAAATAACTGAGAACAGTTTAAATCATAGTACTAATTCAAATGAGCTGAATGTTACATTTTGACCATTAAGACGTTGCACAGTACTGCATACCGTGAATGAGAGGCCTTTTAAACTCATACACAGAACTGCTCTCTCTATAGAATTTGATCTTAAGTGGGGAGAACAATAAAGTTTTCAGCATTAGGGCTCACTAACTGGTATCACTGTTTTCAAATTGTGAAGAAGTGTCTTTTAACAACTTATTTCCAAAAAGAAATCATACATTTCTGTATCTCTATCTTGGTTTCAAATATGTGAAGTGCATTACAAAAGTAAAGCTGATGTTTGTTAACTGAACATAATTGCTAATTAATACCAAGTTGAAAAATAGAAAAATAACGGCTCAAAAATTTTAAAGAAAGCAGAATAAAAATATATTACTTTGTACATTACTGATACAAAAATCACAACAGTAATAATGATTATTATTGTGAAAATGCTGGAAAACACAGCCTGTGTTAATGTAACATGGACTATTCTAGGCAATTCAAATTTAATCTTCACAAGAGAGGTATTAATTTTATCCCCATTTTACAGATGAGGTTGCTAAAGCACAGAGAGGTTCTGTAATTTCCCTAAGGTTACATGGCTACAAAGTGGCAGTGCTGGGATTTAAGCCCAAGCAGGATGGTTTCAAAACATGTAAACTAAATTGCCACACCACACTACCTTTCCTTAAAACTGTATACAATAGTTCCTGATGACCAAAAGAGAAGTTTCCTTTGAAGAGGAAACAGCAAAGATCTTCAACAGAGAAATCATCACAGACCAAGAAGTAACCACTTCAAGGATTTCTGACTGGATAAATTATATCAACTTAAAGGGTTTTTGGAGGTAAAAAAAAGATCTTAGAGATTATCTAAACCTTAACTCCTTCGTGCTGTGGTTAAGAAAGCACAGGCCCAGAAATATCAATGTGTTAAGGGCTATATAAAAGATTCTCCTCAGGTCTTAGCAAAGCCAGGGTTAAAGAATGATTTATTAATAGTCAAGGAATATTGAGAAAGATAAACAGACTGCTTTTATATCATTTTGGTTTGTTTATTTAAATGTAAAAATAAAGCTAACTGATGGTTGGGATTAGCTATTTAATGAAGAGGTCTATTTACATTTAAAAAAACAAAACATAATTACATAAACAAAGTGCATCACTTTCTTTATAGGACTACTGTACAAGAAATCTAGCAGTTCAGACCAGTAGGGTTGTAACCTAGCAACCCCTCACCACCTGGTGACAGCACACCCAAATACAAGCAAGTTTTAAACCCAAGCCTCCAGCTTAACAGCAAAATCCCAGCACCAAAGAAAGCAGTGAGGAGGGAAATGAGAAGACGCACACCCTCCATCAGCAGAGTTTAGTTCAAGTTTTTTCTAACTTAAATCTGTCCTTTTATATGATCTAAAATATAGGTTTGATTCCACCAAAATGACTAACAAATCTGATGTGTTCTATGCACTTACCAATAATTGTTTGCAGGTTTAAACAGTGAACAGACTCTGAAAATAGAGTGCCTGTGTTACAAACCTGGGATCATCCCATAGAAGAAGTTACTAAATTCCTCCTAATCTGTAAAATGGTGATAATAATACTACCTTTTCATAGGGTCATTAGTAAGGTTAAACAATTTAATCCTTGTCAGGCACTTAAAACAGTACCTGGCCCATAATGAATGCTAAAGAAGTGTTTGCTTTATTATTATTACATAGAATGTTTATAAAACTCTGAAATTAAACTGAAAAATGTAATTTGCACTTGCCAAAACTATATATAAAAGGACAAAATAAGTGTAAGTTGTTTGGGTCATGCCTTCCTAGTGTTGTGGTAGGCCCTATGGATACTGTATGATTATTGTATAAATATAATCATTTGGTTGGACTTTTTAGTTTATTGTTCTTGATTTATTCTCAGAGAATGGTTAAGACTAAAATTCCACACGAGAGTATTTTCCCTGTTTTATAATCTATTCTAAATTTTCTATGCCACTGTCAGCACTTGGTGAAATTTTTTCTGATATGTTTGAACTAGGAAGATAAAAGTTCATATGCTAGGGTAATGTTTTACTTTTCTGATTCTCCATATATTTTATCTTTGTTAGTCCTCTTTTTATCAGAATGGACATGAAAATCAAAGTCTAATTTAATAATGCAGATACACTTTTTCTCCTAAGATGATATTCTTAAATCTGCTCATCTGTGGTATCAATCATCTCTGAACAAGATAAGAAGGCACAGAAGGTCAATATGTCAGTGAAGAAAAACAGTTGTTACTGAGTATGCTTTCTTATGTTTGGATATTATCTTTCAGTGTGAACGAGTTGACATCAACTTGACTTCAAGATTCTCTTTTGAGAAATAACCATTTAAAAAAGGTGTTCTAGATTATGGACACCTGGCAATAATCTAGAAGTACAGAGCCAACTATAAGTAAAAGGGAAGAGGGAAAAGTAGATATTAAAATTGGTTTATGCCTGTCATCTCCTTTTCACATTAGTCAATTTAGAAAAAAAATACTTTCAATAATTTACTAACTTAAAACCTACGTGTTTGTCATATTTTTTAAATTGCAGAAAAGAGAAGATCAGACTATAACTTAAAAATCTTAATTTCTACACCTTTTTTTCACTCTCTCCAAAATACTGTGTATTTCTTTAACTCAATAATCTGGATTTACCTTATCTGTATCATCTTATTATTATAAACCTCTGTCATTATTTACAGATTCCTTTCAACTTGGTACCAGAGCCAGGAACCCAAAATTCTGTGTATAAGCTCAAGGAGACCCAAGGCTCTGTTCTCAATCAATAGCTAACAGCCTGAACTCAGTGTATGAGGTTCTTGGACAACACCATATAAGAAGTATGTGGAAAAGACAGAACAGGATCTCTGGAAGACATTTTCAGTAGTGGCTTTGGTAAAGACTTAGTATTTGTTGGGAATAAAAATAGAGTAGTCTTAATAATATCTAACTCTTTCTATGCCCTGCTTTCCAAAAAATCTTCCTACCATCAAACCTTAGGATTCTGAGACCGGTTCTTTGACATTTTTTAAGTGAAAGAAGTTTATTAAGTTTAACGAGGAACAACACTCCTAATAAAATGCTGTAATTCTTTAAGACAAGTTCATAACAAATAATAAGTGGAAAAATTTTCTTTAAGAGATCCCCAGCTGTAGAAATACCTAATTATTTTCCAACATAAGGTTCAGCAAACTTTTAAATTGTGGGCCAAGATTTATCTGATTGTAGAGAAGCAGGAAATGTTAATCAGTATGCAACCTGTCATCAATCTCCTGAACAGAATAAAGGGCTTACACTGATTTTCCTGGCCAGCACAGTCTAGAAAGAGGAAATTGGGCAAGGTATAGTATCTGCATCAAGTGCTCTCATTGGAAAATGTACCACCTAATAGAACCAATCCCAGTACTTTGGACTTCAAACCACGAACTCCCAGACAAAACTATAAATACTAAAAGCACTTCACGTTTAATGATTTACAGTGGAAAACAACTCCACAAGAAAACTCACCACCACGTCTCCTTCCTGTGGAAGGCTGTTTGCTGGCAGCCTATTTTTCTCCTCGTTGTTGTGGTACAAGGCTCCATCATTTCTCATCACCAAACTGTGCACATCTCGGCCAAGAGGAATCTGATTCAAGTTAACTTTCTGAGTTGCAACACCAATACCCCAGATTCCTAAAAAATAATAGTTTAAATGCTCCCAAAATTGAAGGATACAAATATCAAAAAAAGCAGTTGTTTTACAAGACAGTGTAAATTGTTTTTAAAAGAAATTGCATAGTATCACTATTTTTTATTAATCCTTTAAAAAAATATTTTTAAGGTAGTTTGAGAACTATACTATGTTCTCTGCAGACATAATATAACCTAAGAGATAAGACAGTGAGCTCTGGAGTTGTACTGCCTACATTTAAATCCTGACTTAGCTATGTCCTCAGTAAATCACTTAACCTCTCTCTGCTTCCTCACCAGTGAACTGTGGATTCTAACTCACATCACTAAGATATTAAAAGATTCAGCAAGATAATCCAAGTAAAACTCTTGCAACAGTGTAAGTATTCAAACAAAATAGGGAAGGAAAGCACAGAGCAATTTTTTAAAGAAAATGCTAGCTACTATTACTATTCTCTAAAAAACATTTTTATAAAGTTCTGCATTGAATTTAAATGGCCTGGGATTCTATTTTAAGCACTATACCTGAGAAGTGGGAAATTAATGTCTTTAGTTTTTACATCTATAACGTGACAAAACAATATATGACCTGGCCAGTATCATGGAGAGAAGAAAATTAATGATGAAGTGTAAAATCATTTTCTTATTCAATGACTTAAGTCAGTGAGTTTAAAACCTTTTGGTTTAAACTAACTTTTAAAGCAAGCATCTCTACTCTTTAACCAGGCAAACAAAATACCTAGAGCTCTGAGTTTTGTCTCAAATGGTTTGCTCCTCAGTATGTATCAAACTCAGTTTCAAGAAAATCTATAAATGTGATAAATTTGAAAACCAAGTTGTCAGTCAATTTTTCTGGTGAATGGGAGCATAAAAAAAGCTACGTCTGGATTCCACTGTACTGACTTCTTAAAAAGCTTCACAATGTAATTTATCTTCCAAAGTGGGACAACTTTAATAAGTCACAGAGGTGAGAATACTAATTTCATGGAACAGGTCTAGACAGTATTTGAGGGTCCTTCTTCCAAAAGAACTGTTGCATGTTGTACACTGTAGCACAACTGCCTCACTTTCACTGAGTGACCAATGCTACAAACTTCAATGCATTTATTCTAGGATTATTATCCTTTACAGAAAACCGACATAAAAATCTGTACTAGATTTAAGTCTCAAGAAAATACTTGCTCCTCTTGAGAAAAGGTATGTTATTCTTGAGATTACAGTAACCAGAGACATTTTGCAGCTAACTTATAAAAGAATGGGATGGAAGATAGATTCATATTTATTTCATACACTTAAGTCAGTATTTTAAACTAATTTAGAAAACTAGCCCCAGAAGAATGTTTTATATCATTGAAGCTTGTAAGAGGATTAATTTACTCCACTCTAGGTTTCCCATTGGGTACCCACTATTCATGCTCTATTTCATTAGGAGTTTCTTTATAATAAAGCTTTAAAAAATATGTTCCCATATTCGATATGCCACCAGTTAACTAACCAGCAACTACTGTAACACTCAAGTAGACTGTGATACAATTCAAAAACCTTCCTAGATATTTTTAAAGGGAAGTAGACTTCAGACTTCAGAAGACATTCTGGGTATGTTAACACAAGCTAAGAGAGAAAATCGGGATCATAACATTGATTTTATCCTGAGATAAAACAGCAGAGGACTTTACACCTTCTGTGCTGCCCGAATGAAACGGCGCGTCCGGCTGTCATGTACAGCGCTGGCGCCTCGCAGTGATCCTCCCGCCTGTCCTGTCCTAGAACAAAAGCCTTAATTTTCATATGTTAAAAACTACTCTTTACTATTGAGAGAAATTAGCACTTTTAATAGTAAAGTACCACCATCATACCAACCTGTGGACTGGATTTTGAATTCAAAGTAGCTCTTGTTTTGATGCAAAGGTGCACTGGCTAAACAACCTCCGGTTCCACATATTCTCCTCCCATTTTTTACGATGACAACATCTGTTCCTAAATAAAAAATACACTGTGTGAAGTCATGTATTTTCTTATCCAACAACCCAGGTGAATTTGTGTTGCACTTGTAACAAAGGGATTGATGGTTCTGAAACACACTCGTCTTGGTAATGTCAACCTCTCAAGCAGCCGTTATCTCCCTGACAGCGAGTCTACCCTGGGCGGCCCGCGGCTGCAGGCCCGATCTCGGCGCGGCTCCGGCGGCGGCAGCTCGCAGCGGACGCCTGTGGGGGCGGACAGGCCCGCGAACCGAAGTCCTAGTCCCCCGCGGAGCGCCGCGGGGCCGGGCGGAAGAGGGCGCCGGGCAGAGGTGCAGGTTGGTCTGCGGAGGGAGGCCCTCACCCATGTGCTGCGTATCCAGCTGCACGGCCGGCATCTCCTTCAGAGGGACGTGCCCCGTCCCTCCGTCCCTGCAGCACCGCAGGCAACAAAACGCCGAGAAAGCCATCGCTTAGGCTCCGCCGGCGACTCCGCCCCGCCAGAAGCGGAGGCTGCCGTGCGGAAGCGGAGCGACGCGGCGACGCCCCACGCCGGAAGGGCGGTGCAGCGCAGGCTGAGTCGAAGCCGGCTGAGGGCACTGGACGAAGGACCGGAGGGGGATGGGCGGCGGGCGGTGGGCGGCGTGCGCTTGCGCGCAGGGCCGTTGGCGAGGCTGGCCCCGCGCCTGCGCGCTGACGCCGACGGGTGCGCGAGCCTCCTGTGACCCCCTGCGCGGGGGCGGGAGCTGCGTCGGGTCGGCCTACCCCGCCTCCTCAGGGGCTTTCCCTTCGCGGGACTCGCGGCCTGTGGGGCGGCGGGGTCACGGAGCTGGTGCCGAGGGTCTGTCCCCGCAGAGTTGTTCGGACTGAGGGGCGGAGGAGTGCGGAGGAAGCCCTGGAGGCCGCGAGGTCCTGTCCCTGCTCCTTCCCGCTGCCCGCGGAGGCCCGCGGCCGCCCCCGGCGTCCCCTTGCCAGCTTGGGTCCCCTGTCCCTGGCAGATTCAGCACCTTCAGATACCGTCCGGGGGCGGCCTGGGTGGACTCCTAAAATTAATCTGGCCCAAACCTCTGTTCCCAAATAAGGTTTCCATCCTGAAGGTTTCCACAGGGTTCAGGTTCTGCGGGAAACCGGACACAAAACGCTCATTACTGTGTCATGGGTTCCTATACATAACTTTTTAGTGACATGAATACAAATACCCTTTATGGAGAGTTTGTCTCCACAAAATAGATCTTTTAAGGGTCCTGAGTGTCTTGCTTCTATCTATAAGAATGGTGTTTCATTACAACACTTAGGAAAACTGTTGGCCGGTTAGCTGTGTCTGGGGAGGTCTTTCCCTGTCTAGGCGGGAAAGCACTAGGAGAAACCTCAGCCTTATGGGAGGGTTCTTGACTCTGGGCCAGAAAGAATTCTCAAACAGGTCAGACGAGTGTAGTTAAGAAAGGAATTCATTAAAGCAAGAGCAACAGGGAATGGCAGCTGCCTTGTAGGCAGCAGAGAACAGGAAAGTGCAGAGGGAAAGACGGAAAGTTCTCGGCTGAGGGCAGATTCTCTTGCCAACTCCTGAAGCCGGGTCACCTGTCATCCTGTGTCCACTGCACCTGCATGACATGGGGACTAGCCCCCCACTCCAGGATTTGGGGGAGCCATGGAACACAGGATGGAGTGAGATTATGTTTTGAAAACTTCCCAAAGGAAGGAGATTTTCAGGCAGGTTACTAAAGAGCAGATTGCACAACAGCAGTTTCGTGCAGGTCACCCAGGCGATGGAAACACGCAGGTCCAAATGTGATCTCTTAGCAACCCCATCCTACAGTAGGAGTAAAGCACAGATAAGAGTAAAGACTTAGAAATGAAATAGCAAAAAGACAAACTGAAATAATTTGAGCAGTGAGAAAGCTTTATTTGAAAGTAGGCACTTAAAGACAGGAAAGTTGCAGGTGTCCTCAGGAGGCACACTGAAATTGGGAATTCTGTCTTTTAAGGCTTTCAAAAATGGGGCACAGGACGAGGGGTTGTTGGGCATAGGCTTGACTTGTCTCAAGGTGCTTATCTTTGGTGAGAGACACTATGTCTCCTCTCCTCTATTCAGTCCTCCAGCTAATTCTGCTAAATAAACCCATCACAAGGGATTTATTTCTCCTGTTCTTCTCCAAGATAGTGGTTACCCTTAAGTAGTGGGGACATACCAGTTAAGACTGCTTGGCCTGCCTTAAGATAGGCTGTTGGGCTATTGTCTGATTACCAAAGAATATGTTAGGAATCTTACTTCTCAAGTCTCTGCTTTTTAAAATGAAATCTTAGTCTTAAGACGAGGTCTCTCCAGTTTTTACTATACTGTTTATATCTCAGCATTTTTCACCATAGGCAATAAAAATTAATCATGATGCTTGTCCCATGTCCCTGCCCTACCTCACTCTTAAATGGGCTCTCAGTTCAAAATGCAGATTTGCATTTTATTTTTGTACGTTTCATTAAACTCCATATTAGCTATAAGCTGTCATAACTAACATCTAGACAATTGTAACTCTGAAGAGAGGAAATCCTGGGACAAAATACCTCTAACACCGAAATCAGTCAAAGGGAGAAATAAAGTTTAAAACCTGTTTATTGCTTACAAACTGCAGTCTGGGGCCATCTCTCTTTCCTGTTCTGGCCAAAGTAAATCAGACCTCCCCCTAACCTCTCAGGTTCAGATAAGCCCTCAGTTGCCCAGGTAATTACCCACTGATGAGATGAACTTCTCTCCAGCCCCTGAAGAACACCTACTGATATGCAGATTCACTAAAGCCAGGCAAGATATTCTGAAAATATTACAATTTTACCCACAGGCCACCCGTTCAGAAATCTCGCCTTACAATCTACTTGTTTCCCCTCTTCCACAATGGTCTGTGGGTGAGAAAACTGGAGCATTGTAACCAGACTAATGACATACAATAGCAACAGAAATAAAATCATGATAATCCTCAAACTGGAGGATTCAGCTAGGTTCAAAGTCTTACACAGATTAAGTCCAAAGCTCATCCATTCTATAGGCAGGCAGTAGCTGAACAGGTAGAGGGTTCAGAGCAATCATTACGTGGGAGTTGCAGGTAGGGGGCACATCCAAGCCCCAAGGACTGTAGAAGAAAATAACCTTAAGGGTGATAAGATACATGTTTTAATGACACCAGCATAGGCAAATCTTGTCCATTAGGTAAGATACATGCAAGAGAGTTGTCCTGTGATAAAACAGTGGCAGGAATGGGATCTTGTCGAGGTCTCATATACCAGATTTTCACCTCCCTCCCTATGGGAGTTACAGATGGGTCAATATATAGGGCTATGGGAGGTACATGCTCTGGCCATAAAGATAAAACAAAACTTCACTGTAAGATGCTCTTACCTCCTGAACGTTTTGGGTACACTACCATGATCTTTGGGGGCCACTCTTCTGTTACTCCAGGCATACACATGAGGCCAGTTTCCAGGCCTTTCCCCCAAGGTGCCAGAAGGGCCAGCCATCACTGGTTTACATGTGTCAAAATGTCGAGGGCCATGTCCATACAACAGTGTCTCTAGGATTTAATGCAGTAGGGGCTGGCAGCAGGAGGTTGTTCTGCTGGCCATATCCTCGCTTCAATAACTGTTCTTTGGTTTGGATGTACAATTGTATAGGAGAGGCAGCAAAGTGTGTGAGCATATCCACGGGGCTCAAAGCTCCTTTATGTGGCTTCTCATTCAGCACTCTCCATAGGTGAACTGACCAGCCCCTTGGTGTCTGACTTCAGACCATATTTCAACAAACCTTTGTACCTCACTATCATGCCTGCCCCAGTAGGATTATATGGTAAATGAAATTTCCACTTGATTCCTAATAACCCATCCTTGTAACATGTGTCTAGTAAAGTGAGTGTCTTGATCACTCTCAATCACCTGCAGCTGGCCACAGGCTGCAAACAGATGCTCCAGGGCCCTCTTGGTGGCTTGCTGATCTGCGGGACATGCAGAAAAAACGACCAATAGTCCAGTACCCATGTCCACACAAGTCATGGAATACTGATATCCTTCTGATACAGGCTGAGGCCCAATATAGTGTATTTGCCACCTGACAAGGAGTATTGGCCCCCTTACTATTGTCCCATGTTGCTGTGGGACTCGGTATAAGTCCCTCTTTGAGCACACAGGGCACTCCTTCCAGGCTCGGATGACTTCTTCAAAGGTCAGTGGCAAGCCTCACCGATGGGCTACAGCCCACATTGTCTTTTGCCCCACATGCAACAAATGCTGGTGTAGCCATTGGGCCACATCAGATGCAGGCTTTGCTTCTAGCCAGTGCACCTGGGCCAATGTGTCTGCTTCATCATTCCCTGGGGATGCGAAAGGCAAATATCCAGTCACATGATATATGGTAAGTCTCAGTCTGACCAGAGGCCCATAGGTCTTGCCACAACTCTTGCCCCCAAAGGGGCCGGTGACCAACCATCAGTTGGCATGGTACCATGTCAGCAGCCACAGGGTCAAGCCCTGATAGATGGCCCAGCAGTCAGTGCAGACTATGGGAGAGGGCTCCTGGGTGATCAGGAGCCATACTGCCGCAACTCGGGCTATTACCTTCTCTTCCCCTCTCCATCCTCCATCTATATTGTCTCAGTCTTAGGAAGGAAAGCCACAGCCCTCCACGTCAGGGGCCACCCATGAATGGACCCATCTGTATGCCAAGCATCTTCAGGTATAGGGGCTTTTCCTTCCTGATAAGGACTCTCAGCTACCAATGGCTCAAAAGCAACTTGTTCCTGCTTTCCGCTGGTATAGGTCACTGGCCCAATTAAGCGTTGGAGTTCTCCACTTAAGGGGCTAGAAGAGAGGGTGCTATGCTGCTGTAAATACACACCCCATTAGGCCAGTGTAAGCATCTGTGCCGTGCCACTCCATGGCCTTTGGGTCCAGTCTTGCACCCACCCCGCTATGGTTATTACCTCGGTTGGAGCTGTTCCGGCGATGGGCTATGTAGCCAGCAAGGCATGGTACACAGCAGCCAGTTGCTTCTCTATCAAGATGTACTGGACCTCTGCTCCTTTCCATAGTTGTGACCAGAATCCAATAGGTTGGTGTGTCCGTTCAAGCTGCTGCCAAAGACCCCATCCATACCCATCTTTGGTTACATGAACATGTAGTTTACACGGCCTCAATGAGTCCATTACATTCAAGGCCTGTACGGACTTGACTGCCTGCTTGGCAGCAGTAAAAGCAGCTGCATGTCTCATCCCAGTCCCACCTGATGCCCTTTCATATCAACTGGTATAAGGACTTCAGAATTTGTGCCAAGTGTGGGATAAACACTCTCCAGTAGCCCAAAAGACCCCAAAACTCTTGTAATACTACCACAGTGGTAGGGGTGGGGAAAGCCTGGGCCTTGTCTATGACTGCTTCAGGAACAACTTTAGTTTTACCTGACCAGACAACCCCCAAAAATTTCACAGACAAACCGGGTCCCTGAACCTTGGTGCTGTTCCCAGCCCATCCTTTTTCCTGCAGATGTTGCAACAGTCTAGGAACTGCCCCTTCTAAATCTGAATGAGAATCAGATGTGAGCATAATATCATCAATGTAGTGATACAACCGCACCATTTGTGATTTCTTCCATGTGGCCAAGTCCTGGGCTACAAGTCCATGACAGATGGTGGGACTGTGGAAGTATCCCTGTGGAAGGACAGTGAATGTCAACTGCTGGCCTTTCCACCTGAAGATCAACTGTTTCTGGCTTTCCTGTGCTATGTCAATAGAGAAGAAAGCATTAGCAATGTCTACTACGTAATGATACGTTCCCAGCTCATGGCTGAGGGTGTCCAGAATGTCTGCTATAGAGGGGACAGCAGCATGCAAAGGGGGTCTAACTTTATCCAATTCCCTATAGTCCACGGTCACATGCCAGGAGCTGTCTGGCTTAAAAGGACTATGATTGGGCTTTATGATGCCCACCCTCTCCAACTCCTTTAGAGTTTCTCCAATTTCCTTGTGCCCCCCAGGAAATTTATACTGCTTAGTATTTGTCACATGCTGAGGTCCAGGCAGAGCTACAGGTGGCTGCTTAGCATGTCCTCTCAGAACTGTCTTTACCACACGTACCCTCAGTCTGAACTCACCTGCAGTGGTCTGTAACCACAGGCCCTGCAGGATATCTACCCCCAAAATATATTCAGGGATGGGAGAAATGTACATGGTATACTCCTTTGGGGGTAATTGTCCTATCTCCAATGAGATTTGGGACTTTTTCACTCTAATTGCCTTACCCCCATAGCCATCTATCACAGCAAGGGTCCCAGGAAAACAAAGTTGCCATGAATCAGAGTACACTCAGCTCCTGTGTCTACCAGTGCCAGGACATGTTGTACATTCACAGGGGACCAATGAATTGCTAATTCTACATATGGCCTCCGGTCCCTACCGTATCCCCCAAGGTGGGGGCTTTGACCACCCCCTCAGTTGAACCACGATGCCCAATTGTCCTCCTGTGGGGGTGAGGGCTCAGGTGAATCCTGAGTACTGTCTCCCATGAAGTTTTGCAGGGACACAGGTGGGGCATGAGGCCTTGACTCCGGTTTCCATTTCCTGGACTTTAGCAGCTAGAACTGCTGCTCTGGCTTTAATTTGTGCCACAGTTCTAACAAGATTATATTGGACTGCCCATCAAGTTTTTCTTTCACTACCCCAGCCTTTATCAAATCAACCCACATCTGGGTCCTCGAGACCTTCATAGGGCCTTTTGCACATCTCCTTTCAGTCATAGCCCATACTTCCTTCTGTGCCCTTATTGTTTCAACCTCCCCCAGAACTGCTAAAGTATGAGTAGCCTCACTTATGGGTGGCCCTAGGTGGGGGGCAAGAGTAGTCACTAGGGACCCAAAGAGAACTGTGGGAGCTGTATGCAGCACCAGGATTCTCATTCCTATAGCAAAAACACCTTCTCAACGGGGCCCTGGGGGTCCATATTATAGATGATAGTTTCCTACCCAATTCCCGCAGTACCTGTTGGAGCTCTGCATATGTTTTCCAACTACTGGGTAAATATGGTAAATCACCCTGATTAGGCCAAACTACCATGATGGCAGCTGTCAGCCATTCAAGGAGTGTGTCTGATTCGCCGAGGCATGACAGGCATATTGCAACCACTGCTGGAGAGAAGGGTGAGTCATCAGAGAAGCCATTCTCAGTACCCGACATAACAATGTTTTTGACCCCCCTATCTCAGAGAAGTAAAAGCTATGTAGGCAGATTCTGATGGCCTCTGCCTATACCTGATGCTTATGTCCAACAGCTCATCTGGGTATAGGGATGGAGCAAAGAGTGCTCTGCAAACTGGGGAGGGGGTGGCTCCTCCCCCTGAGGAGCCCGAAGTTGTTTCATGTTTATTTTCTTAATTACAGCCAGGTGGGCCTTTAAAACAGAAGAGGATGGTACCTCCTGCGGTGGCCTGGGTAGTGGATCTGCCCATATAGCCCCACCTCCTCCTCTTCTCCCTCGCTCCTCCACCGTCTCCGGGGCTGAAGGCACCACTCTTTCCTTCCCCTCCCCCACAGCCTCCTGCAACGTGTCTTTTTCTGCCACCTCCCCCTCATGGCTGCTAAGGAATCTTCTAGGAATTTGACCTGTCTTTTTAATAACTGTCTTCTCGAACCCTATACATAATCCTCTCTTTCATCTGTATAACATTTTCCACTCCCTCGATGAGAAGAGACCTACAATGCCAGCTGCTACACAGCCCCCTAGGGTCTCCAAGCAGCCTTCCAAATCAGGGAGGACTAATTCTGCAGCTTCCCCAGTTCAAGGGAAGGCCCACCCCTCTAGGAGATGCTTTACCCTAGACCAATTCCCCACTAGAGGCTCCCAAATTGGAAGCCCCACAGCTAGGGGGATAAAAACAGGTGAAGCTGCACCCTCTGCTGCTGCATCCACTGGGGCCTCCCAACCATCCACGGGGGGGGGGGTTCTGGGCATCTCCCCACCATCTGTAGGGCAACCCTCCCATAGGTCACACCCATTATGACAGATTTGGGGTTCAGAGGTCCTGCCAACTGTGCCAGATATAAGTCCGGGGAGAAGAAATCCCGGGACAAAATATCTCTAAAACCAAAATCAGTCAAAGGGAGAAATAAAAGTTTAAAACCATTTATTGCTTATAAACTGCAGTCTGGGCCATCTCTTTCTCCTACTGCAGCAGAAGCAAGCCAGGACCGCCCCCTAACCTCTCAGGTTCAGATAAGCCCTCAGGTTAACCAGATAATTACCCATTGATAGGGAGATGAGCTTATCTCCACCCCTGAGAAACACCTGTTGATATACAGATGTACTAAAGCCAGGTGAGATATTCTGGAAATATTACAATTTTACCCACAGTTAGCATATTTGTTTTACACACTTTCACTCAGTTTACTTTAAAAAGCTTAATGTGCTATGTCCAAAATTACTATAGGGACACTCTTAAGATTTCAGACATGCATAAAAATACGGGTTTTCTTTTTGGTTTTCCCAATTAAATACAATAGGAAGGTGGTGGTTTTTGTTGTTTGGCAATAGGGCACACATTCGAGATTTAGATGAGAATTTACAGGGGCAGGGAGCCTGTCTAAGGGGTTTCTCCTAAGCCATTGCCTGAAATGTTGGGTTTAAACCATGTGCTCAGGACTGCCCTCCTGCATGTTGGGGTGTGGCCTCTTGCCTGCGAGCCCACAGCTCTCCCACCCGCACTCCCTCAGTGGTCTATTTGGGGGGTGGGAATGGGGGAGGAGGCTCTCACTTTTCACCTTCTGTATTGCCTGAAATGTTCACATACTTTACCTTTTTTGTGTGAGTGAGAACATGTAAGTTCCACCTCCGCTTTCCTCAGGGACACGTTTCTTTCCATCTTATCTATAAAGGGAGATGTCTTCCTGGTGCAGCTCCTGCCTGGGGCTGCCTTCACCCCATCTTCCTCTCTGTTCTCCAACCTTCTCTTTCTCCAGTCTCACATTTTGCTTTTTCTCTTCTCTCCTAAGGTTCCAGATTTGTCTTTCCTTCTTTCCTTTCTTCTTTTGCCCACATTTCTGTGAACTGCGCTTTTACGGGGGCTGTTTCAGAGATGGCTCAGGGTCTGTATCTGTGATCCCACCCCCCCCCACCACCCGCTGGGGCTCTGACGCCGGCCTCTTCCTTCGGGAGGTGCTTTGGGTGGTCTGTACAGAATGACCACTGAAGTCAGTGGCATATTCCTCTGCTTCCTTTACTTTTTCCCCTCTGGTATTTTGAAAAGAAATTAAGACAAACCTGTGTTTTTCCTCTCCCTCCAGATTCTTTTCCCTCCCGGCTTGTATAGCAGGTTTGTTAATAGCAGAACTTTCTTTTAAGGTGAAGGGAAATCACTGCTGTTAGAGTCAACCTCATCAGAAGTTGGGCGTGCCCAGAGTCTGATTAGATTTGAGAAAAGGAGCAGAAAAAATTTTCATGTTTTAGGAATTGAGGCCTCCTATCCTCCTTTCAAAACCACCACCAAATACAATTCTATTTAAAAAAAATTAATTCCAACAAAATCTAGTTGGGAAGATAGCTAGTAGAATCATGTTACTTGGTTGTGTATTTTAAATGCACTTACTACTTCTTAACACCAAAATGCAGATAGCCTCTGGGCCCCTGCTCTTCTCTATCTTTTCCCTGTTTGCAGCCCCTCCCACGCACACCTTGCGGGGGGGCGCTGTCAGGATCCCTCTAGTTCGCCCGCATCTCCGAAGGGCTCCGGTTGGACAGGTTGCTCCTACGAGGTCGGGTGTTTCTGTGCACAGAGAAAATGCCAGGGCGAGTCACAGTCCTCCTTTCCCAAGAAAAGGGCATTGTGCCGGGTTTGAGCTGGGCAGCATGCCCTGGGCGGCTGCAGATGCAGGGCCTGAGGCAGAGCCGGTGACGCACCCCTCACGTCGCGTTACAGTGGTCTGGTCTGAGTGTGCCGGGTAGACAGATGCTTTCAGCTGCAACGCTGTCTTCATCTCTGGGCCGCCGTTCTAAACGCCCGCGTCTGAGCTCGCGGAGGCACGAGCGCAGCAGGGCTCCTTTGGAGCCGGCGGCAAGAGCACCTCCGGGCCGACAGGGGGCGTACTTGCGCGCGGAGACGCGCGTCGCCGGGGGCCGTGAGCGCCGCCTGTCGGGTGAGCCGAGGGCCGGGAAGCTGGAGTTTGGACCGAACCCCGCGCATCCCCGCGGGGCGCTTCGGCCAAAAGAGGCGTGGGGTACCCAGGCAGCTCGCAGGGAGCCGAGCCTATCCCTGGCCCCCGGGCGCCTCAGCCCCTAGGGAGAACGGTGGCCGGGCGGGTCTTCCAGGAACAGCAGTAACCTTAAGGTTGGAGGGCGCCTGGTTCAGACAAACTGGTTCCTCTAATCCAACGACATGATTTCTCGGAGGAGGAAGCGGAGCTGAGTGAAGCCAGTCCTCTGAGCTGCTCCAGAGGCCTATAGAACAAGCATGCTCTCAAAATGGGGTTTTTTTAGGCGTGTGCTGAAAACATGTGGAAAGGTGGCCAGGGGGAAAAATAGCACCTAGAATCCTTCTCTCTCATAGTTCTTCATACATTATGGGTACATAATGCATATTTACACATAAGACATAAAAACTATCACAATACGTGCTATATTCGTAGTCTACATGTTTTGTACACAATATATATTTTTTCGGGCCTTTGAGACAGCATAGCCTAGTGGCTTAGCACCTGGGTTTGAATTCTGATACCACCACGTTCTAGCTAGGGGACTTTGAGCAAGTTATTTTGCTTCTCTGTGATTTAATTGCCTCACAATTAAAAGGTTATAACAGTACCTCTTTCACTATATTACTTTAAGGATTCAATGAGTTCATCTTAGTAAAGCTCTTAGGGCAGTATTTGGTACATAAAAAGTTCTATAATAATTGTTAAGTAAAAAACATAAAAATTTGCAGACAATATTTTAATTGTGAGTAACGATACCATTCCAAGGATACTTTTAAAACGTTGGAAGTTGGCTTTCAGTATATCTTTGGGGGAAAAAATCAATTGTGTAGTACCTGATAAAGGTACGAGAAATAATGTGTGGTTAATGAGCCAAAAGCCTTCAATTATAATTCCCAGTGAGGTTCTAGTTTCTGTGCCCCAGAAAAGCTGATACTTTTTTTATTCTCATTTTGGAAAGCTTAAAAACAACAACACCGATCTCAAGTTCCCAAACGTTCAAAGAACGAAATGCTCGGGCATTTCAAAAGTGTCTTGCCTCTCCCACTGTCTTGTTTCGGAGCAACTATGACCCTCTCTCCAAGGCTGGTTCTTAATTGGCAGCCCCCCTTCTCTGGGTGTCTCCATTTGAAAGCAGCAATCACTTGTACTCTGCTTGTCTGTTGGGGCTGTAAGGGGTGGCTGGCAGGGAAGAGTAGCAAGGACAGGTGTCTATGCATGGAAAGCTTCCACTCTGGGGTAAACGTAAGGCGAAAAGGGGGGGTCCCTGGCTCTGCAAGGAGCTGCTCATATCCCAGCTGAGGAGCAGGGTGGGACAGCCTGGCCCAGCTGTTAAGGGGCTGTCACTAGACACATTAAGGCAGCTTAAGAGGTGCAGAAGAGACATCACTTGGGGTGGTACCCCACGTCCTACAGCAGAAAGGCTGCCCCCCAGGAAATGCCCCAGGAGCTGAGCCCTAGCCACCTCACATCCTCTTTTTCTCTCTGACCCTTCATCCAATTAACAAGTTCTGCTGGCAATAGCTTTAACAGATATCCAAAACCCTGACCATTTTTTAGCCTCCATCTGCCCCCATAATTTCACTCTTACGTCCAAGGACATTCTTCCCTCCACACAGCAGTGGGAGAGGTCTTGTTAAACTACATCAGACCATGTATTCTCCAGTGACTTCCCTTCATATTGAAAGTGAAATGCAAAGGCCTAACCGGGACTTACAAGTCCCTACACGATCTGGCTCCTGGTGGCCATATGCAAACTCTTCATTCAACAAACACTGGTTGAGGGCCTACTGTGTGCCAGGCACTATTCTAGATGCTGGGCATATCATTCCTCTGCAGAGCTTACATGGGAGGGGACAGCAGTCACATATGTAGATTCCCAGGTGATGCACATGCTGTGAAGGGAAATGAAGCAGAAAGGGGAACAGGGAAGCTAGGTGCAGTTAGGGCCACTGGGATGGCCAGGAAAGCCTTCCTGAGAAGGTGACATTGGAGCAGAGACCTGAAGATGAGGAAGGAGTGAGCCACGTGGATCCTGGAGGAAGAGTACTCCAGGTGGAGGGCACAGCCTTCATCAGGAAGAAGTGCCCTTGGCATATTTGAGAGAGAGCAGAGATGTGGGCCTGGCTAGAGCAGGGAGAGGAGGGCAAGGGGGAAAGCAGAGGTCAGAGCGTCCTGGGGTGGGCTGGGGAGAGGGTAGACCACATGGGAACTTGGAGGTCCCCTGTCCTACTGCAACAACTTGAACTTGGATGAGTGGGTGGGAAGCCAGGAGGAATGTGAGTGGGTTTGTGACTGTGTGGATGGGCAGGAGGAGCTGTGGGGAGACTTGTCTGGAGCCAGGACAGGAGGCAGTGCTGGTGACCAGGCGGTGGCAGTGCAGGAAAAGAAGTTCCTGCTGTTGTCCACAGCTCAGGGGATGGGGAGAGAGGGTTAACCACGGTTTGCCAAGTGAAAGATTTAGCAGCCAAGGCCATTTCAGGGGGATGATGGCACAAAGCCTGGCTGCAGAGGGTTCTGAGCAAATGGGGGTGTGGGGGAAGACATTAAGTAAAAGTGGCTAAAAAGAACACCAGGGAAAAGGGTAGGTGGCTAGCAGGGCAAGAGAATGAAGAGGACTTCGTTACAATGGAAGAAGTGGAAAATACAAGATGGCAGCATGAGAGGTGACACGAAGAACTCCTCCCCAAACCACAAATAGTACAAAAATATAGTTAATTAATACAATTAACCCTAAAACAGCAAGAAGAAAGAAGGCTGAACCAGACTACATACAGACCTCACAAACAGAGCAGACCTCACGAAACAGGGTAACGTACAAAAGCCTTAATCCGGCTGGACTCAGGCCCTTCCCCCACCGCAGCTGACCAGTAGGAGGAAGAGAAACAGAGCAGGGAGGGGGTGGAAGCCTAGGACTGCTGAACACCTAGCCCTGGAGATCTGGTTTGTGAGCAGAAGCCTATATTGTGCGGTGCTCTGGATGTTGGGGATCTCGGATGGGCAGAGGGCCTGGGACACTGACATTCCGGCCGTTTGTGGAGGACAGGATCCACACCCGGCCACTCTGTGTCAGAGGAAGGACAGGCAGTCTGAGAGGCTTCCTAGCAGTGAGAGGGCTGCTGAAGGGGCAGGGTTTGCATGGAGCTTGCTGCACAGGAGAAGGGAGAGATGGACAAGGTTGTCTGGGTGTACTATGGCCAGCTGGTTGGGAACTTTGTGGAGTTTCAGGTGCTCCATCCCCCTGGCTGCCTACTCAGCCCTGAGGCCCCTTCCCGTGACACACAGCCTGCCAAGCCTTCCTATGGCTTGCAGGCACCTGCTTGCAAACCAGCAGTCACTGTGCTGGTGTCAGGCAAGCCAGAGGGAGGCCCCACCTACAACAGCTAGAGACGCAAAGCACAGAGGCTTACCCGTGTGCGCTTGGCCCACTGGCTCTGACACGGGAGACAGGCACTGCAGATGGGAATCAGGAAACAGATCTTTCCTCCCCCAGGCACCAGCTCTGCTCCCCTACGACCCCCAACCTCACTCTAGTGTCTGAGCAGCTTCAGAGACAGGAGTTTCTGCACACCAGTGGGCACCACACAGAAATATGAAACGTCAAAAGAACATGGTTCAGACCAAAATCCCACAAACCCCTCAAAAAGGCCCAAATGAAACTGAACTCACCAATCCTCCTGAAAGAGAGTTCAAAATAAAAATTATAAACATGCTTATGGAGGTACAGAAAAATATTCAAGAACTCAGGACTTCTCAACAGAAACCTTATAGGCCAGAAGGGAGTGGCATGATATATTTAATTCAATGAAGCAGAAGGGCCTTGAACCAAGAATACTCTACCCAGTAAGGTTATCATTTAAATTTGAAGGGGGGATTAAACAATTTTCAGATAAGCAAAAGCTGAGAGAATTTACCTCCCACAAACCACCTCTACAGTGCATTTTGGAGAGACGCCTACAATTGGAAGTATTCCTAAGGCTAAATAGATGTCACCCAAACGCTAGACAAAGAGTACAGAATATGATTCATAACATACAAAAAATGGATGAGGAAGAAAAAGGAGGATAAAAAAAGAAGCTTTAGGTTGTGTTTGTAATAGCATACGAAGTGAGTTAAAATTAGACTGTTAGATAGTAAGGGAATTACCCTTGAACCTTTGGTAACCACAAATCTAAAGCCTGCAATGGCAATAAGTACATACCTAGTGATAATCACCCTAAATGTAAATGGTCTGAATGCAACAATCAAAAGACATATAGAGTTACTGAATGGTTAAAAAAACAAGACCCATCTATATGCTGCCTACAAGAGACTCACTTCAAACCCAAAGACATACACAGACTGAAAGTAAAGGGATGGAAAAAGATATTTCATGCAACTAATAGTGAGAAAAAAGCAGGAGTTGCAGTACTTATATCAGACAAAATAGACTTCAAAACAAAGAAAGTCACAAGAGACAAAGAAGGACATTACATAATGATAAAAGGGTCAGTCCAAAAAGAGGATATAACCATTATAAATACCTATGCACCCAACACAGGATCACTATATATGTGAAACAAATACTGACAGAATTGAAAGGGTAAATAGAATGCAATGCATTCATTTTAAGAGACTTCAACACACCACTCACTTCAACGGACAGATCAACCAGACAGAAAATAAAGAGACAGAGGCACTAAACAACATGTTAGACCAGATGGACCTAACAGACATCTACACAACACTCCATACAAAAGGAACAGGATACACATTCTTCTCAAGTGCACATGGAACATTTTCAAGAATAGATCATATACTAGGCCACAAAAAGAACCTCAGTAAATTTTAAAAGATTGAAATTGTACGAACCAGCTTCTCAGATCACAAAGGTATGAAACTAGAAATAAATTACACAAAGAAAATGAAAAAGCCCACAAACACATGGAGGCTTAATAACATGCTCCTAAATAATCACTGGATCAATGACCAAATAAAAACAGAGATCAAGCAATATATGGAGACAAATGACAACAATAATTCAACACCACAGTATCGGTGGGATGCAGCGAAGGCCGTGCTAAGAGGGAAATATATTGCAATACAGGCCTACCTCAGGAAAGAAGAACAATCCCAAATAAACAGTCTAAACTCACTATTAATGAAACTAGAAAAGGAAGAACAAATGAGGCCCAAAGTCAGTAGAAGGAGGGACATAATAAAGATTAAAGCATAAATAAATAAAATTGAGAAGAATAAAACAATAGAAAGAATCAATGAAAGCAGGAGCTGGTTCTTCGAGAAAATAAACAAGATAGATAAACCATTAGCCAGACTTACAAAGAAAAAAAGAGAGTCTACACACATAAACAGAATCAGAAATGAGAGGAAAAATCACTATGGACACCACAGAAATACAAAGAATTATGAGAGAATACTATGAAAAATTATATGGTAACACACTGGATAACCTAGAAAAAAATGGACAACTTTCTAGAAAAATACAACCTTCCATGGCTGACCCAGGAAGAAACAGAAAATCTGAATAGACCAATTGCCAGCAAAGAAATTGAATTGGTAATCAAAAAACTCCCTAAGAACAAAACTCCTGGACCTGATGGTTTCACTGCTGAATTATATCAAACATTTAGTGAAGACCTAATACCCATCCTCCTTAAAGATTTCCAAAAAGTAGAAGAGGAAGGAATACTCCCAAACTCATTCTACGAGACCAACATCACTCTAATACCAAAACCAGGCAAAGACACCACAAAAAAAGAAAATTACAGACCAATATCCCTGATGAACATAGACGCAAAAATACTCAACAAAATATTAGCAAACCGAATTCAAAAATACATCAAAAATATCATCCATCATGATCAAGTGGGATTCATCCCAGGGATGCAAGGATGGTACACATTCGAAAATCCATCAACATCATCCACCACATCACAAAAAGAAGGACAAAAACCACATGATCATCTCCATAGATGCTGAAAAAGCATTTGACAAAATTCAACATCCATTCGTGATAAAAACTCTTAACAAAATGGGTATAGAGGGCAAGTGCCTCAACATAATAAAGGCCATAAATGACAAACCCACAGCCAACATTATACTTAACAGTGAGAAGATGAAAGCTTTTCCTTTAAGATCGGGAACAAGACAAGGATGCCCACTCTCCCCACTTCATTCAACATAGTTCTGGAGGTCCTAGCCACAGCAATCAGAAAACACAAAGAAATAAAAGGCATCCAGATTGGTAAGGAAGAAGTCAAACTGTCCCTGTTTGCAGATGACATGATATTGTACATAAAAAACCCTAAAGAATCCACTCCAAAACTACTAGATCTAATACCCGAATTCAGCAAAGTTATGGGATACAAAATTAATACACAGAAATGTGTTGCATTCCTATTCACTAATGGTGAACTGGCAGAAAGAGAAATCAGGAAAATAATTCCATTCACAATTGCATTAAAAGAATGAAATACCTAGGAATAAACCTAACCAAGGTAGTGAAAGACCTATACCCTGAAAACTACAAGACACTCTAAAGAGAAATTAAAGAGGACACTAACAAATGGAAATTCATCCCATGCTCTTGGCTAAGAAGAATTAATATTGTCAAAATGGCCATCCTGCCTAAAGCAATCTACAGATTCAATGCAATCCCTATCAAAATACCAACAGCATTCTTCAGTGAACTAGAGCAAATAGTTCTAAAATTCATATGGAACCACAACAGACCCCAAATAGCCAAAGCTATCCTGAGAAGGAAGAATACGCTCCCTGACTTCAAGCTCTAGTACAAAGCCAAAGTAATCAAGTCAATTTGGTACTGGCACAAAAACAGGCCCAAAGACCAGTGGAACAGAATAGAGAGCCCAGATATAAACCCAAGCATATATGGTCAATTAATATATAATAAAGGAGCCATGGATATACAATGGGGAAATGACAGCCTCTTCAACAGCTGGTGTAGGCAAAACTGGACAGCTACATGTAAGAGAATAAAACTGGATTATTGTCTAACCCCATACAGAAAAGCAAACTCAAAATGGATCAAAGACCTGAATGTAAGTCATGAAACCATAAAACTCTTAGAAAAAAATATAGGCAAAAATCTCTTCGACATAAACATGAGCAACTTTTTCATGAACATATCTCCGCAGGCAAGGGAAACAAAAGCAAAAATGAACAAGTGGGACTATATCAAACTAAAAAGCTTCTGTATAGCAAAGGACACCATCAGTGGAACAAAAAGACATCCTACAGTATGGGAGAATATATTCATAAATGACATATTGGATAAGGGGTTGACATCCAAAATATATAAAAAGCTCATGCACCTCAACAAATGAAAAGCAAATAAGCCAATTAAAAAATGGGCAGAGAAGCTGAATAGACACTTCTCCAAAGAAGAAATTCAGATGGCCAACAGACACATGAAAAGATGCTCCACATCGCTAATCATCAGAGAAATGCAAATTAAAACCACAATGAGATATCATCTCACACCAGCCAGGATGGCCAACATCCAAAAGACAAACAACAACAAATGTTGACGAGGATGTGGAGAAAGGGGAACCCTCCTACACTGCTGGTGGGAATGTAAACTAGTTCAACCATTGTGGAAAGCAGTATGGAGGTTCCTCAAAAAACTCAAAATAGAAATATCATTTGACCCAGGAATTCCACTCCTAGGAATTTACCCTAAGAATGCAGCAGCACAGTTTGAAAAAGACAGATGCACCCCTATGTTTATCGCAGCACTATTTACAATAACCAAGAAATGGAAGCAACCTAAGTCTCTATCAGTAGATGAATGGATAAAGAAGAAGTGGTACATATACACAATGGAATATTATTCAGCCATAAGAAGAAAACAAATCTTACTATTTGCAACAACATGGATGGAGCTAGAGGGTATTATGCTCAGTGAAATAAGCCAGGCGGGGAAAGACAAGTATCAAATGATTTCACTCATATGTGGAGTATAAGAAGAAAGGAAAAAGTGAAGGAACAAAACAGCAGCAGACTCACAGTACCCAAGAATGGACTAACAGTTACCAAAGGGAAAGGGACTGGGGAAGATGGGTGGGAAGGGAGGGATAAGGGGGGAAATGGGGCATTATGATTAGTACACATAATGGAGCGGCGTGGGATACGGGAAAGGCAGTATTTATAGAGAAGACAAGTAATGATTCTATAGCATCTTACTACGCTTTGACAGTGACTGTAGTTGGATATGTGGGGGTACTTCATAATAGGGGGTCTAGTAACCATAATGTTGTTCAAGTGATTGTACATTAACGATACCAAAAGAAAAAAGAAAAAAAGAATTTCCAACCCAACTCAAAAAAAAAAATTGAAGAAGTAACAGCAGTTTCTTGCGCTGATGGGACCAGTGGAGGAGAAAGAGCAAACTCAGAGGGGTAAGGTGAGGACCTGGAATTCTAAGTCACAGTAGGTCTTTTCCTGTGACCCAAATGAGGTGGATTTGTGCCACTGTTTCTGTCTCCTCTGTGCTCTGCTCGCCAGCACAGTGATGCCCAGATGTGCAGGAGCTTAAGGGTGACTGGCTTTACATTACAGGTCTCAGGCCCCCAACATAGACCTGCTGAGTTCAAGTCCCTCGACATTCTGGATGTTTAAGCGAATGTCCTGGGCAGTTCCTGTGAACTGGAAAGGTTAGGAAACATCACCCGCTTCCTGAGAAAAGTCATTTAAACTTTGTACCTTTGCCTTGGTTATGGCACAGGATGTTAAGAAATGCCTTCGTGGTCTTGTGCCTGCGACTCAGAAATGAAAGGAAGAAAGGGTGCAGGAGGCTTTGATGGAGCAAAGAAAAGCAGGGTGAGATTCCCAAAAGAAAGACAGATCTCCAAGGACATGGTTTTGGGCTTGGTGGTCTCTCTTCTTCACAGTCTTGCAGCCCCCTGGAGTTTGCTTTCTTTAGTGGAACTGAGCCTTATTTTTATTATAGAAGGAGTGAGTCCTTCATCTCACTACTGCTCTTTCTCTTCTTTCCCCATTATGCTTCCAGAAAGAATTGTTCATACTTCTTGTCTCCATTGCCTTAATTCTCATTCAGTCCAGACTGCAGTGGAATAAAGACTGACCTGGGCAGCCTAGCAAAGTACTCCAAGCCTCAGTTTCTCCACTATGACTTCTAAATGAGGTAATGCAAGAGAAGTGTATTGCAGTCCTTGGCATGTATTAAAGCCTCAACCCCTTTCCTGCCCTCAATACAGAGGTGACTTTTCCCTTCCTAAGATCATTAATGGCATCACTGAAGAGTCAACGTTCATTTTACTGGGCTTGTTTACTGTTCTTATCAAAGTTTAAGACTATACTCAGTCCTTGAAATTTGTATTCTTTTTCTATATTTATGCCAGTTTTCCCAGTTTTTGAGCCCTGGTTCTTTTTCCTCTGCATACATATAAGTGTATAATGGAATCATGCAGTCACCGATAAGCATCATCATAAAGATGTGGAAAGATGCAGAAATGATTAACATCTTAGGTAGAAATAGTGTGATACAAAATGCTGCATGTTAAAAACAGGAGAGGCACCTCTGGTCTTAAAAACGCATATGGCCACAGAGTCCAAAGATAATAGAAGATTCTATTATCTAGACTATATAGCAGCAACCACAGCCACACCTGAGCTCCGCCAAGGGAAGCAGACACCTAGAGAACAGTAGAAAGGAGACTCACAGAACCATGTGCTGTGTGTACTCTGATTACCTGGGCTCGAGTGCTGCTTTGGGCTTCCTACCTGAAAGCGTCCTCCATTTTTTCCAGACAGACAGGACTCTTACGTGTTCAAGAGCACATCAGATAGGGGCACAGGTCCTCTGAGAGGGAAGAGATTCTGGTCGCAGGAGTGAACAGAGTCAGCCAACGGGAAGCCAGCCAGGGTTCCCCATGGGTATGTGGGGGCCGGGCTCACACTGGCTTCAGGGAGCCGATTCCCATCCTATCTTCCCAGTTTTGCATCCCGCAAACTCAAGCTGGCAGCTGGAAAACAGCCATGGTGGGAGTATTTATACCATGGAAATTGGTAAACACTACAAAGGGGCTCCCCATCCTGCCCTTCCGCAAAGCTAATGTTAACTGTTTAACAGCGCACCACTGGGACAGGGCAGAAAACATGCTGGACTCCTATTCTGGGCTGGTCCCTGGCTCTGGGCAGCGCCCTGTGTCATGGCAGGAAGAGAGTTAATCCAGGGCTGAGTTTGTTTCTGCAGTAATAAAGATGGCGATGGCAACGGCGACATCTGAGCCCTTGTGCTGGGCCTGCCTGCCCCGAGCACTTCCCAGGCGTAACCTTACTTTGTACTCAGAGCACTTCATGAAATAGGAACTGTCGTTACCTTTGCTTTACAGAGTAAACCTAGGATTAAGCGATTAAGTAATTTGCCTAATGTTATACAGCTGGTGAATAGAAGATTTCGGATTACAGTCCAGGCAAAGCCTCTGTAGAGTCTCAGCTCCGACCTCTTGAGGAAAGTGTAGAGAGAGGATAGCAAACTTCCTCCCCAAACAACAGTTGAAAGAGTGTGTAGCTACAATAGAAACATTTATCTTTAAAAACGTGCACCTTCTGTATTGTGATATAATTCATGTAAATGGTTTTCAAACCTATAAAATAATACTGTATTTTCCTGGATGTTTACATATGTAGTAAAAGTGTAAAAACAAACATGGAGATAATGTGGGTACACAGCTATTTTTTTAGTACTACTTTTTTTGTATATTTAAACTATTTCATAAGAAAAGCTTAATGTTTGTGTGTAAGGTAATCAGACTGGTTTTATAGTGAGATTATAGGTAGGTAGTTATAATCATTTATTTAAATTATAAAAATGTTGTTACATTGTCTTTTCAATTAAAAAGATTTTTTTAAATGGGTGCATGCAAAAACTGGGAAAGCCTGAATAATGTCTGTAGTCAGCTTTACTGTGCCAATATCAATTTCCTGGTTTTGAAAATGTCCTATAGTCATATAAGACATCATCATTGAGAAAACTGAGTGGTGCAATGTTATTTTGAAATGAATTAATTAAAAAAAGTGATTTTTATTATTCTCAAAAAGTTGGGAGAACCTCTGCTTTAATGGAACCTTCCTCTAATTCCCAGGAACCATTCAATGTCTTCCATTTATGTCTCCATCCCTCTCACAGCATTATCATCTTGGGGGTTATGTTTATAAAGTACTATATACTTTAAAAATGCTATTATTCTTTGATAGGCCATCACTTTTTTTCCACAGTTAAAAATAAAGATACAATCCATATACCACAAAATTCACCCTTTATGTGAACTTAAGTACAATTTAGTGGAAGTTAATAATTCACAAGCTTGTACAGCCATCACACTAATTCCAGAAATAATGTCTTCATCCCAAAAAGAAGCCCGGTGCCCAAATGTAGTCAGTCATCATTCTTTCCTCTCCCCAGTCCCTGGTGACTGCTAATCAACTTCTGTTTATATGATTTTGCTTATTCTGGACAGTTCATCTGAATGAAATCATACTATATGTGGCCTTTTGACAGGCTCCTTTCATTTGCCATAATGTACTGAAGGTTCATCTATGTTGTAGCATGAATCAGCATTTCATTCCTTTTTAAGGCTGAATAATATCCCATTGTGCCATATACCACATTCTGCTTATTTTTCCATCAGCTTATGGACACTTGGGTTATTTCCATTTTGGGGGGACTATTCTGAATATGTTGTTATGTACATTTTGTTTTTGACAATTCAGCCCCTTTATTGTGATTGCCCGGAAAGTATGTGTGGTATCAGGCAGGGGATGGGAAAGGAAGGGAAGAATGGGGTTAGAGATAAAAAGCAAGCTTCACTTTTTACTCTCTTTACTTCCATATTATTTATTTAAAACAATGTTTAAATACTTGTGTTAAATATGTAGGGTTTTTTAAGTTTGCAGTTAAGATAGTAAAAGAAGTAATTAAGATGTAATAAAATAACTTTCATCTCTTTTTTTAAAAAGCTAAATAAGGCCAGAAATACTCACTTAAAAGTACTGTACCACAAATCTAACACAGCCAACATTGTAGGGTTCATTGCATTCAAGTGATCTCTAATATAACTGCTTGCAGCTAAAAAAGATTTCCTCCAAGGTTTTGGAAGGATTTCCATTTCAGCATGATGTGGTAGAAGTTCATCTGCTTTTTTATCATCTTTTTTTTCTCTAGGATCTTTTAAAACAAAATCAACTATGGACTTTTTTACACTAAGAAATCTTCTCTCATTTCATCAGATAATTCAAGTATGCTGTTAGTGAGGACTTTCAGATGTTGGGGGACTAAATTCAACACATGCTCTAGCCAAGAATCTTCCATTGGAGCTACATGGTCTGTGTCAATTCCAGGGTGAATGGAATAGTAATATCTCAAGATGTCTTTCTCTACTGCAGAAGTGGTCGGTTTGGGAAGGTCGCTTTCATCTAAGACAGCATCTTGTTGCATAATGACATTAACAAAAGTGCCTCTAAAGTTTTCTCATTCTTTATGTGGAGATTTGCTCTTTGTTTTGGAAGTAGATGGTCCAGCATAACTGGCATCAACTTGGTCTAGTAATTTGCCCTTTTTTACAATGTGTTCCATGTATTCGGCATATGACTGTTCATTTTTAACACTAAATTGTTGAGGAATAGCACTGTCCTGCTTTATCCTCAATTGGAATGATGGAGCTTCCTGCTGCCACTGGGGCTTCGTACTCACCATAGCCAGCTGTGGTAAAACTCTCTCGGGTGCCTTGGGTTTTTCTTTGCTTGCTGATTTATCCTGATCTTGGCATCTTGGGAAAGCTGTCTTGTCAGATGTTGTCTCTTTCAATTCCTGGAAATCTTTACTTTCAGGTCACCAGATGGAGCACAAGCCAGTCAGTCTTAGACTCAGCTGCTCCTGATGAAAGCGACCTTCCCAAACCGACCACTTCTGCAGTAGAGAAAGACATCTTGAGATATTACTATTCCATTCACCGTGGAACTGACACAGACCATGTAGCTCCAATGGAAGATTCTTGGCTAGAGCATGTGTTGAATTTAGTCCCCCAACATCTGAAACTCCTCACTAACAGCATACTTGAATCCAAGAGTCTGTACCTCAGTAAAATTTAGGTATAATTCATCAATAGGTTCATCATGTTGTTGGTACAGGTGAAGACTCCTGCTCTGTCCTATGTGGCCAAACCTTATTCATCTAATTACTTGGAGAATTCTCTATCAAAGTCTCACTTGAATCTGTCTATTTCTCTCAGCTTCTCCAGCCACTACCATCTCTTGCCAGGATGACTGAAATAATCCTAAGTGGGTCGGATGTACGCCTTTCGATGCATCCTTCACACAGTGTAAAAAGGAAGGTACATTGAAGAGTTGAGATGACTTCTGCCATTGCTTCAGTGGTTTCAGTGTGACAATAATGTCAGGGCCGGCATCTCCAGGATTACCTTGTCCTTTCCCTTATAGTTAGTTACAAGATGGTACTGCTGTTATGTACATTTGTGCACAAGTTATTATATGAATATATGCTTTCATTTCTCTTGGGTCCACATCTAGGAACAGATTTACTGGGTCATAGAGGAACTCTATGTTTACTTTTTAGAGGAACTATCAAACATTTTTCAAAGCAGAGGCCAGCAACGTTTAAAACAACATTATTATTATAAAAGTAATACATTATATAACCATTATAGAAACTTGGAAAAAACCACTTAAGAATCAAGACAAAAGAAAAGTCATTTTATGCTACTTGTGGGGAACAGCTATGATCAGTCTAGACATGCACAAGCACAATAAGTGGCATTATCCTGTATATTCGTTTCAAAATTTGCTTTTCTTCACTTAATAAAATATAAGAATTTTTCAAGTTGTTAAATTGTTCTCTAAAACATGATTTTTAAATGGCTACATATTATTTTGTATAAATGTACCATGATTCATCTAACTCAGGCTCTTTTTTTATATATATAATTTATTTTATTATCATTAATCTACAATTGCATGTGCAATATTATGGTTATTAAACTACCCCGTCATCAGTTCCCCCCCACCAACCCCATTACAGTCACTGTCCATCAGCGTAGTGAGATGCTATAGAATCACTACTTGTCTTCTCTGAGTTGTACAGCCCTCCCCGTGCCCCCCCAACATTACGTCTGCTAATCGTAATGCCCCTTTTTCCCTCTTATCCCTTCCTTCCCACCCATTTTCCCCAATCCCTTTCCCTTTGGTAACTATTAGTCCGTTCTTGGGTTCTGTGAGTCTGCTGCTGTTTTGTTCCTTCAGTATTTTTTCTTTGTTCTTATACTCCACATCTGAGTGAAATCATTTGATACTTGTCTTTTTCGGCGTGGCTTATTTCACTGACCATAATACCCTCTAGCTCCATCCATGTTGCAAATGGTAGGATTTGTTTTCTTCTTATGGCTGAATAATATTCCATTGTGTATATGTACCACATCTTCTTTATCCATTCATCTACTGATGGACACTTAGGTTGCTCCCATTTCTTGGCTATTGTAAATAGTGCTGCAATAAACATAGGGGTGCATCTGTCTTTTTCAAATTGGGCTGCTGCATTCTTAGGGTAAATTCCTAGGAGTGGAATTCCTGGGTCAAATGGTATTTCTATTTTGAGTTTTTTGAGGAACCTCCATACTGCTTTCCACAATGGTTGAACTAATTTGCAGTCCCACCAGCAGTGTAGGAGGGTTCCCTTTTCTCCACATCCTCGCCAACATTTGTTGTTGTTTGTGTTTTGGATGTTGGCCATCCTCACTGGTGTGAGGTGATATCTCATTGTGGTTTTAATCTGCATTTCTCTGATGATTAGCGATGTGGAGCATCTTTTCATGTGCCTGTTGGCCATCTGAATTTCTTCTTTAGAGAAGTGTCTATTCATGTCCTCTTCCCATTTCTTAATAGGATTATTTGCTTTTTGTTTGTTAAGGTGCATGAGTTCTTTATATGTTTTGGATGTCAATCCTTTATCAGATACGTTTTTTTTAATATAATTTATTTCATTATCATTAATTTACAATTACATGTGCAATATTACGATTATTAAACTACCCCTTCATCAGGTCCCCCCCACCAACCCCATTACAGTCACTGTCCATCAGCGTAGTGAGATGCTATAGAATCACTACTTGTCTTCTCTGAGTTGTACTGCCCTCCCCGTGCCCCCCCAACATTACATCTGCTAATCGTAATGCCCCTTTTTCCCTCTTATCCCTCCCTTCCCGCCCATTTTCCCCAGTCCCTTTCCCTTTGGTAACTATTAGTCCGTTCTTGGGTTCTGTGAGGCTGCTGCTGTTTTGTTCCTTCAGTATTTTTTCTTTGTTCTTATACTCCACATCTGAGTGAAATCATTTGATACTTGTCTTTTTCGGCTTGGCTTATTTCACTGAGCATAATACCCTCTAGCTCCATCCATGTTGTTGCAAATGGTAGGATTTGTTTTCTTCTTATGGCTGAATAATATTCCATTGTGTATATGTACCACATCTTCTTTATCCATTCATCTACTGATGGACACTTAGGTTGCTTCCATTTCTTGGCTATTGTAAATAGTGCTGCAATAAACATAGGGGTGCATCTGTCCTTTTCAAATTGGGCTGCTGCATTCTTAGGGTAAATTCCTAGGAGTGGAATTCCTGGGTCAAATGGTATTTCTATTTTGAGTTTTTTGAGGAACCTCCATACTGCTTTCCACAATGGTTGAACTAATTTGCAGTCCCACCAGCAGTGTAGGAGGGTTCCCTTTTCTCCACATCCTCGCCAACATTTGTTGTTGTTTGTGTTTTGGATGTTGGCCATCCTCACTGGTTTGAGGTGATATCTCATTGTGGTTTTAATCTGCATTTCTCTGATGATTAGCGATGTGGAGCATCTTTTCATGTGCCTGTTGGCCATCTGAATTTCTTCTTTGGAGAAGTGTCTATTCATTTCCTCTGCCCATTTCTTAATTGGATTATTTGCTTTCTGTTTGTTAAGGTGCATGAGTTCTTTATATATTTTGGATGTCAACCCTTTATCAGATACGTTTTTATGAATATATTCTCCCATACTGTAGGATGTCTTTTTGTTCTACTGATGGTGTCCTTTGCTGTACAGAAGCTTTTCAGCTTGATATAGTCCCACTTGTTCATTTTTGCTTTTGTTTCCCTTGCCCGGGGAGATATGTTCATGAAGAAGTTGCTTTATGTCCAAGAGATTTTTGCCTATGTTTTTTTCTAAGAGTTTTATGGTTTCATGACTTACACTCAGGTCTTTGATCCAACTTGAGTTTACCTTTGTGTATGGGGCTAGACAGTAGTCCAGTTTCATTCTCTTACATGTAGCTGTCCAGTTTTTCCAACACCAGCTGCTGAAGAGGCTGTCATCTCCCCATTGTATATCCAAGGCACTTTTATCAAATATTAATTGACTGTATATGTTTGGGTTAATGTTTGGATTTCTATTCTGTTCCACTGGTCTGTGGGTCTGTTTTTGTGCCAATGCCAAATTGTCTTGATTACTGTGGCTTTGTAGTAGAGCTTGAAGTCAGGGAGTGTAATTCCCCCTGTTTTATTCCTCCTTCTCAGGATTGATTTGGCTATTCGGGGTCTTTTGTGGTTCCATATGAATTTTAGAATTATTTGTTACAGTTCATTGAAGAAAGCTGTTGTAGTTTGATAGGGATTGCGTTGAATCTGTATATTGCTTTAGGTAGTATAGCCATTTTGACAATATTGATTCTTCCTAGCCAAGAGCATGGGATGCATTTCCATTTGTTAGTGTCCTCTTTAATTTCTCTTAGGAGTGTCTTGTAGTTTCCAGAGTACAGGTCTTTCACTTCCTTCGTTAGGTTTATTCCTAGGTATTTTATTCTTTTTTGATGCAATTGTGAATGGAATTGTTTTTCTGATTTCTCTTTCTGTTAGTTCATCATTAGTGTATAGGAAAGCAACAGATTTCTGTGTGTTAATTTTGTATCCTGCAACTTGGCTGAATTCAGACATTAGTTCTAATAGTTTTGGAATGGAATCTTTAGGGTTTTTTATGTACAGTATCATGTCATCTGCAAATAGTGACAATTTGACTTCTTCTTTACCAATCTGGATGCATTGTATGTCTTTGTTTTGTCTGATTGC
>JAVSCE010018777.1:0-67689 GCA_032199065.1 Smutsia gigantea
GAAATTGGTTTTGCAGGACAAAAAGGAAAGAAAATCAAAGGAAGCCAAAATAATAGATCAGAAACTCATTGCACCAGCTATTACAGCAAAATAGTGGCAGAAAGCCACTGATGCTTTCTTAACTTCTAGCTCCAAACTAACTAAGCCCTCCTGGGTAATCCTGTGTGACCAATTTTAGACCATTACAGCATTGCTAGGATAGTAATTTAGAATTGTGGAAAGTGAAAAAGATTGGCATTTGATATTTAAAGGCATGGAGTGTTCAAAGACAAATCAAATAAGGTAGGAAACTTGCAGATATTGAGTTGGACGGATGTAAGAGGTGATTTGTTCAAAATAATTTAGCAACTAGAAGCAGTCTTTAATGCCTAAAGTAGATATTGAAGCAGCAGCCCAATTCCTCCCTGCCATTAAAAAGCTCAGTCCAATCCCATAAATCAATAATGTGCTTTTATCTAGGTTTGCAGTTTCCTTTCAAGGAACCTTGCATTTCTAGACACTTAACCCCTCCCTGAAAATAACCAAGCCTAGGTGGTGATTATCTGCCAGCCAGTTATCTTTCTCATACCTCTACAAGTGGGGCTGTGATCTTGGAAGTAGCTTTCTTAATAGTAAGTGCTGTATAGGGACCTATAGGCTTTCCTTCAAGCTATTGAGTTCATTCTCTATTCACCATGCCCAAGCAGTATGCCAGCTTTTGGTGAAACCCCAATTAAATAAGATGCTAGATGGGGAGATGGGCAGAATGTGAGAGGTACTGTGATAGCAGAGGTATAAAAAAAGTAGTATGTAAGGGCAGAGTGAGAGCAGCTAATACAGGGGAAGAAGATGGGAATCAAGTGGAGCCTCAGAGGAGTAACTGGATTCACATTGAAGGGTTTAAATAATTAGGCACAGAGAATCATATAAGCCAAGATAGACATGGAAGAATGACCATGCATAGCAGATTCCTTTATCATTGACTTTTCTCATGTGACTAGACCTTTTTTCTTTTTCCTTTCTGTATGTGGGGTGTGTGGGTATGTGTTGGGAACAGATAGAAGAAGAGTTACAGGGATAGGTAGGCATAAGTGGAGTAGAGGAGGGAATGTAAGGCTCCAAGTAGCAAAATAGTAATACATGAGCTTTAGAGTCAGCAAGACCTGGATGGGCCTCAGGCAGTATCTTTACCTCAGAGATCCAGTTACCACATCAACAACGTGGGACAGCTTCTATCTGGGTTACTCTGAGGAGGAAATGAGGTGCAGTGTAGCCTAATCAGGGGCTGGGCTTAGAGTCAGAGAGACCTGTGTTCAAATCATGATGCCTTCTTGGGTTACCTAAGTAATTTTACATGTCGCTGAGGTTTAGTTTTCTCACCTATAAAATAGCAATAATAGTATTTCCTTCGTGGGCTCATGAGGACTCAGTTAGCTAATTCATGAAAAGTGCTTCTTAGGCAGTGCTGAGTACATGATAAGCAATAAATATCAGCTCTTCTCCTTCATCATCACTTATCATAGTCCCTTGCTAAAGGTTAGTTCCTTCCTCTAAGGAAATATACTTTGCAGTGTTAAGTCCTTTAGTAATTTATTCCCTGTAACTGTGCCAAGAGAACCTAAGGGAAAGCTTGACCTTTCTAGCAGTTATATTTTCCATGAAGGGTTCTTCCATTCAGGCCTCACTGCATTCATTTTATTTTGTTGTGTAACAGCCTCATTTTTGTCAAATGTCATATAATGACAAATGCCATCCCCAGGCAAGCAAATGAATAGCACACCCTCCTCTTGAATTCCTTTCTCCTAATTTTAGTTAGTTCAACAGCACATGCTTAAGCTCAGTAAAACTCAATCCAACTCTATATATCTAAGCTCAGTACTGTGGGAAGCGTATCTCCCAAGGCCTGCTCTCAAGTGACAAACTGCCTTATTGGGAAAACAGAGAACAATTAGGCAACAATATGAAGAAAGTATATGACAAGGTACAAAGTCTATTCTAAGTTTGTTTATGACACTGGCAATAAGTACATTGGTCATCCAGGGGAAGGAGAGGTTGCTGGAGTTTTCAGGGGAAGCTCCAGGCTTTAGGAACTAGCTTTGGGAACCAAGAAAACGAACATGTCTTAGAATAACCATTGCTTTTGGTTTCATATCCCTCCACCTTCCCAGCAAACCCTAGAGATGAGTCCATTCTGGGAAAAATACGACATCAATGTAAAGCTAGTGGTTCCAGAAAGGTCCCTTTACTATACCTCTGCTCTCCATGCTTTGGAATTCTTCCTTACCAAACTGGATTTACAAGTAATAACATATCTTCCATGTTTTACTAATCAAAGAAAGTTGCATCAGAGATCTTGGTAAGTTACATGAACTCAGTGTAGCAACACTTATCTAATTTCTCATAGAAAAAAAAGCTAAACTGTCATACCTATTAATTATAAATATAAACTCTTACTAATGTCATATACCTACATGCATTCAGAAAATATGCATAATCCAGAAATCAGACAGTAAAAGATTGATAACTTGGACTACATAAAAATTTAATAATTATTGAAAATTAAAAATTTTTTACTTGCCTGAGGAAAGTCAAAAGGTAAATCACCAACTGAAGGGGAAATTTTGTAATTCATAGGATAGAGGGTTAATTTCTTGCACAAATTCTTACAGGCCAATAGGAAAATGAAAAACCAATTTTCTGAAAATTCTAATGACATAAATAGGCAGTTCTAGAAAAAACAAGACCAGTCATCAGTAAGCATATAAGATGTTTAAGCTTACAAAAGAAATGAAAATAAAAGAACTTTTTAACCTATCAAAGTGGTAAAGATGTACACATTTGATAATGCTCAGTATTATAGAGTATATGGGGATAGGGGCATTAAAAACTTTTAGGAGTATTGATTGGTAGAACCTTTTTGGAGGGCAGTTTAGCAAAATCATATGTCTAAAATGAACTTACCCTTTAATCTAACAATGACACTGATTTATCCAATAGATAGGTCCATACATTGAACCAAAGGTATGTATGCAGTGATGTTTATTGCAGCATCTATTAGCCAAAACCTAACAGCAGGACTTCAGCTTCTGGCCAAGGTGAAGTAACGGACAACGTTTAACCTCCACCTGAAACCCAAGGGGTAAAAATGGACAAAATACATGATACAATAACACTCAAGACACTGAACATCATGCATCAGAAGGGAATGCTCTTTGAAGACAGGAAACAAAATAAGCACCATGATTGCTCCAGATTACTGCCTAGAGTGAGTCTCCAAGCTATAGTACAGAGTGGTGGAATGTTGTTAGCTCCCTATGGTCTCCCTGATTGGAGGAATGTAGCTAGGTGTCCAGGTAAGCCAAGATGACTAGATTAGAATAGAGAGCTACATACACAAAGACAGCAATCTGGAGACCTTAAGAGGTCTCCTTTAAGTACCTTGCTGAATACAGATGAGCATGTGTATGTGAGGAAATGACCCAAGTCCAGAGAAAGAATAATCTAAAGGATTAGAGAGAATAGTGCCTGGAATTCACAGAGGGATGGGAATAGTGTGTGTCTGTTCTGACAGCCAAAAAGGAAAATAATTTCATAATTCAGGGCACTAGTTAAGGTCTTGCCTCAACGGTGTAGAAAAACTAACCAGAGATTAAACATTGTTTGGTCACCCTGAGCAAATCTTAAAAGCAAAACCAAAAGGATCAAACTCTTCCCAATTAATGAAACTGTATCCCAGAACAAAACTCAAGAATGTTTATAAGAAGACAAAAATAAACATCACTGTACAACATCCTCCTTCCAATCAAAAATTACCAAGCAAGCATAGTGCAGGAAAATACAAAGCATAATGAGGAAAAAAAAATCAGTTGAAACTCAACCAGAAATGACAGAGATTTAAAAGTAAGTAGGCAAGGTCATTAGGTTCAGAAAGCTAGAGGAAAGATTGCCCATGTTGAGACATGGAAGAATCTATATTTAAAGACCTCCCCCCCCAAAAAAAACCCTCTAGAGATGAAACCTACAATGGCTGAGATTTTAAAAAAAGAAAAGATGGATTCTACACTGGGTAGAATTAACAACAGTGTTAGACATTGCAGAAGAAAAGATTAATGAACTGGATGACATAGCAATGAAGTCTTTCCAAAATGAAGCACAAAGAAAAAAACACTTCAAACAAGATGAACAGGGCACACCAGTGGACTGTGGGTGAGGAGAGGAGAGAGAAGAGTGGGAAGAAATATTTAAAGATAGCATGGCTGAAAATATTTCAATTTTGATGAAAACAATCAACCCATAGATCCAAATTCAACAAACACCAAGCACACACAAAAAAAATTAAGAAAACTACATCAAGGCATATTGTAAACAAATTGCTTAAAACAAGTGATAGAGAAAAATATTAAAAGAAACCAGAGGAGAAAAGAGACATGTTATCAATAAAATAACAAATACAAAGATGGCAGCACATTTTATCATAAAAAATCAGGCAAGCTAGAAAATGGTGAAACAATCTTTAAAGTACTATAAAGGGCAAAATCTATCAATTTAGAATTCTATAACCAGAAAAATATACCTTGCAAAAAAAAAAAGAAAGATGAGATAAAAACTTACTCAGGTAAAAGGTCACCAGCAAACCTGCATTATAAGAAATGTTGAACAAAATCCTTTAAGGAGAAAGAAAATGATATCAAATGTAAAGCTGGATCTACACAAAGAAATAAAGAGCACTATAAATGATAATTATATAGGTATATATAAAGATTTTTTCCTAATTATTTTAACCTCTTTAGATAATCATTGACTTTTTAAAGTAGAAATAACAATGTTTATGTCATATATAGAAGTAAAATATATGACAGCACAGAGGTCAGGAGGGGAGAAATGGATGTATACTGTTTCAAGTCCCTTATATTATACATTAGGTAGTATAATACTAATTGAAAATAAGCGGTATAAGTTAAAAATGTGTACTATAAAGCAACCACTAAAATACCACAACAAAGGCTTATGGCCTACAAGCCTACAAAGAAGATAAAAAAGAATCATAAGCAATACTCAATTAATCCAAAAATTACCAGCAAAAGAAAAGGAGGAAAAGGAGAAGAAAGAACAGATGGGACAAACAGAAAACAGATAGCAAGATGGTAGCTTTGAACCCAACTCTGTCACTACTCATTAAATGTAAATGGTCTAATCATAACAGTTAAAAGACAGATTATCAAACTGGATATTAAAGAAAGGCCCAACTATGTTACCTATAAGAAACCAACTTTAACTATAACGACATTAATAGACTAAAAGTAAAAGAATGGAAGCACGTGCTGACACTAATCAAAAGAAAGATGAAATGACTATATTAATCAGACAGAACAGATTTCAGAGCAAAAAATATTACTAGGGATAAGAATGTTATTTTCTAATGATAAGAGGGTCAGTTCGTCCAGAGGACATAAAGATTCACAGGTATAGTCCGATTTCAACAGCTAATAGGCAAGTACTCAGAAAATCAGTAAAGATATAGAAAAATTGAGTAAAACTGTCATCAACCTTCACCTAAATGACATTTATGGAATTTTCTACCTAATAATAGCAGAATACTCCTTTTTTTTTTCTAGTCTATGTATAGGATTTACTAAAAGAGACCATTTTCTGGTCAATAAAATGTCTCAATAAGTTTAAAGGATTCAGGTAGTATTAGGTATGTTCTCTACTACAGTGGAATTAAATTAGAAACCATTAACAGAAAAATATCTGGAAAATTTCCAAAGGTTTGGAAACTAGATACTTCTAAATAACCTGTGATCAAAGAGAGATCAAGCAAGAAATTAAAAGGTAATTTTCTACTTAGTACTGAATTAAATAAAAATGAAAACATATCAAAATATATAGAGTACAGCTAAAGCAATACTTAGAAATGTAAAGTATTGAACACCTACCCATATTAGAAAAGAAGGAAGTCTCAAATCAATAACCTCAGCTTCCAGGATAAAAACTGAAAGAGCAAATGAAATCCAAAATAAGCAGATAAAAGGGAAAATAAAGATCAGGTGGAAATGAGACAAAGAGAAAGAAAAATCAATAGAGAAACAGTGAAACCAAAAGCAGGCTGTTTTGAGATGATCGAAACAGTTGATAAGCCTCTCCTGATGAGGCTAATGAGAAAAAAAAAATGAAACATTACACTAATTACCAGTATCTGGAATGAGAGAAGTTACATTAGCACAGATACTACACATATTAACAGAATGATAATTTAATATTATGAACAACTTTATGCCAATAAATCCAACAACATAGATGAGGTATACAAATTCCTTTAAAGGCTCAAACTACCAAAGCCCACTTAAGATATAGATAGCCTAAATAGTGATGTATCTATTTTTAAAATTGAATTATAGTTAATATTTCCACAAAGAAAACTCCAGGTCCAGGTGGCTTTACGATGAATTCTACCAAATACTAAGGAAGAAATAATACCAATTCTACACAAATTCTTATAGAAAATTGAAGAGGAGAGAATACTACCGAACACATTCTATGAGAACAGCATTGTCCTGATACCAAAACCAGACAAAGTTGATACAGGAAAAGTATAGAACAATATCCTTCATAAGCATAGTTGATGCAAAAATTCTAAACAAATTTTTAGCAAATGAAATCCAAATATGTAAAAATATAATATATCATGATCCAGTAGAGTTCAGGAATCAAGGTTGATTTTACATTTGAAAATTGATCAGTATAATTTACCATATTAACAAACAAACAAAAAAATCACATTGCTCACCTCATAGATTCAGAAAAAAACATTTGACACAATCCTATATTATTCCTTGATAAAACTCTCAGCAAACTAAGGATAAAAGGGAACTTCTTAAACCTAATAATGGATACCTACAAAAATCCTGTAGCTAACATCATACTTCATGGTGAAAAACTGAAAGTTTGTCCTTTAAGAAAACAGGTAAGGATGTCTACTCACCACTTCTACTGAGCATTGTACTGGGGATTCTAACAAATGCAATAAGGCAAGAAAAAGCATTAAAAATATCCAGATCGGAAAGAAAGTAGTAAAACTTTATTTGCAGGTGACATGATCATCTATACAGAAAATCCAATGGAATCTACAAAAAACAGCTGCTAGAGCTAATAAGTGAGTTTAGCAAATCTGTGGGATACAAAATCAGTAAATAAAAACTATATTTCTATTACTAGCAGCAATCAGAAATTGAAATTTTAAAGTGTCACTTTTAATATCAAAAAATATAAAATACTTATATCTGACAAAAAATGTGCAAGAACTATACACTGAACACTACAGAATATTGCTGAGAAAAATCCAAGACCTAAATGAGAGACACACTGTGTTAATGATTTGGAAGAGTCAATATACTTAAGATGTCAGTTCTCACCTAATCTGTTGATTCCAGGAATCCCAATCAAAATCCCAACAGGTTTGGGTGTGTGTGAATATTGACAAGCTTATTCTATAATTCATACAGAAATACAAAGGACCAAAATAACTTTGAAAAAGGACAGAGTTAGAGATTTTACTCTACCTGACTTCAAGACTTATGAAGCTATAGTAATCAAGAGAGTATAGTAAAATAGACACAGTTTAACCAAGAGAATAAAGTCCAGAAATAAACCATATGTAGGCAGCAAATTAATCTCCCTCAAATGTGCAAAGGCAGGGCTGTGGTTTTCCACAAACATGCAAAAACAATTCAGTGGAGAAAGGCTTTTTCAACAAATAGTCCTGTAACAATTGGCTATTCATATATTTAAAAAATAAACTTTGATCTACATTACACTCCATATAAAAGAATTAACTCAAAATGGGTCATGAATCTAAACGTAAAACCTAAAACTATAGAAGTCCTAGAGGAAAATAGGAAAAACTATGAACTTGTTTTGGTAAAGATTTCTTAGATAAAACACAAAAGAACAATCCATTAAAAAAATTGTAAATTAGATGATCAAAATTAAGAACTTCTACTATTCTCTGAAAGATAATCTTAGCAGAATGAGAAGGCCAGTGACAGATTGGGAAATGTTATTTGCAAATCACTAATAACTTGTACCCAGAATGCAAAAAGAACTCTCAAAACTCAATAGTAAAAAAACAATGTAGTAAAAATAGGAAAAGGAGCTTGGAAAGATATTGAAATGGACAAAAAACACTGAAGTGAGCAAACACTTAGAAGAAAATAAACAGGTGACAAATAAACACAACCTATTTAGTCATTAGGGAAATGCAGGTGAAAACCATAATGAGATACCACTACATACCTATTAGAACAGTTAAAATGTAAAACAAAACAGAAAAGACTGACCCTACCAAGTGGTAGCAAGGATAAAGTGTCTCATTCTATTTCACAGCTGTTGGGAATGGTAAAATGATACAACCACCTCGGAAAGCAGTTCAACAGTTTCTTTAAAAATTAAACTTATACCATATGACCCATCCATCCCATTCCTAGGTATTATACAAAAACATTGGAAGCATATGTCCAGATAGACGCAGATGTTACAGCAGCTGTGTTTATAATCGTTCAAAACTGGAAACCATTCAGATGTCCATCAACTGATGAAAGGGTATACTACTACTCAACAAAAAAACAGAAACAATTGATACACACAGCAAGGAGCCAGACAAAAGAAAGAGCACATACTGTATAATTTTCTATATAAAATTCTTTACAATGCAAATTGACCTAGAGTGGCAGAAAACTGATCAGCTGTTGCCTGTGGCTTAGGCAGGGGAGCAGGAAGGTGTGGAAGGGAGGGATTACCCAGGGCACAGGAAAACTTTTGGGATGGTTGATAGGTTCACTGTCTTGAGTGTGGTGATGTCTCATGGATGCATACACATGTCAAACTTATCAAATTATACACTTTAAATGTTAGTTCATTGTATGTCAATTATACTTTGATAATAGAGGAGGTTAGAAGCTACTTAGATGTTCATTACTAGGGCATTAATCAAATGAATTCTGGATGCCTATATAACAATATTAAGCAGCTATTTTTAAAAATTAAGTCAACCTGTATGTGCCAATATGAAACAATCCCCCAAATTATATTATTAGATGTGAAAAGCAAGGTACAAAACGATATATATTAACAGATGATCCTTTTTGAGTGAAGGCATTATATTTATGTGTATGTGTGTGTGTGTGCACGTATATTTAGACACATATATAGCATGTGTATATATATATATATATATATATATATATATACATTTTAAGTGTGTGTGTACAGTGATTTCTTGATATATAAGGGATTAGCATACACAAAAACCTGATGGTAGGTATTTCTGAGGATTGTGATTGTGATTTTGTGGGCAATGGAGGAAGGCTATTACTTCTCATTTTATTCACTTTTGTTGAATTTTTTTAACCATGTGTGTGCACTGTTCTTTTATAGATTTTATAAGGAAACTGGTTTAAAAAGAGAGAATGAGAAGGAAAGACACAAAAATTGGGAATTGAATCCAACTGAAATATAACTACATATTGAATATAATTACCAATTGAAATATAATACAATTTTTTTTAGGAGACTTTAAAGATTATTCTGGGTTAAGAAATTGATTTTCTAGGTTTGTCCCAAATCATGATAATATTCTATACTGTATTTTTCTTGAAGAAAGTATTACTTTTCAAAAGGCCTTTTAAATAGAGCTAAAAAATAATCTTCTTAGTAGTATGTGAGAGCCACAGATGTACTACAGTAAAGCAGGTTCAGAACTAAGGAAGCTAGAATATTACTTTCATGCACGTATTGAGCATAGAATGTAAGGAAATAAAAGGTGTTAGAAGTAAGATTTCTTCAGTAATATTATAGACTTGACTGACCTGAAGGACTCCTTTTCTCCACAATGATGTAAGTAACCATAAAATAAATGTATATAGTAGTCAAAGGATTTAAAGGTACAACTATGCGGTAACTAATTATCATTGGGATTGTCATAAATGGGTTTACAAAAATTCTTGATATTTCCAGAGGGGTCTGAATGGATTAATGAATATGTAATCTGGGAATTCCCTTTAAATCTTTTGAGATTAGTATGTATTAAAGAGTTCCTCAACAAAAGATTGCTTTCCATAATTCAAGAGCTATCGTAATTATGGGTGAGGTTTTCCAGACAAGGAAATACAATTTTAAAACTGTTTACTTAGGTGACACTAACTTTTGAGGTAGTAGCACTGACCATTTTTCCAAGTTGGATAGTCACTTTTGAGAGGCAGACATCACCCAAAGGCAGATTCTTTTTCCCTGGCCTTTTTCTACAGATTCTTTGGTTCCTTTTTTTAGTAATCACATTCAAATTGTCAGAATCATGTCCACAAGTAGTGTATTCTAAACCTGAGTGTAGGAACCTTCATGATGTGTCTTGTCTTCAGAAGATTCCTAAATTATGTGCAGGATCATGTGTTAGTGCAATGTGAAGTGAAGCTAAGTATGATAACTATAGTCCCAATTTAAGGGTCAGTTTTCATGCCTGTTGCATCAGCTTCTAGTGAAAATAAAATAAATATGTATAAAAACAGGTGAAGAGCTATAAACTTGTAAATGACAGAGCATCTTGAGGGCCAGGATAGGGTTTGGGGCCAGGCAAAGGTGTATATTGATACATGTTTTCATTGGAGAAATTCTGTATGCTGAGCCCTGCTGGTTTGGGAACTTGATTAGCTCCCAAGCTAGAGCTGGGTGATGAGTAGTTCTCTCATGAGAACCCAACTCAGGGATTTTCAAAATGTGGTCTTGAGGATCCTCCATATGATTCAGAGCTGGAGCACAAAATCACCACCTTACTGTTCTGTTTGGTTTCTGGTGTGAATCAGTGATAGGATATCCATCATTGGTATTTCATCAGAAACAGTATCAACCTTTCCATTAGTTCCAGTCAGCTGGCTTCTCATTTTCTGGTGTTTTCCTCTTTTGTTTTTAGTGGCAGAGAGTTATAATCTTAAATTGTTACAGCTAGGAATAATATCCCAGGTCGTCTAATCTCAGCCTTCTCATAGATGAGAAAATGTCCAGTTACTGCTTCAGTGGGACCCAAAGTCAAATCTCCCGCCCTGAGCTCAGTGCCTTCTTTACTGCTATGTTGCACCTGTCTCCACAGTTATGTGGGGGGCATTGGCCAAACTCACCCAAGATTGAGCAATGAGTCTAGGTCCAGAGAAGACGACTCCTGAATCATGTTGCAGCAACATCAAGGCAGGCCTCATATCTCAGTAAGATCCCCACCTGGGAGACCAAGTGTAAAGTATAGCAAGACCAGCCTGACCTCAGTCACAGCAGGACATCCTTTCTTAATAGGTTAAGACAGTAATTGAGGTGTTCTTGGGAGAGTGTAGACCCTGCTGCAGCCCCAGGTCATCCCACTGCAGGGGGTTGCAGGGGGTCAGCAGCTCTCCACCTCAGGAGCCCCCATTTCGGGTAGGGCTGCTTGTGTCAGCCCGGCTCTGCCTTCAAAGCTGCCACAAAACCTTTGAATCACCATTGTTTTTCGAGATCCTGTTTCCTTTCTTTTTAATTAACAAGAACATTTCCTTTTGAACAAATACTGTGTTTTGTTTACATTTGGGGTGAGGTGTTTATATGTTGATTTCTACTTGGAATCCACACCTGCCTTTGATCATCCACGACTTCATCGCCAGATGATCTTGTTCTCCAGCAACACACCTGTCTAGCTTGTTCCCATCCCCCTGGACAGAGTCTGGAGGCCCTCTTTATCTTGTGGCCCCATTGCAGTATAGAGAATGGTAATGAGTGTGGCCTCTGGGACCTTACTACTAGCTGTGTGACTTTGGGTAAACTTAGCTCTCTGTCCCTCAGTTTCCTCATCTGTACAATGGGTATAGTATTTATAACTACCCTCATAGAGTTGTAGTGGGATGCATTGTGAATTGGGTTAAATCACACTGAGTGTTCACTTAGCACAGGGCCTGGCACTCAGTGAATGGTGGGTAATAGTGGTGGTGATGGTGGTGGTATTAGGAGTAAGAGTGGTTATTGTTTTTCTTCTTGCCATTTCTTTCCAGGCCCTTCCAAAAGAACCACCATTACCTAGAACTGTTGACCTTTGGGCCAGTGAGGTTGGGAGTTAGAGCCAAAAGTCGGGGAGGGATGATAACCGAGGAATGGGAGGGAATGGGAGGCTTTCACTATTCAGGACACAATGCTTTCAGAAGGATGGAAATAAAGCCACTCTCTTGCCAGGGGAAAACAGAATTAACTTTTTGACCTACCATGAAGAAGTATGGAAACCTACTCCACTGACCTTTTCATAATCTCAGACCTCAGAGAGGAAGGCTAGCCTCAGGGAAACACAGATCTACTCTAAAGGTCTAAGGAAGTCATGGACCAAATGGCTTGCACCTGGACTCTAAATTTATTTCCACGTCCAATGCCATTCATTTCTTAGGCCTTGAATTGTATACTAGGTGCTAAAGAAAACAATTTAGATCTAGCACTTGAGAATTTCCCATCCCAACAAGAAGGGACAGTTGCCATGGGAAACTGGGGGTCTTGGATTTGGTTGAGTGGTGGTCATCCTGACACTGGCTCTAATGAGCATAAGGCCTTGAGTCCTCCCCTCTCTCCGGGTCCCATCTGGAAAATGCAGGGTTTGGACCAGATAGCCACAAGAGCCTTTCAGTTTGAATATAGCACTGAATCCACTGAAAGAGAAACCCAAACCTTGTTCCCTTCGTGCAATAGGCCTTTGTGTTTATGCACATGTTCCAAGAGAGGCGGTAAAATGTCAGATGTTAAGGAGAAAGGTTTCTCATAATGTTGAACAAGTCATTAGGCTTTTATGACTATTTCCTCACCTATAAAATGGTTATCAGTCCCTGGGGCCCTCCTTCATAGGGTGCTTGTGAACATTAGATAATAAAAAGACTGTAAAACACTGTGTAAATGTCAAGTGCTATGCATTGGGAAAGAGCAACCTCAAATAGGGTAAGAAAACTGCATGTGAAAGATGAAAACTATAAATTTTCTTCTTTCTGAAGTTTTAAAAAATAGGTATTTTCTTCATTACTTTTTTACAGAAAACAACCAAGTTCTTTTTATACACTCTTCTATTAATGCTCTATAGTAGCACAATTTGGGGGACTACTTTCAAAATCAGACCATGTTGTAAGAGGGTACTTGCACTGTTTTGAAACCAAATCGCCTTGCAAAGAATAAGACAAGCTTACTGCATTTCACGTTCCAACCAACAGTAAACTTGGTGTATCTCATGGTCCACTGTTTGCAATCACAAACTTATTTTCAGGGGTAAAATTTGGAAAGTTCAGAGAACAGTAGAGGAAGTCTGGTCTGCAGGGAGCTTCTTACAAGCTTCAGTCAGCTCTTCAGTCCTTTGCAATGACAAATACTAATTCCATTCCGTATTTCATTGATTTGGTACCTTTCTCGAAGGAGATCAGAGTTATTTTGTGGACTTAATCTATTTGGTTCTCACATCATCTCTGCCATGAAGTAGCTCCTATTGTCCTCACCCTACTGACACGGAACCCACAGCCAGATATGAAAACTGGCTTTTTGAGGGCACATACATAAGCCAACCAATACGAAGAATGGGAGTTGGAGTCAAATTTTCTTAATTACATTTATTATTCTCTTCCCATTTGTCCAAATTCCCCTGAGAATTCTGTAGCGGACATACTTTTGTCTCCAATTCACTGATACTTAGAAAATTGGCAAATTTGCTGAGCTTCCATATTCAGTGTTAGGTATTCTAGAAATTTTGATCTTAGGCACATTAGATATTAAGGTCATGTTTGTAGTATTGTGTGGTTTAAGGAGTCAAATATACCTGGGTTTGGCTAGCTCTGAATTTTGGTTTTCAATAAAATGAGAATGATGCTTCTTACATTAGAGTTATGTCAGTGAAATGGAGCCATGTGTGCAAAATGCTTAGCATAGAGCCTGGTGCACATAGCCTTCCATAGATTGGAGCTCTCCTGTTAACAAAGCAAACAGGTTCTTAGGTTAGTTCTTCCCTTGTTCATAAGATTTTTACTGAATATTTAAGCTTTAGTCAAGTAAATCCAAATATATTAGTTTTCCTTTAAAAGAAGCTTCATGTATTACTGTAGCCTTTCTCTTTCATCAGTGTTCCACACTGATTACAAGAAACTTGCTCAGAGAGAAGATCCTGCACTTTAGCTTGAATTTCTGTCAAAACAAGACTATCTCTTTGCTTGGCTTGTGAGTCTTATGAACCAACTTTTGATTTCAAAATTCCTTGGGTTCTCATGAATGTGGTCAGCTACCCTGCAGTATGCTTGGAAATAGTCCAGTTTGGATTCTGTGAGAAAGAGAGGAAGATTAGATGACCTAATGGGTTTTGGAACTTGGAAGGGACAAAGTTGTCTGAGTGGACACTACACTGTGACACCAATATCACAGGCATTTATTACTGCCAGCGACCTTTGTTCCCACATGGGGGGCACATGCAGGAAATAAAGTGTCCTGGGCTCCACTCCAGGCCTACAGAGTAAGATCTCCAAGAGTGAACCTGAGAATACAGATCTGTTCCTAATATTGTTTTCCTTGTGCTGATTTGGGAACCTCTGCTCAGGCAATTTTCCAGATGAGGAAAATAAGGCCCAAGAAGTGTCTCCTCCCAAGATCACATACATGGTTAATGGCAGACACCTGCCTGGAACTTGGCTCTCCATCGCAGTCAGCCCAGGGTTTTTCCACTACTCCCCTAGGCCACTGCGTCCACTGTTGACTCAGGAGACTCGTCTGAAGCTGTCTGTGTCTATACTTCCTTGTCTTAACAGAGATAAAAGCTCCTGCCCTTAAAGGGCCCTTGTGAGGTTAAATTGGTTGAAGGGTATTCAGTGCACTCGACTTCTTTCCTCAGAGTCTGCTCTTTAGACATCGGAAAGGGTGCTAAATTAAGCCATTTTGCAGAGGTCTGAGTCATCTAGTGGCAGCTGTCTATGCCTCAGTCGAGATGCTTTGATCATTGTCATCTAAATGCATGCGTTAAGCACTATCTGTAGCACAGCACTCCAAGCCATGCTAAGTGTGTTACCCAGATAAGGGTCTCTGCCCTTGAGAACAGCCACAGAGAGAACACAGCAAGAGAACAACACTGATAGGCAGAGAAGACAGGGGATCCAAGTATACTGAATTCAGAGAATCTAATCTCCCAGCCTGGAAGGAGCTTGGAGATACCCAGTCTGCCTCTCTGGCTTAGAGAAGTGAAGTGTTTTAGCTCAGGTCACTTAGAAAGTTAGGAGCAGATTGCCTGAGCCACCCAGAGTTCTTCCATCTCTCACAGTGGAGCAGAATTATTTTTCTCAAGGGTTGGAGTGTAATAGTGTCCATTATATTTAATCAAGAAAGGCTTGGGAGTTGGCATTTCAAGGGCACCTTGAGATAAGCCATGTTAGAACCTGGGATATGGCATAGGGGATGGTGGGCAGAGTGTGTTTGAGAAGGTTTTGGCCAAAAAGGGTTATAGAGTATCTTGAACCAACCTAGAAGGAAGTCTTGAAGTATTGGATGAAGTTCTTGGGCATGTTTTATACTGTAGAGGGAAGTCATGGTAGGACCTTGAGAGGGAGGCCAAACTCTCAAATTTACTACCAGTAAGAGGACTGGGATGGAACACTATGGAGTTATTAGGTGTTAAGAAGCAGCTCTGAAGAGTTAAGAGAAATTTTTGCCCCCATTTCTTGACAACTGTCATGTACCAAGACCCATGTGTAGCATTTTACCTAAGCTAATTTTATCCTCAGAGCAGCCCTACCAGACAGGTGCTGTCTTCCCATTTGCAGATGAGAAAACAGACTGTGAAAAATTGGGTAACTTGCTCAAAAGCACAGAGGTACTGGGGGAGGCAGCCCATGTTGTCTCCTTCCATGAGGCCTTTTCAAGATATTGGGAGGAAAGTTAGAGATAGCCAGCCAGGAGGTAACTAACAATTTCCATTTTTAGTCATAAGCAAAGAAAAGAGAAAAATGGAGGATATTTCACAGGATACGGGGAAAGAAGCAACAGAAGCTCTTATAATAGTCTGAATACTATTACAAGTGGAAAATGAGTAGAGGTGGCAGATCACTCACATGGTGATTTGTCGCAGTGAGAATGAGAAGAAGAAGGCTCACAGAAAGATAAGCATATGTCACATATAATAAGGGTTACTGATGATTTTGGGTGTTTAAGATTGAGAACTAGACATTGCTCGACTAAAGGGGAAAGTTCAAAGTGGATAGGTAGGTTGATGTGTCATCTAAACAGATAGTATAGTGGCATTGTGTGAGATAGAGCCTCAGAAAATATCATTTATGGCCCTGTGTGCATATGGCATTGAACTAAGACACTATAGCAAGGAAGTGAATGGACAGGACTAGGAAAATGACAAACTAGGAGTAGGAGAATGACAGCAAATAGCCATGTTGCCTACTGTGCCATGGCCACTTACCTATCTTAAGTAGGTAAGTGAGAAACACATGAGAACATATGTTCCCATGTTACCACATAGCACCTTGTAATGAAGGGAAGGAACAGGGAAAGTGAAACCTGGTGGGATCTATAGGAATAGATCATTGAATGGTTTTGAAGAAGATATGAAAGACAGGTGAAGCAGAAGACAGATGCTTTTGTCTGCTATCTTGGAATCCAAGGGAAGAGAAAAAGAAAGGGAGAGAACTGTTGAGTGCTTTATTATGTGCTGAGTACATTAAATGATCAAGTATGCAATTAAATTAAATTAGGTACTCAGTTAAATAGTCAGTCCTTAAAGTTAAGTGTGTCCCATTTTAGAGATGAAGAAACTAAGGCTCTAAGAGGCAGTGACTTGCCTGAGATCAGACAGCTAGGGGAGGCAGGATTCACCTAGATATGACTGGGAGCCTCTTGCTCCCTCCACATTGCCACACTGCCTCAGTCAGAAGTCGGATGGGGAGACATAGAAGAGCACTGATTATGTGCAGAGTCAGAAGCTATGAAAGGATGATGGGATCAGAATGGAGTTGGAGAAATGATGAGGATGCTGGTGGTCTTATTAGTGAAACTGCTGCTGAGTAGAAATGGTGGAAGTTGACCACAAGGAAACTCACATGGTTGGCTTCACAGTCTCATGTGCTGTGTGTGGCCTTTCACTGTCTGGAACAAGGATGATTAAATATTAGCTGCATCCAACTTACTCTTTGGGGGAATGCAAATTCCTTGTTTGAACATTCTTTGCAGGCCACATTTTAGTCTACATGGGAATAGGTTGGGCTTCCAGGTTTGGTGCATCTTTAAATAACAGTGCCAAGTAAAATACTGGCTCCAGTGTGAAGTTTTTCGTATTTTGGAATTGATAGTCCTGTTATCAACATAGACATCACACCAGCAAAACATCTAGAAGCTATGAGAACCTTCTCCCCTGGTACTGTGATTTGGTCATCTATGTTCAGTGAGAGCCGCAGTCTGATCTTCTTGCCCCTTTCAGTGATTGATGGGCTACTTAATGTTTGTGAGATTATGGGTTTGTATGAATGCAATTAATTGGTAGTTGTTGAAAAAATAATTACAATTTGGGGAAAAAAGGGTTAATCCATATGAGGTTTTATAATCTTGAAGAATGAAAAGAATGGACAAATGTTTTGCTTTAAAGGTAGTTAGGTGTCCATGGCACAGTAAGAAGTCTGTTTCATTTCACCAGGAAAACCTATTCCAGCCACTGATTTCATTTCTGCTATCATTGCTAACTTGCAACCCTCCTCCCCCTCCAAGTATATGACAAGTCTGAACATGTGTCGTCTTTGTAGTCTATTGACTCCTGTAAAATAATGCTGTGTTTATAAGGTTTCCTGAATACAATTTCAAAATGTTAGTAATAACCACATTGTACCTACCTGCTGTACTTGAGTAACCATCTCTGTTGCTCAGTTTATACTTAATATTGGTCAGAGTGAAACATGTTTTCATCACTTGAAATTCAAATTTTATTTCCTAAGTTACTAATGGCCACTTATTTCTGTAACAAATTAGGATGTTGTGCAAGTTTGGTTTGCAAATAGATTGACTCTTGAAGGCAGCAGGTTTGCCTTACTATCAAATGAAGGCATTGGAAGTGACTACTTCAATATTCAGGAAACCTTTTGTTTGTTTGTTTGTTTGTAACATAACCTGATTCCTCTCAGGGCAAAATTTTGACAATGACTGTAAGGATAGAGGATTTAAAACTGAATGGTTTTTCACAGAGAAGACAAGTAATGATTCTATAACATCCTTATACGCTGATGGACAGTGACTGCAATGGGGGTATGTGGTGGGGACTTGATAATAGGGGGAGTCTAGTAACCATAATGTTGCTCATGTAATTGTATATTAATAAAAGCAAAAAAAATAGTTCTATCAAAAAAAAAATACTGTATGGTTTTTGAAACTACAGAGTTTACCTCCTTCCTGTTCTCAGCCCTTTTTCAGGTTGGAGGAAGGGCAAGGTCAAGAACAATAGTGTTAAGTGGCACCACCTCCCAGGTCACATTAGCTGATTGCTTGCAGAGCTGGGAACTTTCATTCTGGTGCACTTTCCACCAAAGTACTATTTTCTTATAATTGGCAAACAGTTGACTTCAAGGCACTGTATTTTTCTCTTCTAGATGTTGGTTGAAAAAAAATTGCCTTTGATATAAAATCTCTTAAAAACATTTCTCATGCACTCAGATCAACAGAACACAAAACTTTGTTCCTGCCAGGTTTCCCAAAGTCCCTTTTGCTTGAATTCTCTTCTCACTTTTCTTTTGAAAAGCTATGTTCTTTCTTCACTTAGGAATAACAAATCTTATTTGTTCTGACAGCAGTGTGAAAACATCTATTGCATCAAAATTCCCAAGCGAAGTAAAAAAACCAATGGTCCTTTTCTGAATTTCATTAGCAGTGGCAGCAGACATTTCATCAGAACCTCAGAAGCAATACAGAAAAGAAAAGAAAAATCAAGTTAGCAATTATATAGTTAATCTTGGACAAGATGAAAACCTGCATTATAAAATCCTGAGTGTTGTAAATTCTGCTTTAAAATCTGCCTGCAGGCTGTCTATCCTTTCAAAATACAGTGCCTGTTGTCAGAAGTAGGATTTGAAATGAAATTTATTACAGGAGTAATATGTATGATGAAATCGAATGTTTATGGAAAAAGTTTTTTGATAAAGATTGAATCAGGCCATCGGTGTGCTTAAGACATCTTAGGATCTGAAATCAGACCAAAGGTTTTTAAAGGATTCTCTGAAAACTTATTTATAGCTCTAGCCCTGAAATTTACAGTTGACATAAAGAGCAAGCATGAGCAGACAAGCTGGGGAGAGCTCAGAGTACCTCCTCACAAGACATGACTTACCCTAAGAAATCTTGTCAGAAATGTTGTATGTTTGTAATTAACATGCAAAGAGGATAAATTTTTTAAAGTGCCCTGTCACTTTAGCTGCTATGGAAGGGTCATTACTTAGCAGTATCTGGTGTTATTCAGGTCTGCCTGTGTTCTATCCTCCCCTGGCATTCCTGAGCCACACACTCAGAACTAATACAGAGATGGTATGTAACCTTAGTCATTGTCTCTAAAGGCGTCTTGATCACTCCCACTCAGGGGCCCAACAGCAGCCCCCCTTCCCTGCTTAGAGTCACCTTTCTCCTCTGGAACCCACTGCTGAAGCTCATACTACTTACCACAGTGTATTTTAATGGTACTTTCTGTTCCAACACTAGACAGTAAGTCCTTGAGATCAGGGGCTGTGTCTTTCTGACCTTGGTATATGCAGGGCCCACCAGGCATAATAAGCCCTCACTTAATGGTGGTGGGTGGGTGGGTGGAAGAGGAAGCAGTCAAGCACCTGGATATAGCTTACGTTTCAGGAGACATTTAAATAATTATATGGATTAAAATACCAAGTAACATGAGAAAACCACTTTAAAAGGCATGTATTGCCTAACTTATTACAGTGCACCTAACTGTATTTGTACATGTTGGAGTTGCTCTTGAACCCCCACTGAGAATGATGGATGCGAGCCTGCTTTCTCTCACTCACATTTTGCCTGTGTTCATCTTACCTCCTTTTCCTTCAAGATTCCTCCCAATGTCAGTATCCCCCCTGCCTTCCTGTTTAGAGCCTTCCTGTGAGCTCCCATGGCCCCCTAAGCTCATGTCTACCCTGGTGCCCAGCGTGCTAGGCTGTAGTCACATGTTTACTTGTATGTTTCAATCCCCAGCCTCTATATCCTCTGTGCCTCAGAAATAGTGGTGGTCAGCAGACATTTACCAAATGAAAGTTGCATGAATCATACCTTGGGCTAATGAGGAAGAGAAAATACATTTTCTTTAAGTTTTACTCTTGATGCTAGGAAACCGTAAACTCTAATACTACAGTCTCTTAATACAACATGAAGGTTAACCACAGTCATTTATCCAACTGCTGTGAGAGTTATTCTAGACTGTCGTTATGAAATTAGGTTAAAAATTGAAAGCTAATGCTCCTTACTGTTTACTGACAAGGATCAAGTTTAATTGCCATCTATGTATTAATTCTGAAAAATAAGGAAATTGAATTAATTCTCAAAAATAAGAGAAACAAGTCCTTTTAGTATTCCTTTTTGCTAGCTCTCATCTGTAAATATGTTGTAAATTGAAGGATATTTGACTGTATTTCATTCTTTTTACTTGTTCTCGCTTTGCCAGTTTTGATCTCCCTACATGTCAAATCATATTTTTGGAATGAAATAGTCATAGGCTTTTTATCATGAGCTACTGTACTGTTTAACTTAGAATTGAGAACAGAATGATAAAATTAGATACAAGAGGTCTGTGTGTCATCAAGTAACCTAGTCTACTTCTGGTAACAAAAATAAAATTCTCTTTAAATAATTTTAGCTCATTTTGAACCAACTTTGTTAAGATGAATGGCCTTCAGTCTGTGTGAAGAGGATGAGGAACTCATTGCTCCTTTAATGGGCCCAGCAGAATTTTTCCTGACAACTGAAACTTTCCTTTTCTTAATTTTATTCCATTTCCCCTAATTAGGACCGCTATAATTAGTGTGCTCCTTACCTCCCCTACATAATTTCCCTACCTCCTTGATGTTCACCCTTCATGTATTTTTAGCCTGCCTCCTTTATTTCCTCTCTAGACTGTTGTTATGAAATTTCGACATGAATATACTACCTTTTCCTTCACAGGGCTCACAGTTGAGGGCCTCAAAGAGAGAGGGAGGCTTCCGCCGTCCAGTTCCCTCACCATGCTTCTCTTGTGTCTTAAGGGAATTTCTAGCCAAGGAAGAGAGCTGTAGTGAGAGACACTGGGGAGTCGGAGGCTGGCCTTGTCCTGCCGTGTTGGGGGTCATGTGCTGATTGCCCTGTGGCATCTCGCTGTTTACCGCCACGAGTAGATCCCCATTGTAGTGTGACCCAACCGCGTCATCCTCATCATAAGCTTGTAAAGGCAGAGATTGGAGACCTTTTTATGTTCCTATCGAGTCTGTAAAACAAGTTCTGAACCCTCTTTTCTCCACTCCTTCCTTATACTCTCTTTGTTTTGTCCCTGCCTTCCAGTCTCTTCTATCCGTTGCCTCAATGCTATCACCTGGAGCCCATGAATGAAGGTGTGTGGACTTAACACGAGTGCTAATAACACTTGGAGCCCCGTAGGCTTTGAAAATGAAAACAAGATCAACCTGCTTTGCCTTTTCAGAAACTGTCCCCCCACCCCACCCCCAGGTCCTCCTTACTCATGATGTTTTTGTTACTGCCTTGATATATACATTAGGTTTTTTCCTCATTTTATTTCATCTTAACTATCCTAATGAAATAAACAGGAAGAAAGACGGATAGCCCACAGGAAATTTAACATCTATCCTCCAATTTATGATAGAACCAAGTGGTAGCTAGGTCTAGACGTGACCCACCCTCCTGAAATCCATGGCTTACAGAACTCTTCTGTAGGTCTTATACAGAACTCCTTTTCTGCAGAAAAGCTAGGGAGCAATTTTTAAGCCACCAAGGACCCCACACCCACAAGTTTGGATTCCATGTACTGAAACTGAGCCCCTACTATGTGCCATGCATGGGATACAGAGATGAACAAAAATGATCCCTGTTCTTGAATTGTTTACAGATTAGTGGGGGGATGACAGTGGCATAAACAGGTCATTACCAATGATTCATTGAGTGGGCACTGGGGGGTTGGGGAGCTGAGTGGGATCGTTTCCCAGAGGAAGGCAGTGGCCTTGGTGAAACGCTCTCCTGGGCCACTCCTCAGTGCTGTGTGGCCCAGCCCAGGCTTTAGACACCACGGCCACTGTCCATCCTGCTTCTGCCTCCCTACTGAGCTCTGTCTTAATTGTCACCTGTCTCAATGAGTGAAAAAAATCTGTACGTCTTGACATCTTTGGGTATGGATAAGGAAAAGGGTAAATGTTCCATGCTAAGCATATTATCAAGTACTGTGAATGTCATGAAGGAGGAAGTTTTAAAAGTGTGATTTCTTCATGTTTACAAAACGAACAAATGACTCAGATCTATTGTACACATTCACAAGAGCTCTGTCCTAAGCTGGTCCCAATTTTGAAGTCATGTGTCTTCCTTTGCATGTGGGGAAGGTTTCAAAGAGGGTGGGAAGTGGAGGAGGTGGCAGTTTAGAGACAAAAGACTTGGTTCTGGGGTGTGCAAGCCTGGCGCTCTTCCTGGGCTCTGTGCTGTTGAAGGCTTCCCACATCCCTTAGCTCCTTCCTAACTTTCTTCCTTCTCTTTCCCTCTCCCTCCCTCTTTTTTTCCCTTCCTTTCCTCTTCCCTCTTCCTCCTCCTCCCTCCCTCTCTCTATGCTTCTCCTACATGCATACACCCCATTTTACTTATTCCTTCCAGTTGGCAAGGGGCTTTTGGGGTATGTTTTCTGTTAGGATAACTTCAGACAAGACCCTGAAAATGGAAAACAGATGGCAAGGAGGCCAGAGCGTCTATAGATTCATTATTCTTGAAGTTTGGGTAGCCCAGCTCTGATTGGCTCTGAGTTCTTTGCCAGCAGGGTTGCTGAGCTACATTTGAGTGGCTTTGCTGACTTTGTTGCTGATAGCGTTACCGAGCCTTACTAGATTTGGGCTCTCAGGCTCTAGCTTTTAAAAAAGTCAGACTTTTTTAAACTCCTTCCATATTGAATGTAGTTTGGAGATTTTTTTTTTAACATAACTATATTGTGCCACCATAAAGAAGAAGTTTTAAACGGGTCAAAACAAATCTTGATACTCTTTGTCAAACACATGTAAAAAGGGAAAAAACATATTTAATTAATATCAAGATTCTGTGACATTTTGTAATCGCCATGCTGAGTAAATCCTAAGGAGTAACACATTTGATTAAACTCAAGCCTGCCTTCACTTGGTAGACACGTCTTTCCTCTTCACTGAGCTTTATCCCCAAAGGAGTGTCTTTACCTTTTATCCTTTGAGGATTAAAATTTATCATTTACTTTTAAGGAGCTTTACAAAACAAAGTATGATATTAGGGCAAGCTTTATTCTGTTATTAAAGAGTTACATTATATACAGGTATTTAATTGTTTTGTCTAGCTCTACTAATCTAAATTGGGAGGAAAGATATTACATAAATTAAGTTATGATGTATTATCTTGTAGGGGATCAGATAAGTTTGAAATGTTACAACTACCGTTGGAATACATCTAAAGCGGTGTCAGGGATTGAAATGGTGTCATAGCCCCTGTCTTACCCAAAATTGAAACACTGCAATTTTAAAGTTGAGCAATTACAAATTTTAAAGTTCCTTTTTTTAATATTATCATCTTTGGAGTTGATTACATAATTTGTTTCAGTTTGACAAATCAAATAAGCAAATCCATCCATCCCCATTGCCATCAGTCCTACTTACTTCATGAATATTACTCGGTCTCATGAAGCATACTAGATATAAAAAGTGTAAGCTGAAGAGTTATTCTTTAGGAATCTTAAATATTTTCCTTGATTCTCTACCATGAGTTCATTTATTAAGTTATGTCACCTGGGCATGACGGACTATAATATTTTGTCATATTTTCTTTCATTCTTTTTTCTGTATAGCATTTTTAAGATTAATTAATCATACTGCATATACAGTTTTATTTCATTTTTCCACCTCATGTTCTAAGAAGTATTTTCTGATGATAAAGATTTTTAATAACTATCAGATTTTGTGAGTGGTGATGCCACAGTTCACTGAAATTCTCAGTTTGTCAGATGTCTAGATTTCCCCAGTGTTTCTCTATTATAAAAACTGCTGTGTTTGAATATCATTAGATGTACACTCTGCCCTCCCTGGGTAAATTCAACAAACTTAAGATAATTTACATTATTTTTTATAACAGATTATTACTGCATTTTCCTGTGGACATAGTTTGGGGCAAGGGAATAGAATCAGAAATGATCTAAAGACATAATGTGGAGTAGTTTATTTCTTGTAATATGACCTCTATCATCTTGCCTTTTGGTGGTTTGCATTTGCACAGAAGTGGGACAGAGAATGTAGAGTAGAATGACTTAGGCAATGTAATATGGCTCCATTTCTAGAAAAGTCTTAATTAGATCAAGGACCAAGTTGTCTTATCCTAAAATATTTGCCTTCAAACAGTCTTCTTCACTGTTTCCATCTTATTATCAGAGTCGGTTTATATATATATAACAATATTCAAAGCATTCTCTTGTTTGTTAAGTTCCTGTACCTTGCCTGGCTCACTGAAGATATGGAGATAAATAAGGCAGGGTTCCTTCCCTTTAGGTAGGAAACATAGAGAACTAAAAAAAATGATTATAGCATGTACAAAGATACTGTGGAGGCTGTAGGAGAACTCACCTCTACTTTAGGACTTCTCAAAGGAGATACTTGAATTGAGTCTTGAAGGATGGTCAGACATTGCTAGGTGAAGGGATAGCAGAGGTGCAGAATAGTGTGACAAGTTTGGGATGAATATGGGGGTCAGATTAAGGTGGGTAGCTGTAAGAGATGAAAGTGCTCTGGGCCAATTAATGAAAAGTCTTGTTGTTATGCTTAGGAGACCATGGTTTTAGAAAGAGAACGAGCTGGAGTAGAAAGACTAGACTGCAGAGAAACTGAGGCAGAGAGGCAAATGAAGAACATTTTGCAATGTTCTAAATAGGAAATGCTAGGCACTTGAATTAAGACAGCAACAATAAGGATGAAATGGAGGAGACAGAGCCAAGGTATTTTAAAGATAGAGATTGGAAAGGATATAGGAACAAGTTGCATGTACTGTCTTGGGTATCTGGATGGGGGGTATTTACAACCTTCTAAAATAAGAAAACATAAGGAGAGTCCAAACGGGATTTCTCATCTTCTGATCTTTGCTTGCTTCATACTCTACTGTGTATCTAAATAATGAGTTGCAGACTGTCTCCAGGCTGGCTTATCAGTTTTCCTATCCTGTGGTTTTTCAAGCTTATTGTCCAGAAAAAATAAATCAAATGAGTGCATTAGATTTCCTTCTTTTGCTTGGTAACCTAGAGATGGTCATTACCTTCTCTCTACAAGAAGTACTAAAAATACTGAGTTTGAGGGAGTTTTCATTACTTATTGTCTTGAAATAGATAACGTATGACCAGATCTCAACTGATTGGGTTTTGTCCCACCATTAGAATGCATTGAGTTCTGATTATATTAAAACCCTCATATACTGACACATTACATATTTTGACAGTATTTAAAATAAATGGAGGCAAATTAATCCTGGCCAGCTGGGTACAAAGGACATTCCAAAGCAACAATATACAGATTAAGAAGTGCATGATAGTCTGAAAGGGTACATTCATCTTACTAAAATGTCAGCTCATTTGGAGGAAATAATCTGAAACTCTTCATTCAGTTTACTTTTAAGATCTTCAGAGGATTGTATGGGAAGAGCCACGGAAGTGAAAGCTGACAGCAAATTGGAGATGTTGGCAGTGCTGTGTCAGCTACCACTGGGCTAATTGAGGCCTTGCTCTGCCCTGGGGCATGGAAAGGCTCATCCCACTGAGAATCCTGGGTTAGGACAACCTTGTGGTTTCTCTTCGGATGATTGAATAGCACATCATTTTTATTTAATTGAGCATGTATGTTTGCAGGTACCTACTATATGTTAGCTCTGTGGGAATTGCAAGTAATAATACTAATAATCATAACAATATGTTTTGATTGCCAGCTATGTGTTAGACACCATTCTGAGAACTTTTCATACACTAACTCATTTAATCCTCATACAGCTCCATGAAATAAGTACAATTATTAGCTCTTTTACAGCTGAGGAGGTTGAAGCAAAGAAAGGTCAAGTGACTTGCCCAAGAGCACCCACATAATTACGCGATGGAACTAGGATACAGACCCTGGAGGGCTGTTTACGGAGTCCATGTCCCTAAATAGTATACTCCTCACTGTGTGAATGTCCTTCCCAGTTCTTACCACACTTCCCTGGAGAGCCTGGCCTTGTCATCACTTTCTCTTGATTCCTCACCCCACCTTCAGAGATCTGTTAGGTTACTGGTGTACTTTGTACAGAATACATGAATTATTTCACTCATTGCACAGAATATAAATATTTGTATCTGTCTCCTACCATACCAGATCTTAGTCCTCTGCATATCCACACCTGGCATTTGTGTAGCATTTGGCACAGAGCAGATATTCAATAAATTCAAGTTGAGTTGAGTTAGCTAGCCTTGAACACGCAGTGCTTATCCTCACAGAGCTTTCAGTCTGCCTGGAAAAGAAGTTACATTCCCATGAAACAACTGAATAATAAGGAACTTTAACCATAACTTTGATATGGTTAGCAAATGTGGTGGCAATTCAAAGAGGGAGATTGGCTTTCAGGATTGGATTGAATTGCTTTGGATTGCATAGAGATAGCTTCTCCAAAACATAGAATCTGAAATGAGTATAGACTGTAGCTAAGAGAAGGAAGAACACTAATCAGAATATTGACCTGAGGTGCCTGTGAATGAAATACTGTCATTTAAAGGGGCAGCAGAGTTGCATCAGAAAATGAAGGCTAAAATTCCTTCTCATTGACACAGATCAGATATGAGCTCCTCAAAGACGCCAACCCTCTTCTGTCCTGGGAGCTTTTTCCATAGTATCTGGTATGTGCGTTATCCTCCCAAGACTATATATATCTGCCCTGTATATATTTGTCCTGTGTCACTCAGCTCCCAGAGGGCAAGGACTGTTTTTGCCAAGCATCATGCCTGTCACATAGTAGTGGTATAAATAATAGTAATAGCAGTAACAACTTACAATTGTATATAACAGTGATTATAAGAAATAAATACATATACATGATAAATAACTTACTAGGTTCTTGTTATATTCTAGCCATTATTCTGATTGGATTATATTAACTCAGTCGATGTTTGCTGAATTTTGCCATCCTGTGAAGGTCATAAGATCTAGAAAATCTTTAATTCTGTGGTTCTTATCTGAACATGATCTGCATCTTAATTCTACCAAAGCTGTACACACACAGCAGAGTAGTAGCGAGTGCCAGAGGTTACTGGAAACTAAGATTCAGTTCCTTCGGTGGTAACTTGGCCCAGCCTAACAGCTAGCATTTAGGACAGGCCACCAGTCCCAAGAAGAAACCGAGGTACAAAGCTGGACACCCAACAGTACAGTGGAGTGGACATCAAAGCAAGACACACACACTGCTCTAAATTCTAAGCTACTGACATACTTCTTTTTCCACTTAGTCTAAGGTACATCTGAGTTTACAGGCGGGACCACTCGTAGCCCCAGCTCTCCGTTACAGGGTGGGAGAAACAAGTCAGGCATTGGCAGGGACATATAGGCAGACACTATAATTATAGAGTCTCAAACTTGGAGTCACTGTTCTTTTGCACATTAGGGAGGCCCCAAATCTTCATGCACCAGTTCAGCCTCTCCAAAATTGCTGTCCTAGAATAGTGCAAGTAAAATAATCTTGTCCAGTAAGTATTTCAAGCAGGCACCAAATATTCTTCAAGTATATTCTTCAGATGCTACTAACTTTCAAGAGAAAAGTACTTTTAGAAAAATATTCAGGCTTAATTGAAAAAGTACATAGCAATCAACTTGTATTCCCAGCTGGCATAAAACTGCCTAACTGGTAGCCAAATTTGGGATGCCCGAAGACAGACAAGTGACTAATACTAAGGCTGTGTGTGGCCAGGACCAAATGTATTTTTTGGCCACAAGACCATGTCTGGAGTCTCCTTTGTAATTACCACACAACATACTGTAATTGTAAAACTTATATTTACTTCCTGCCATTGACATGTAATTCAGAGTCCAGGGCTGCACCCCGAGCTAGAGTGAAGTCCTCTGTTATTTGCCTAGAACCTATAAAATCATCATGTGAGGGGTGTGTGTGTGTGTGTTTGTGTTGCCACGTTGCTTAAATATGGTAAGTATATCTCTGTGAAAAATATCCACTGCTGCCTTGTTAGGTGAAGCACTTTACTAACCAGATGTTTATTGAGCACATACTACTACATGCCAAGGACATTGTAGACTCCATGAAATATCAGTGAACAAGACACAAAGTCCCTACTTGCCTCGAAGAGAATGAGGACGGGGAAAGGGGGGAAGAGAGGGAAAAGGACAAAAATATTGTGCTCACAGTATGGGCTGTACAGTTACAACAGAGTACAGATGGTCTCTGACTTATGATGGTAACACTGCTTTTTCAGCTTTATGCGTGATACCCACTCAGTAGAAACCATACTTCTGATTTTGGCTTTGGATCTTTTCCTGGGCTAGTGATACACCCTATGGTCTTCTCTCCTGCTGCTGGGCCGTAGCAGCCAGCCCCAGCTCCCAGTCAGCCATGCCATTGCAAGGCTGAACAACTGATACACTTAAAACTGTTCTGTTTTTCACTTTCAGTACACTGTCCAATAAATTACATGAGATATTCAATACCTGATTATAAAATAGGCTTTTTGTTAGATGATTTTGCCCAACTACAGGCTAATGTAAGAGTTCTGAGCATGTTTAAGATAAGCTAGCCTAAGCTGTGATGTTAGGTTAGGTGTGTTAAACTCATTTTCAACTGAATATATTTTCGACTTATGGTTTATTGGGACATAACCCCCATCATAAGTTGAGGAAGATCTGTAGGGTGATAGAGAATGCCTGGGTGGCATCTTTGGCTTGGGACATTAAATGGGAAGGCCTCTACAAAGAGATAACATTTAAGCTGACATTTTAAAATGACAAGGAGTAGGACAAGCAGAGATTATGAGGAAGGACATTCTAGGCAGACTAGCGTAAAGACCCCAAGATGGTAAAGAGCCTGGTATGTTCCAGAAACAGAAAAGACCAGTGCAACTCGAGCATGGGGGGTGAGAGAGAGACTGGTCAGACAGGCTGGCTGTGTAGCCCATTGTAAGAAGCGTGCCTGGGAGGGCTATGACCCTTGTACAAGCAGAATTCTATTTACAAGGCTACTGCAGAGGGCTGGGCAGGAGGCCACAGTGGTTTGGACTAAGATGGAGTAGAAATTGAGAGAAGGGGCTAGATTTAGATTTAGGGAATGTACTTTGGGACCAGTCAACAGAACTTGCCAGTGGTTTGGGTGCGAGGAACAAAGGAAAAGGAATAATCAAGAATGATTCCAAAGATTTTGGCTTGAGCGACTAGGAAGATGATGCCTGCAATGAGGAAGACTGAAGGCAGAGCTATTTAGCTCCTTATTCACTGTCATAACTGACTAACCAAGAACCCACATTTTGCGGTCCCATAAATGCCCTCCCTCTGACTGCCCCTTAACTTTACATCACTGGAGAATATCTGTAGTCTTCTCGAAATCATTGATTGTTCACTTAGTTACTCCTGCAAGCATTTCCATGGTTTTGCCTTTTGGTGTTCGTTTTATGGCATCAAGAAGTTCACGTTCAAGTTCCTAACCTGTGGGTACTCCATAAATGTTAGTCCCTGGCCAGGCTTCCCTCCTCAGCCTATCACCTGGGTGTTGTGGACCCAGACACGGATGTAAGGTGTGGATCTGAGATCTACCCATCTGGTCAGAAGTTGACAGCTGGCATATACTTCTAACAACATACCTTGTATCCATTTATGGGAAACAGTATGCCTAATCTCTTGTTTTCTCTTTCTTATTAGAAAATTTTGTGATGTCTTTAATAGCACTTAAAATGATTTAACTTACTAAATGTATTTATCATAAGTTATTTATTTATCACTAGGCCGATATTTTTCACTTTTGCCTTAAAAATGCTGTGGGGGCCAAAGATTTCTTGTCTAAAAAATGGGAATGACAATAGAATTGTTCTTTGTGGGTATTTTGTGAGGATTAAATTAAATAATGTATATAATAAAAGTGCTTAATACAGTAGCTGCTCTGTAACATTCAGTGAACTAGAAATGTTATTATTAATACAATAATAATCTGGGGAAAGGAGGATTGGCTCCTAGGCCAAAAAATTAGAGCCATACATTTATTTATAAATCCCTGTGTGACTTTGGACAAAATCTATAATGTCTTTGGATTTCATTTTGTCAGATGTGTGAGAGAATTAGGATAACTCCAGTTTTAAAACTTCTGTGATTCTAGTAAGACAATCTCTATTTTTCTCTCAAATCTTCTTTTTACCAAGCTTAACAGATCGTTTTGTCTTTGAATCAACTAAGAATGATACTGTCAGGTGACCTTTTGTTAGTTCATCGTAGAATCCCAATGTTAGAATCACTTTCTATAAATAACACATTTCTGTTGAGGACATGTCCTGTCTCAAAAAGAAGTTTAGCTACTGAGACTCTTTCTCTTTCTAGATTCTTGGTCCCTGGGCTGTTCCTCCCTTTTGGCATTCCTCCTTGGTCTCACTTTTGTTACCTTCTTTCGTGATCACTGACGTTGCTAGCCACCCACAGTTTCTAAGTTCCCCACTCGGCCTTCCCTAGTGGTTGGCTCCCAGGCACGCTTCTTGCAATGGCCTACACAGCCAGCCTTTCTGACCAGTCTCTCTCTCATCCCCCATGCTCGAGTTGCACTGGTCTTTTCTCTGTTTCTGGAACATACCAGGCTCTTTACCATCTTGGGGTCTTTACACTAGTCTGTCTAGAATCCAATCTTTGCTTGTCCTACTCCTTGTCATTTTAAAATGTCAGCTTAAATGTTATCTCTTTGGAGAGGCCTTCCCTAATGTCCCAAGCCAAATGTCTTTCACATTGGCTGAACTCTGTTATTCATCTAACAGATTTTCCAGTGAATCCACTGTATAACGTACACAGTCAGAAATCTGCCATCCGTTCAAAATAAGCCGTGTAAGAAACAGACAGAGGTGCTTTAATTTTGATTATCAAATACAGTCAGAAATGGGTGGCAATAGCCACAGGAAGAAGCTTTGGAAAACGAATCAAAGAAACAGACTATTCTTAGCCGTGCTTCTTGGCTTCTTTACTTATCTGTCTGACTTTCCTGGACCATCGTGAGGAACCGTTGTGTGCTGATAAAGGACTCCTTTAGGAATCTCAGTCTTGTTCTCTGAATACCAAAGCCAAGTCCTGGGAAGCACAAAAACCCTTCAGAGGAGAGGTCTAAGGAGTGTTATTGCAGAGGCCCCACCCCACATCATACCAAGCATGCTAAATGATGGAAGCCCCCACATGAAGTACAATTTTACTGATGACAAAATTTTTTGAAAGTATTTTTATAATTTTGCCTTGGAAATAGGTTGGCTACAAGTAACTGATTTAACTTATAATTGCCTATTAATTTATCAGCAATTATCTTAGCATACTTGGGAATTACGTAGTTAAAACCTTAGTCTGGCCTACATATTGCTGCCAAATGAAATATTTTTGATTGCCAAATCAATGATTAGTGAAGATAACCTAATATTACATTTTGTAGACCTTTAACATGTTAATTTATTCATTCAGTTTTGTAGTTATCCTGTTCTGAAGCTGACAAATAGTTTCCAAGGTCTCAAACATTTTTATAGGCCCTTGAAAAGCTGGAGGGTCCAGGCACTGTACCTTGAGGGTCAGTGCTTAAACATGCTATGCCTACAAAGTAGTAAGGCCTTCAATTTTACTGTCTTTAAGGAGTCAGAGCTGCTTTGAGGGACATTTCTCTAAGAAAATACAATAAGCTGGCATACCAACAGCACGTCTGCTAAAACAAGTTGAAACTCCTACAGAAAAAAAACAGAGTAATTGGGGGCAGACTCCATGAGTTCTAGCCGTTAGTTCACTGGGTGACCTTGAACAAGAGCTCTGTGGCCCTTTTCCTGTCCCCAGTAGTACTTTTTCAGATAGATACTCCATCTGGCCAAGGCTACAGGCCAGGGCCATCAATTCTAGGAACTGAAGAATGTGCAGAGCCATCTGAACTGGACACAAGGGTTTCCCTCACACATTAAATGCAAAGCAATTTTAATGTCTGTACTATTTTGCCAAAATGAAAGAAGGAAGGGAAGGAAAGGGAAAAGAGAGGACAGGAAAAGGAAGTGGGAAGGAAAGACTACACCATCAACACTTGTGTTTAAGAAGCTTCTGATCTTTGATTTCTGTGCAAAGTGACAAGTTTCCCTTTTCCAAAGAAAAAGGCTTTTCATATGAGATACTCAGTCTCACTATTCTGTTCAAATGTCTTCTATCATCTATTTTCCCTCCGTGAATGGCAAGTGTGATGTAATTAAAAGACCATAGGTTTCAGAATCAAATAAGCTACTCAACGCCAGCCCTACCACTCATTCACTCAGCAGTTCGCAAAGTGCAGGCCAGGGACCACTACTGTAAACAGCGCCACCCTTTAATTATTTTTTGTTTTGGAAAATATAATTACTTTTAATTTTTTAAATGTCATTTATGTTAACATGTAATGCGGTTGTTATTTTTAAGTGAATTAATAAATACGTATTTTTTTCATTCCTTATTTTTCATGTCTAATGTGGCAAATATTAATCAATTTAACCCACATTTAAAAAGTTCATTGGGGTCCTCAGTAATATCTGAATGTATAAAAGGGTTCTAACTCCTCAAATTTTGAGAAACCCTGAACTACTTAACAGTAATTACCACATATGATTACTTCCTAGTGCCAGGAGCTATGCAAATACACTACATTCTTCATCTCCTTTAATCTTTGTAACAAAGCTCTAAAGTAGAGGATCAGAAAGAAAAGACCTTGCTAGTCCAAAGTCCCACAGCTGGAAGTGAAAGATAACCAGTTCCTTCTGACTCCAAAGCCATATTCTTGATTACTGGACAGTACTTCCTCACAAATTAGTCCTCTGTAACTTTGAAAACACTGTCTTACTGCTCTGAGTCTGTTTCCTTATCAAAAATGGGCAGAATTCTACCTACCCCACAGGATTCTTTTAAGAGCAGAAGAGTTAATATGCATCAGAGTACCCAGCAGAGGGGCTAACACCATAGAGATCCTGAGAAATTGTTCATCTCCTTCTATCCATTCCATCCTGTCCTTGGCATAATGCTAGACCAAGGAAGCTCAGAGACTTCCCTTTTTCCTTCTAGATGGTCTTCAAGCAGACAGAGAGGCTGATGGAACAGAAGGAGCTGATGAAGATATGATTGTGACCCAAAGTCAGACCAACTTCATCTGCCCCATTACGCAGGTACTCATTCCTCCTTCCTCCCTTGAAATGAGAAGAAATTGTGTCACAGAGGCAAAAGGTTCCCGTTTGCTTTCTGACCTGAGTTCACATCTAGAGCTAAGGGGGGAGGAAAAGAAAGTGGTGAGGGTCAGGGGTATATATACATGGGAGGTTCCTGGACTGGAAAGAGTTTTCAATCAATCATGCTCTTAAAGATCTAGGAATAAAAATTCCTGGCCCATAAGCCAAGTGACATTGGTGCCACTGATCTCCCTGCATTTTCTACTGTGATCATTTACCCTACTCATTATCTCAAGCCATGAGATTGGGAGGTCAAACATAGGAAGCCCTGGGACTAGGAAAAAACAGCACCAAATACTTGATGACTTGGAGAAGTTAAGGGAAGTTGGTCATTATCATTCCTGAAAGCGGAATGTCTCCTTGATTGCAGGTGGAAATGAAGAAGCCAGTGAAAAATAAAGTGTGTGGCCACACCTACGAAGAGGAAGCCATTGTTCGCATGATTGAGTCCAAGCATAGGCGAAAGAAGAAGACCTGGTGAGTTGCTGCAGGAAGGGAGGTGGAGCCTTCTGAGTGGTGGTCAGCCAGAGGGGCTGTGCTCACACTGGAGGAAAAGGTACTTACATGTCTCCCCTCAAGTCTGCTCACCTCCTGAATAGTATAAACATGGAAGCTAGATTTCTGGGAAAACAATACATGAGGGAAAAATTAGTATTCTGTTCAGGAAGAAGCTAAAGGAACTTCAACACCACCTTCATAATAGGAGAAAAAAGAATTGGGTGGAATTTTAATCATTAGATAACAGGAATATTTATGAATTTGTGCCATAGCCTGAAAAAAATGAAAGAGAACCTTGATACTAAGAGATTTATTCTTCCCATTCTATATACACTTACCCAAACAAGAAAGAATGGTAAGGTATTTTGTTTGTTTTTTATCCTGCAATATAGGTAATTTGTTTAAAACTTATTAAGTCAGCATTCTAATATAATAATTTATATCTAAGGTCTTGATCATAATTTCATTGTCAGGGAAAACATTTCATATCTTTAGTTATTTAAATAACTTCCCAAAAGGTTTAAGTAAATTCATGGGTTACATCAATGAGAATTTTATTTTTCTAAATTGGAATGTTTGGAGAATCTTTCTTATATATAATATATTTTTCTACCCCCTTCACACACACCCTCCCCCTGCCCCAGCCCCAGCCCATGACCTTGGAGGACCATGTCTCTGTTCCTGTAATAACAGAACCCTGAGTTGGCTAGAACAACTTTGACTTGGTTTGACATTTCTTGTGTTCTTATCACAGGCTTGTGGAAGGAATGGAATTGCAGGTGTGACCAGTTCTCAATGGACTTCTGATAACAGTCCCTTTGATGTGTGGCTTACTTCTGCATTGCCCAGAAATGTGCTGGTCCAGACCTAGAATTGGAATTCCCCACCACTTGTCATCTGGGTGTGGACATAGAGATAGGGTGTTTGAGACTGTAGCTATCTTAATGGTCACTCAGTCAATTAATTTACCCTACTTATTCTAGAAGAATGGCCTAGTAGCTGCAAAATTGAGATTGGGTACATTTTTATCTGTTTTGAGTTTCCAACTTACAGTTGAGATGCCTGTTTCCCCAGTGTCATACTTACCCTATGAATACAATCCTCTTTGTTTCTAGACTTCTAAGCCTTTCATTTCTACCTTTTTCTATGTTCTTCTCTGAAAAACAGAACGTTAAGTTGTTAACATAATTGCAAAGAAAAGAGATTCCCACCTAGTTATGTTTCACAGCTCTTCTTTCTTAAGGTTTGTGATGATCTTCTAAAGTCATATTGGAAATGACAGGCAATGATACAAAGCACATTTCTTACAAGTCCCATGGTAGGTGGGAGTGACTCCCAGAACAGGCTCATATGTAAATGGATCTTCTTACTTACATACTTTGACTTTCTAATGTCCTTTGCTTTTTTTGAATTGTACATGATATTCAGAAGCACTTGGGTAACATTTGTCATTTAGAAAAGTGTCTTTCTCTGTCATATTTCTGTAACTTGGGGACAGATTCTATAAACTCTGCAGATTCTCATAGCTTTATAATAACCATTAAGTCCAAGTGGAATAATTCTGGGAGGTTTACAGAGAAAGTAGTAGTTTGACTAGGCCTTGAAAAATGAGAAGGATTTCAGAGCATGGTGAAGAAGAGTCTTTCTGTCTGAGAGGCTTACCATTCAGCACCTCGTCTACTTGAGGGTGATAGGTACAATTGTAGTGATCGTATGTTACATGGAGAATAGAAGGATGTACGGACAGTAACAGTAGGAGAGCAGTGTAAAGATTCATTATAGAAGGTGTTAAATGTCATGAATTCATTGGTGTCCTCATCTACAAATTGATAATAGTTGTAATCACCTCATTGATATGTTTGAAACTTTAATAAGGTCTATGTAAAGTGCTTGAAGTGCCTGGTACATGGTAAGACTAGTAAGCATTATCCCACCACCTTCATTCTTGCCACCATTATCGTATAGGTATGAGAGAACATTGCAGAGCTTGAAGGGAGTAAGGTGAGTCAACCAGGAGTTTGGGAAGTTACTCCAATCGGAATTTGTGGGATGGATTAAAAAGCCATCAGGTGAAAACATCAATTAGGATGCTTCTGCAGTAGATTAAGTTGTAGATGATGAGAACTTGGATTGCGGCAAGAGTCAAAGTTAGAATGGAATGAGAATGGGAGTGACTGCAAAGGTAAAATTGGCAGAATTGGGCAACTGAACATTGAAGAGAGAAGACGTGACTAATGACTGCCATTTCTAAACTGTTGTGTGGAAGGATGGTGGTGTCATTAGCCAACAGAGAGGGCATAAGAGAGGAATACATTTAGAAAGGATTCTAAGAGACTAGTTTGGGTCATGCCGAGTTTAAGGTCCTAGCAATACAGCCATGTGGAAGTATCCAGGAAGCATGGAAAATGTGGGGTTTTGAACTCAGGAAAGAGCTCTGGGCTTGCAGTGTTGGCTGTGAGGTTATAGAGAAATCAGACCCACTCATCAGCCAGCACAGGTGCAGCTCTGGTGTGGATGTGACCACCAACCAAGAGCCAGCAAGGACAGGACCTCAGCCTGGTTCCAGGCAGTGCAAGGGCAGGGCCTAGCTCTGCTCGTGATGCCATCCTTAGCACCTGACTTGGGGCCTGATGTAGACCCTCAAAAAAGCATTTTCCTCCTTAGTGAAAGGGTATTCAGTGGAAGAAGACCCCAGGGAATCAGTCTAACACACAGCCAGAATGAGAAGGGGAGTTGTCTGTCATAGGAGCCAGTGGGGGAGTGGGTTGGATCTTAAAAACAAGGTGCATTTGGCAACAGAATAGAATTCAAATTCTACAAATTCTTCAAAACCTACTCCAGAGGTTCCTAGTCAAGAATGAAGTAGTGTCATTTCCCATGAACCATGTTAGGGTAATGAGCAGTTCTGGGTTCCCTTTGTCTAAAAAGGTCTGTGACACATCCAGTTTGAGAAATCTCTATTCTTCCTCCCAGATGGTTCTAGTTATGTTTTGTTAGACTGAAGTTGCAGGTACATTGTGTTACTGGGCACTGACTAAATTTAATGTTCATGCTTGTCTCTGGAAAGACCTCTTTCTACTGGCTTGAGTCAGAATACAGTTGCTGAGACTTTATCCCTAACTACATACAGTAGTTAGAATAATTTCCTAAAATGCATTTTTAAATAATCAGGCTGCTTCTTATCTTACTAATAAAACTGCTCTGTGATTTCCAAATTAATCAGATAGTTACAGTTTTCCAGTCATTTCTTTCCTTTTTTGTTTAAGAAAAGGAACTGTGTTTAACAGTCATATTTAAGAGCTTTAGAGTAAAAAAATTAAGTTGAATAGAAATGTCTTGCAGGATAGCAGCACCCCAGCCTCAGGTGGGGAGTCCCCATTTTACCAACAGATCATTTAACCTCTCAGAGCCTCAGTTCCTTCATCTAAAATGGAACTAACAACACCATCTCACAAAATTTAAGGATTAAAGACATGGTGGGGAAATTCCTATCTAGGTCTGGACCAGCAAAGGTCTTGGCAGTGGAGAAGCAAAGCCCTTAGGAAAAAGCTCTTTTTGAACTAAGAGCACTAAACAAATAGCTGTAGGGTTATTCAGGTCCAGACTGTGGGTATCATTTTTACTTACCTCACTTCTTAGTGACATGTTACTTTAGACTCAGAGGATGTAGGATAGTTACTCTCTGTGTTTAGGTGTGATGAGAATCCATCCCCCTCAGATTTCCACAGGTGTCTGCAGACCTTTCTAGAGCTTTCTAGAGCTGAATTGGGCCTGAATTCTTGGGACCCAGATCTAGGTGCTTGTAAGCCTCAGAATCTGGCACTTTAGCACTGTTGCTGAGGCCAAAGTTCCCTGCAACCTTCTGGGACCCCTAAAGCCCAATTCCCTTTGTTGAGTAAACACTTTGGTGCTTGCTCCCTGCTGCAGTGGAATGTTCTGCCCTGTCAGTGACCCGGATTAGGACCCACCCTCTCCTTCAAGGCCTGTAGGTCTGACTTCTGCACAGCAGTGACGCTAGAGCTTAAAGTTGGCTATTGCCACACCTGTCTTGCTCACCAGGATGTTGTGGGGATTAATGCACTGGTGCTTATATAGAGGGCTGTTTCCCCAGAGGAGCACCCTGATTCACTGTCATGTCATTATGGCCTGGTCTTATCCTTTTTACCTTAAACACTGAATTTGTTGGTTTGAAATGAGATGGGAAGCAAGGTTCTCCCCAGATCCTGTACTACCAACCTCTGCTCCAGGAATCCTTTCCTTTACCCCATTCGCACTGGGCACAGTGGCCTCCTCCATGCTCCCACAGTGCCAGGACCTGCCAGCATTGTCGGCGGCACTGGCTGCTCTTCCCAAGCTTCTGGGGAGCAGAAGCTGTGAACTAGATAGAGCAGGAACTGGCATCGTAGCACCAGAGTGAATTCCTTGACCCTTGTCACACACTGTCTTACTCAGTTTTCCCAGCAACCATGTGCTCTACCTTCATCTTTATAGAGGAAGTATCTGAGGTATGGGAATTAAGTCACCTGCCCAGAGTGTCACAGGAGACTTGAGCCCAGGTCTCTTTCACTCTTGGGTCTATATTTATGTCTTCAGACCATCTGGCTCCCCTTAGGAGGGCTTTTTGGTTAATGCCTCTGTCCCCAGTTAATACCCTAAGTGAGCTCAGACCTCTTTGTCTGACACGGGTCATCCTGGGCTCTGCCCCATTGGGATGAATGTGCATGCCTTCTCTGCAGCTGAGTGGTGTGGTTAATCCCATTAGACATTCTCAGAATGCTCTCATTTACTGACTAAAACCACTGATGTCATCAGGAAGTCCTCCCCACCTCGCTCTCCACTCCCCTCTCCACAGCTTATTCACTGTCTGGTTATCGGTGCCAAAGACTGTTCGGTGGAGCTGGGAGAGACCGAGGCCCAGCAGCCAGAGTGGGTGTTCAGTGGTCAATAAAGACTAAGTGAGGGTGATCCCAGCAGCGCACTTGGACCCTGCGTTTCCATGTCACAGAAGTTGCAATGATTAAAAAAAAAAAGCCTTTTCTGAACGCGTGAAAGTGTCTCTATCCTTTCTCAGCTCTTTATTTTCATAGTCAAAGAAATAATTCACGTTGAGACATACCATGTTTTAAACTAGTGTAAGACATTTCTCACGCACATCCAGTCCTTACCCTGACACAGAGCCAGATCATCAGGGCGATGCAGGCCTGGGCCCCATCACCCCTGTCCTCTTTCAGAGCTCTGGCTACCTTTCTATAATCCCATTTGAACCCATGTATCAGACCATATCGGGCCCATTTCAGTATTTAAAAAATTAATATCTTTGACAATCGTGTCATTCATTATACTGATTAATACCCCTCTAATACAAAGATACCTCGGTCCAGAAATAAAGATCAAGAAAAAGTTTCTCTTTCATGTTGAAATGTCGGGCTTCCTACACCTGGACAGATCAGTGCTCCCACAGTCAACTCTCTACCCTTCTGCTTTATATCTTGGGTGTTGTGTTTTTTATTTTTGATCTTATTATAGGTGTGCTTTTTTGGAGAGTTGTCTCAGATCACCAGGCTCGAGCTCTGTATGAACAGGAACTTGTATTTGTATTTCACAGTTGGATGCTCAGAACCTAGCTTAGAGCATCACACAGAAGCGTCAAATGAATGCATGAATGTGTGATGTGTGCAAGACAAAGATAGACGCGGTGAACGGAACAAACAATATTGAGCACTGTGTTGCCTGCAGCCTGTGAAGCAGGGATTCCCCCCGACTTTAAATATGAGGGAACCGAGGCTCAGAAAGGTAAAATGTGTTGCCTGTGGTCTCATAAATAGCAAGCCAGAGGTGGCAATATTTAGACTTCAGGCAGCTTGACTCCAAATAGTGAGCTCTACTCCTCCAAAGTCGGCTTCACACTGAGAAGAAATCAGGTGACTTCATCCAACCACGGCCTTCAGAGACCACATGTAAACAGAGCCATGGCTGTGAGTTCCCCCCATGGATGACTCACACTCGGATTTCTTTAGCCACAGCTTTTCCCCTGGGTCCGCATCGGCCCATGCAGTCTCTCCCCTGGGAGGACTAGTGGTCACTTAACGAGGGAACATGCACCACCGGGACTCCTGATCGCATCCCCAGCCTGGTTTCCGGTTGTTCCCCTTAGAGTTAAAGGGCGCCACCAATTGCCCACCGGCTCAGGCCAAACTCCAGGAGAAGCTCAGCTCTCTGCTTCCTTTACCCCCATGTCTCATCATCAGCAAGTCCTCCAGGGCGTACTTTCCGTTCTGCCTTGAAGCTGCCTACTGCTACCACCCTCATCTGAGCTGCCCTCTCTCCTGGACTGCTGCAGGACCCCTCTGTTTTCCCTGCTTCTTCTCTGCCTGTGTTCTCCACTAGGCAGCCAGAGTCGTGTTTTCTGAATGTAAACCAAATCCCATCCCTCCCTATCCAAACCCTCCAGAGCTTTCTCTTCATATTTAGGATAAAATCCAAAGCCTGCTGGCCTTCCAGCCTCACCTCCAAATGCCCTCCCTCTTGCCCTGGGCGTTTCAGCCATATTGACCTTGTTCTTACTCCAGGCCACGAGGCTGCCGTGTCAGCCTGGCCTTGCGCTTGTTCTAGATAAAACCTCCTCTGACCCCGGCTAAGGAGCCTCGCCCCACACCCTCTCTCCCTTGATCCTGCTTCCTTGCCTTCAGCACTTACCATGAAGTGAATTTACAGCCATCGCCTGTGTGGTGACTTAGTGATTGTCTGTGTTCGCCGTTGGAAAGTGAGCGCCGAGGTCGGCAGTCAGTGATCAAACGGAGAAGGGCGAATTAGTCCTGATTTGTAAAGCGTGCTTTTTGGGTAGAATGTGTCACTTAAATATTTGTATGTAAGAGAAGTTTGTGCTTAGGACATTAATGTCCTGACTTGATTTTCTTATCCTTCACAGCTGCCCCAAAATCGGCTGTAGCCACACAGATGTGAGAATGTCTGATCTCCTCCAGGATGAGGCACTTAGAAGGGCGATTGAGAACCACAACAAGAAAAAACACCACCAGTCAGAGTAGGAAAAGCCACCTGCCTGCAGGGATGTCCGCAGCCTATCTCCTGCCCCAGCCATCTGCAGAGAGCAGTGCTTGGCAGAGCGGTTCCACCAGCTGCAGAGCATACTTTGTTTGGGGTAAACCTTGAAGGTTTTAAGTGGAATTGAAAGCAGTTTTCTATGTTACAGCAAAATTTCAAGCATAGTATATTGTTTATTTTTCATTATTCTCTAATTTTAAATAAAACTTTGATTATCTGCGGTGTGTCCTATGGTGCAGGCCCAGGGAAGCCAGGCCTTCCTATTGCCAGTAGTTCAGGCTGGTTTTGTATCATGTTTGAACTAAGTTTTTCAAGTGATATTTGAAATGCAAACACATAGAAACACCCCAATTGCAAGCATTTTGTGTCGGTAAATAATAACATGAGGTTGCCAAGCCAAACTAGTTTACTTACTGTATTTACTTTGTGTGTTGCCAGTTCCAGATATGCCAATGCTTTTATTTGTCATTCTGACTGGCACAGAATGCTCCAGTAACAGGCTTATCAGAGCCATGATACCTGAAGCCCATAATGGAAAGTTCTCTGCAGCCCTCCACACGCCTAAAGTATCAGAACCAACCACATCTTGACTGTTCTCTGCTTTGCTCGGTGGCTCTCCACAAGCAGCTTCATCCCCCCAGACCTTGGAGTCTTGACATAAACCAGCCATGAAATAAAGATGTTGAGAGAAATGATCTCTAATCTCCCTTCAGCCCTTGAAGTCTGTGGACTTATGACCAGCCAGGTCTTCAAGGTGAATATCTTTGATTATATTCTAATTGTGTGACGAGTGCTAATCTACTCATAGTCTCCGTAGCAACCTTTTATCAACTGACTTACTAAACTGAACAAAGCGTACCCCGACTACCCTAGGAAACCAAGAATAGCTAATGACGGCCAACATTTATTGAACACTGACTGCTGTCTACTGAGCGCTTTCCATTTATATTAATTCCTATAATCTTCACAGCCTGAAGGGAGAGGTGCAGTTATTATTCCTACTAAGGAGGCACAGAGAAGTAGAGTCACCCATGGGAGGTCCTAGAGGTAGCGGGTGGCTGAGGTGGGATGGGGACCTAAGCCGCCTGCTTCCAGAGCCTGGATTCTTAATCCTGTGCTCTCCTCCTCCCTGCTGATTTGTTTAGAGTCTAAAAGTATATTCAGAGTCCATGTTTAAAAACTGAACCTTTTGTAAATAAACAAGAATAAACGTGGTGAATGCAAAAAAGTTTATTAAGATGCAGGAAATAACTGGATCTGACATCTGTATAGGCAGTGAAGGCCGTGAAATAATAACATATACTTGCGTTTAAAAGCACAGTGTATACTTACCTGGCAGGGGAGATTCCATGATCACGAAGGTGGTTTTCCCAGGGCAAGGCTGATCCACTGCACTCCGGATGTGCTCACCCCTGCGATTTCCCCAAATGTGGGAAACTCGACTGCATAATTTGTGGTAGTGGGGGACTGCGTTCGCGCTTTCCCCTGTTAAAAATCAAAAATAAAAAGATTAAAAAAAAAAAAGCACAGTGTAAAATAGCTGAATTAATTTTGAAAACATTTTCATGGAATTCAGAAAGTAGTATGACATTCAGTTGTTTACAAACTAAGTGATTTTGAATTTCTTAAGATGCTTTATCTGAATCAGACTTCCTGAGGAAATGATTATGTTTAAGCCAGAACAAACATACTTTTCATGAAATGTGGGGGGGGGGGGGTTGTTTCTTTGTTTGTTTTTTAATTTTTTAAGTTTATTTTGATATCACCAATCTACAATCAAATGAGTAATATTATGGTGATTACACTTCCCCCTTCATCAGGTCCCCCCCCCAACCCCATTACAGTCACTGTCCATCAGCGTAGTGAGATACTATAGAGTCACTACTTGTCTTCCTTCTCTGGGTTGCACAGCCCTCCCCGCGCCCCCCTAACATTACATCTGCTAATCATAATGTCGAAATGTGGATTTTTTTGTGAAATACTTTGTTTCCTAAACAGGTAGGAACAATCATGAAATATTTGCCCAAGGTTCAATATGCATTTTCGCCACATCTTTCTAAAGAGAATTCTCCAACATTTGTATGGATACTAATATCAGTTAGAAATGTAAAATAGCACCATCCCAATGTGGAAAAGGTACAGTATTTGTATCCTGTAAAGTTTTTTCCTTCTTTAGTCTTCAGGAACTACATTTCATAAATTTGGCCAATTTAAGAATTTGAAGTTTTACATAAGACTTATTTTCATCTTTGAAGATTTGCCATTTTAGTTGTCATTATCAATCTGGCATATTTGTTAAATTTCTGTTACAGGAGTTTTCAAAAAAGGTGACACCTTTTCTTCAAATGAAATCGTATTATAAGAAACCCAGTATGTGAAGCAGCCCTTGAAAAGGGGTTTGGTTCTAGTCAGAAGAGGACGGAGTTCCATCCCTCCTTCCCAGGGTGGCCAGCATCCTGTCTGACAAAGTACTTACTAACATATGCTGTAATGTGGTGGGGCGCTACCCTAGGTGAAGGAAGCCAGTCGTCACAAAGATCATGCAGTTTATGAATCTGTGTATATGTAATGACCAGGAAAGATACGGCTATAGGAACAGAAAATAGATCAGTAGTGGCCTGGGGCTGGGGGTGGGAATGGGGCTGAGTTGCACATGGGGTTGCTTTGAGGTGAAGGGCATTTCTAAAACTGGATTGTGGTGAAGGTTGCACAACCCTAGATTTACTAAAAGTCACTGAATCGAGCACTTAAAACAGGTGAATGTTATGGTGTATAAATGATACAAATAAAAAAGCTGAGCAGAAATTACTCTATAGGACAGAGAGGGGAGAGCTTTCCTTGTGTCATTTGAATAGAGCAGCTGTGAGAGCTGTTGGTGCCCAAACTCAGCTGGTAACTAAATCTCTGTCAATGCTCTAGGCAGTGTTTGTGAATCTTAATCTGAAAGGTTAAAGTGAAATAAGAAGAATTCTACTCAAGCCTCAAGAAATCCGGGATTAAAAGAAGCAATTACTAAAAAAACTGTTAAGGGCTAATAAGCAGAGAATACTAAATAGTGATTGGTAACTAAAAGGAACTTAATTTTTACCTATTTCTATTTGGTTCTTTATCTCCCAATTGTGTATTTGTTTTAATGCTGTGATTACTGATAGTGATCAATAGTTCTAATTAGCTACTTTAAAAAAAAAATCAAATAGAGTGAAAACTCTATCCAGTTCTTTCCACAGTTCATTCTGCCACTGGGAAGGGTGAAATTCAGTCCCTAAAGACAAACTCGTAATCATTAAGCAGATGGCAGAGTGACCCAAACTTACAAGATCGTGAACATTTATGGCCACAGAAAGAAACATTTTGTGGGGATTTTTTTTTTAATGAACAAATACAGAATTGGTTTTAAAACAAAAGCAAGATAAAAGTATGAAAGGAAGCACCACCAGGACCATCCTTTGTTATACACAGAATACAAACCAAAAGGACAGCACATTGGGTTTATCCTCCCACCTTTCAGCAGCTAACCACCTGGACAACATATGTGAAATAGTGGTTTTCAGAAATTGGACAACAGGATATTGGCTATTGCCCTTGCTTACTGCCAGGAGAGGTCCCAGGCCACCACAGAGAGAGCGGGACCCAGGTGGAGCCTGGAGGTCTGTCTAAGTTGAGAAGACAAGTTAAAGATTGAGGGAAGCCAGGCAGCTAGAATTTGTAGAGTGAAGGACCAGAAGGAGAGAGCTGCTCAGAGAGCGAGCTCTGGAGATGTGCAGTGGGTTCCCTGGAGTCCCGCCGAGTCAGCATCCACTCCTGCCTGTGAGGAAACTACCTGAAGCTGGAAAAGAACCTCCCAGAGGATCAGAGGAAACAGTCCAGAGCTCACATGCATCCAAGAATATTCCTCCTTCCACCAGCCAGACTGGGGCAGTTAGCTCTGAACTGAAGGATGCTCTCACCCTGCTTAAGAATGCCTGAAAGCAAGGGTAGGCAATATTTTTATGTGAAGGGCCAGACAGTAAATATTTACAGCTTTGTGGGATATACTGTCTCCGTTACAACTACTCTGTTCTGCCCTGGTAGCATGCAAGCAGCCATGGACAATACATGAATGAACGATAGTGGCTGCATTCCAGTAAGACTTTATTTACAGGCACTGAAATTTTAATTTAATATAATTCTCGCATGCTACAAAATATTATTCTTTGATTTTTTTTACCATTCAAAAAAGTAAAAAACATTCTTAACTCATGAGCCATACAAAACCAGATAGGGGGCCAGATTTGGCCCTTGGTATAGTTTGCTGATGTCTGATCAAAAAGATTAAACTGTTTTTGATTAACTGTGTCCCAGAACAAGGCTCAAACATATTTCAAAGACTACCGAAATAAATCCAGCACCCAACAAGGTCAAATTCACAATGTCTGGTATCCAGTCAGAAAGTTCCAAGCATGCAAAGAAGCAGGAAAATATGATCCATAATGAGGAAAGAGAAATAGACCTAGAAATCACAGAATTTGTAGACAAGGACATTAAAACAGCTATCGAAAATATACTCCACATGTCCAAAAGGCAAAGGAAAGCACAAGGATGTTATGGAGAGATGGAAGATAAAAAAATGACTTAAATTCCTAGAAATAAAAAATACATCTGCTGTGAAAAATATACTAATAGGAGATTAGGCACTGAAGTAGAAAAGATCAGTGGGGTTGAAGATACAGCAATAGGAGCTATCCAAATGGGAACACAGTGAGAAAAAGGTCACAGAGCATCAGTGAGCTGTGGGACAGCAGCAAGCAGCCTAATACACATGTATTTAGAATCCCCAAAAGAGAAGACAAGCAGAACAGAAAACATACTTGAAGAAATAAAATGCAGTACTTAAACCTGCTGCTGTTATTTACTGTGTTAATAAAGAAGCATTATCTACTAGTTCAGATTCATTCTTCAAAATGTTTCAGTAACATCAGTTGCAATATAACTGGATTCCTTTGTAGTCTTAGACTCTTAAAAGCATTGTTCTGAAAAGGGGCACTTCAGTTCACTAGGCCACCCAAGAATCCAAGGCACATGAAGGTTGAGAGCCCTGTTGGCACTTGTGCCCCCTCTGCTGTGGGCCTCTCCTACGGTTCTGGGGCATCCCTGGCAGGGTCTGCTGGGATTCACACATCTCCAGCTCCTAACACAGAGCCTGACACCTTGTAGTTGCTCACTGATTGTTTTGTAAAGGATGCATGGTGGAAAAAGTAAATGTTCTTTAAGTCCTTGGATAATTAAACAAGAAGAAATATGCATACATTAATGCAGATGAAGTTTCTCCTGACCTATAGTAGTTCACATCTGTCGGATTTCATCTGACACATTTCAAATACATTATCCCATTAATCCTCCCAACAGCCCTGGGTGCAGTAAGGAAACTGATGCCCAAAGATGAAATCTTTCCCAAGATCTCTGAGCTTGTGAGTGATGGGGCCAGGGCTGGAACCAGAGGCATGCCCACTGTGCCAGGGCTGTGGTTTGATCAGCTGAGTGCTTGGTGAAGGCAGGTCCAGTCCGGGGCCAGACTGTGGGGCGAGTGTTTGAAGTCCTTGAGGAAACCCTGACCTCAGCAGTTCAGATTCTCCCAGAGGGAGTCCCAAGGTTCTTTTAACACTTGTGTCTAATTCCCTTTCATTAAGGTGAACTCATACGATGGGAATTCCAAGAGGGGTGGTAGGCAGTAGGCAGGATGCTATGAAAGGGTATCCCATCTCTCAGCCCTGTCTGACACTCACCATATCTCTAACTAGCTTCAAAGGATCCCTCGGGGCTTCTTGATTCTGTTGATAAGCAGTAGAGGGCAGGGTCTTGGGAGGCTAGATTTGTTTTAGGCAACACCTCACAGACAGGTTCGGAAGATCACCAGAGCGTGCTACCTGGATCTGATTTCCAAGATCCAAGCAAGACAAGAAAGGGTTTCCCCCCCACGGTACTTCACCAAAATGAAAAATAAGATCCTGTAACTTTGAAATGATTCTTCTGCTAGATGAAGGAGTAATGCTATGAGTAAGTAGCTCAAGGTTGTTGGAATACAATACACAAAAGTGTGGAACCCTCAGGAACAGAGGGTGCTTTCATACCCGCATGCGGGTCGGGTGATGGTGAGTGCTCCCGTGCACTGTATTTCACGCTCTCTGGCTGCACCGGGTACTTTCTACCTTGTGACTTACTGTGGTCGTCTCCTCCCCCTCCCTTGGCTATGTTCCTGGAGGATGGAATTCACATCTGAGTCATGAATATTCCCTATGCTTTAAGATGTCTCAAAGTGGGGTCCAAGACACCTGTATCAAACAAGCTGAAGAGCTTGCTAAAATGCAGGTGCCCAGACCCCAGTCTGGACTGACAGAGCTAGAATCCTGGGAAGCAGGCCCAGGAATCTACATTTTAACAAGTTTTCCAGTTGTTTCTGATCCACACTCCATGTGAGGACTGTACACACCAGGCATACAAAGAAAAGCCCAAATTAATTAATGTTGAGTTAACAAAGCCAAACAGAACAGCATATATTCATTAGAGTTATAGCTATCTAAATACCATATTCATATGTCAAAAGCTCAAAGGCTATAGGTAAATACAAAGTCGTACATCTTTTTCTTTTTAAAAAATATTCTGATGAGTTGTAAGCCTGATGACCAACTGCATCCCAATTCACCCATCGCTCTCTCCTGCCAGTTCAGATTTCAGTACATGGATTGTTTTTTATTTCCCTATCTGTCAGTATCTGTTCATTTCTAATCCCCTCAGTTTATATATGGTAAAGTCACAATTAAACCAAAACAAAAAACCTCTCACTCTGCTTCCCCTACCAAGGTTTCATACACGTTGAAAGCACAGAGATGGACTAACATGGTTTCAAGAGACCTCTAACCATGCCCTCAGCCGGATCTAGGCTCAGTTGATATTTTTGGTATAAATATTGGATTCTCCAAGACAGTCGTGTTTTAGTGTTTCTTAAACTCCCAAGTGTTCGTCATATTTTTGCCATGTCCATTTATGGCCTGTATACTATTTGCTTAATTTTTTACTTTAGTCAAATAATGTTTTAAAATGTTTACCTTCTCCTAGATAATTATATACATGAAACTACAGGTTTGATGTGCTAAGTATATTCTAAAATATATCAAAACAAAACATCTTAAAATAAAAGAAATAGGTGTTCTTGAAGCACCTACAATAATCCTGGGTGGCCCTTTGAGAAACTCTTGCAGAGAGCGGGGCTAGGGGTCCAGGCCAGCACCCAAAGCCTTCCCATGCTCACCACAGGTCTCCAAAGAATCGCCCTCCAAACGCTGCCAGCATGGAAATAAAGAAGTCCCTTGAGAGTGCGCTGACCAGTGTCATGAAGCTCTGGCTATTAATCATCAAGGCGTAGCGGCCTGCCCCCTGTGGCTGGGATCTCAGCCTGGACTAGCAGGGAGGACAGGCACAGGAGGGAGTTTGTGCTGACCAACGGATCTGAGTCTCACATGAGAAGTGTGGGCCAGGGGACAGGGCTTTCCGGGCCTCCGGGGCTATCCGCCTTGGTTCCTGCTCACGGAGCTCAGCCAGGCGTCCTTCCCCAGGTCAGTACCCATGAGCTCACCAGCATGTCCCATCTGTTTCCTTGAGGCAGGTGACATCCCTGCCCTCTATGGGAGCTTCGGAGGGAGAAGCCAGCTCTTGGCACCTGGAGGACTTGAAGTCTACACATCTATTTTCCCTGTGGGTCTGTGTTTACCTTTGAGGCAATGTCCTGCTTCTAACCACATGTCAGAGATGACTGTTTAATGCCAGCAAAAGAAAACAAGCTTCACACCCCGTGGAGCTAAAGGTGAGGCGACAACTGGCTGATCGTTCATGATTCACCCAAGTGAACCCTGAACCACGGGCATGAACGGGGCTGCCACGCAGAGCACACACACTAAGTCATGGATGAGAACCCGGGTTTGGCTACTCCGAGAGCAGTGAGGGATTGCAACACATTTTTAGCTAACCTCAGCTCTGCAGAGCCAGGCACTCAGGGAGTAAGGTTTAGGGAAGTCAAAGTCCTTCAGCGTTTTTCCCAGAACAGCCAGGCATGTCAGAAACACAAGTTCCAATTTCACTCTTTCTTACTAGTTCTGTGACTTGAAGTGACTCCACTAACTTCCCTGAGCCACCAGGACTTCACCTGTAAAAAGGAGATATTACCCCCTGCTTGGCACGCCTCTTGGGACTGTCCAGATTTGGTGGGCCATCACACGTAGAAGAAACTGAGCATTAGTGGCAGAAGTTTGCTTGAATGCTGGGCGAGCCCAGGATGCCTCACCCCCTGTTTCTGCTTTCAAGGCAGTTGCAGCTTATTTGAGTGCATGCGAATGCATAAAAGTTAAATAACCCAAGGTATTGATCAAACCCGTAACAGGCTATTCGCTAGGGTGGGCGGGCTGAGGAGTGACCAGGTTTGAGGGTGGAGTAGTTCATTTTCTAAAATACGCATTCCTGTCTTTACAGTTAATTTAGTCTTTTTCAAAGATAATCAGAGTCAAATGGGGCTACCAGATCTGTGATGGAGACATAGTCCTTCAGGAAGGAGGAGGAGTGAGAACCCCCTGCAGACTACAGTGGCCACAAAAGGTTTTATGGACCAGGGTCACTTGCCTTGGACAATGAAGAAGGGACCAGTCTGGAGAGGTGGGAGGGAGCAAAGGCATTCCACCGGAGCCCTGGAGCCCCGGGTGAGCAAACGCCCGGAAGCTGGACGGCAGAGGGAGCGAAGGGGAGAGGGCGGAGGCCGAGAGAGCCCAGATTCATATCGGGGATCGAAGTTCACGGAGGGACACACTGGATGCCAGGTCAATATGTGTTTACTGTCCCCATATGCAAGCCCTGTAGCAAATACTAAAAATGTTAGCACTTGGTTCATTTAAGAGACAATGGAAAAAGGAAACTCTAAGGTTTAAAGAGGGGTTGGGGGAGCCAAAACCAATAGCAAAAAGACCCAGGGACGGTTAAACCACAGAAAAGGTAGAAAGACACTGCTGAGGGATTTAATAAAATTTCCACATCTTGAAAGTGCATTGGGTCTGGGAAGTGAGAGTCATTTGTATCATCCTTTACTCCCCCAAGGACACCAACCAATAACATCTCAAAACGTGGGCTCTGGCTGCTGAATGAGCTGTGGGGGAGCCGCACCCACAGCATGTGATAAAACCTGACCTCTCCTGGTTCGGACCAATGGCTTTGCAGGAGAGGCATTTGTAGCTCAAGACAGGTGCCAGGATGGCCAAAAACTTCTCATCTATTCTGGATACTGGTCTCTCCCAAAGTGCCATGGAGCATAATGTGGGCTGAGCATTGGTGTCCTGGGCTGGAGTCCCCCAGAGCCCTGAGACTGGCCATGGGATTTGGAGAAAGTCCCTGAATCCTCTCAGCTTCCCATCTGTGAGATGGAAGGACAAGGACCCCTTGCACCTGGAGTGATGGTTGAGAAGGTGAGAGGCACAGGGCCTCAGGACATGGTCTCTGTGCGTGTTGTTTACTCACAGCACGAATGAGAAACTTGGCCTGGCAATGGTCATGAGAGTGGGTTCTTAGGAAGAAAGAATGCTTCCTCTGGCAGGTTCCCTACAAGCAGCCTGCTGTCTGGCTCTCCTGGATCCTTGGCCTTGAGATTAAGTGGGAAACTCAGGGGGAGATGCAGGAGTTAGGCTTCCAAGGCTAGCTCAGAACTCCCATCCCATAGGCTGTGGGAAAGAGCATCCCCATTTCCAGGAGTTCTGCCCAACAGATTTGCCAACAAACTCGTGACTCACGTCCGTGAACTGGAGGTTTATGCCAATAACTTAGCCAATGCCATCACTTCAGATTTGCAAAATCTGTCCTCTGAATTTGAACTTGCCATTGTTGGAGTTTGTGTTTTGAAATACGTGCACATGCGCATGTGAGGAAGGGTGTAAAAATACATACCCTTCTTAGGTATTGTCTATTCTTGCAAATGCTAAATCAGTCTTCCCAGGGAGCTCAGCAGCACCAACTGCAGATTGGAAGCCCAACTTTGCCAGTGACCAGTGTGTACTTAGGGCAAGTTTCTTTATGTCCCTTGGCCTTGGTTTGCTCATCTGTGAAATGGGTGTCATTGTGAGGATAAACAAGAGAACATAAGTAAAGTGTAAAAAGCAGGGCCTGGCTCATTAGAAATGCTCAGTAAATAGAAGCCATCACTAGCAGTTTTCATTCTGTAAATGTTCATTGAGTATCTGCCATGTGCCCAGCACCTGCAGTCGAGTTAGATACGCTGTCTCCAGACTTCCACCGCAGCCTGCACGGCCCTCACCATGGCGCCGAGCACAGGGATTCCACCATCGCTGATGTGCCACGTGGGACGTGTGCCTAGGGTTACTGGGAAAGGAGCACATGAAAGCTGGAAAAGGTCTCTCCCCATGGACACTGCCCGCTCCAGCCTCTCTCAGGATTTCTCTCATGACCACCCCCCTCCAGGTCACAGGTAAAACATCCCCCCAGGGCTGCACTCTGTGAGGGGCACTTCCCCTCTCCTTCAGAAGCTTACTGATAGCTGAAGGAGAAGCGCTCACTTCCTCCCGGGAACATGAGGAGGTTCTTTCCTGGGAGGTTAGTCAGTTATCTGTCCATGAGTCAGCCCAGGGGTTCTCTCAGTCACTGTGGGTGACCCGAAGGAAATCACAGAGTTCTAGAATTATTTTGCCTTTCATTAATATCAAAAGGATCCCTGAGATTAGTTAAATTGGAAGCAAAAGCTCAGAACCAATCTAGTGAGAAAAAGTGAAAAAAGAAACTAAGCCATTGGGAGTAGCTCTGTGAATTGAGAGCAAAAACCTTTTTCCATCTTTTCATCAAGTATGTGCTGGGGACCTGCCTCATACCAGACTCTGCCGGGGCCCTGGGCTTGGAGGTCCCTGTCCTAGCAGGGGGTTGAGGCATGGATTCAAGTGGGTGCAAATGAGTTTTGTAAAGGGCCCAGAAGGAGAGCTTCTAGAAGGTGATTATTTTTGCACTGACATAATTTTTACTCTGCCCTGCCTTGTGGAGCCAATAATGGACTTGTGGACCCAGAAATGACTTCTGGAGGTGTGTTCCTGGTGTTCTAAGTCAGAACATTGGAAGTCTTATTCCATGGAACAGTGAGCCAAGGAAGGGTCCAGAACAATCTTAGACCTTGTAGTGGCTGTAAGGTGCACTGCCCACACATGCCCTCCAGGACCAAGGCCCTTGTTTCCCCAACTGCCAGGAGCCTTGGCTGCAAGAGCTCAGAACTGAGTCCCTTTGCCTTCCCTGGGGGCAGCTCCCATCTAAGGATGGGTTGATAGGGGATTACAAAGGGACCAACTCCTTAGAGCCACCCCAGCTCCAGAGCTGGAATGGGCTGAGGCCTCTACTGCAGCTGCATTGTACATCAATGGCTCTCTCTGTCCGATCTGCTTCCTTCACCTCTCACAGATGTTCCCCAGAGCACTCCCAACACAGCTCCACAAATCTCTTACAAATCGCCATCTCGGAAAGTGGTCCCAGGGAACCCAACCCACAAAACCTGTATTTCAGAACTACTGTGCACACTGCATGTCATCTCCACTGTGGGCCCACAGGCAGTGTGGGCTAGCCTTAGAACCCCTCTGTCATCATGCACCTTGGAGAATGCATTCAGAAGTCCCCACAACTGACTTCTAATGGCCTTGGAGGACAAAGAATCAGAGCTATCACTGTTCCCTGAAGAGTTCTGGTCCTCAGGGTTTCCAGGCTGGGTTGTTCTTGTTCTTTTTAGCATTTCTATCCAGGGCTTGGCAGTTTTACACCTTCTGGAAGTTCCTCCCTACTTCAAGCCAGAATCCCTCCTGTGACGTATCCCCATTTCCTCTCCCTTTTCTTCCATGGAGCTGTGTTCTTGCCAAGAAAGTTAAAAGGGAACAAAGACATATGGTTTTCCTGTTAAGACTGACACCCACATTTTAGGAGAGTAGAGGAAAGCATTCAAATTAGGGCAACGGAAATACATTTGCATGGCAACAACATTCAAGATTGATTTTTAAAAAGGTCACCATAAAATGAGTGTCCCTCTTGGTCCAGTTTATTAAACTTTTGGAGTATTAAGAATATCCTGGAGCCCCTTACTCAGAGGCAGTATAGCACACAGAATCCTAAATTTGGAGCCTGACATCATGCAGTGAAAACCTGTTTCTGCCACTTGCTAGCAGTGTGACCATGGGGAATGCTCTTTGCCTTTGAGCCACTGTTCTTCTTATTGTAAAACATGGGACACCAGCTACACCTGCCCATGTCATGGAGCTATTAACAGAGTTAAAATGAGGACACGAAAAAGCCCAGGAAACCACGAAACGCTCTCATACTGTGAATATTCAAGGCTGAAATCCAGAACAACTTCCTGAGCAACTGCTAGGTATAGAGTCTCACTTTTTTTTAGAGAAATTAACAAACTGATACTAAAATTCACATGGAAAGGCAAAGGACCTAGAACAGTCAAACAATTTAGAAGAACAAAGTTGAAAGACTAGCACTACCTGCTTTCAAGTATTATAAAGCTACGGTAGTCAGAGCCGCGTGGTATGGGTGTAATGATAGACAAATAGATCAATGGCACAGAATAGAGAGTCCTGAAACATGCCTACACACATATGGGTGACTGATTTTTTTTTTAACAAGGGTGCAAACATAGTTCTGTGGAGAAAGGATAGTTTTTCGACAAATGATGCTGGGACAGTTGGACATGCGTATGCCAAAAAATGAACTTGGACCATACCTCATGCCATATGCAAAATTTAACTAAAAATGGATCATAGGTCCAAATGCAAAACTTAAAACTGCAAAATTTCTAGAATAAAAAACAAATAGGCATCTGTAGCAGCTGGGCCAAGGCTGGGGCCCCCCGAGCAGTGGGTCAGATGCTCAGTGTCCAGGTGGAGGCCTGCGAGCCTCTGGCCAGTGACGCTCCAATGGACTGACTCTCTAACCTAGAGCTGCACACCTGGACCCTCCCAGGCTGCCTGGGGCCCTGGAGTGGAGGTGACAGGTGCCGGGGGTGTGACACGTGGGTCTGGGTACTGACCTAGCTACAACTGATCAATGAATCCTTGTGGCACAACAGATACTTGATCAACTTAGTTCAAGGTTAAGGATTCCCCTTGAACCCTTGATGGTCTCCCATCAGTCTTCCCACCCTGGGCTGCGTCTGCCCTATTATCTGGTTGCTCCACAAGAGTGACGACCTGCTTGTTCACCTGTGTTCCAGCAGTGTGCAAATAGTAGACGTTCAATATGTGCTTGCTAATTGATCAAAACACCTACTATGTGCCAGGAATTGGCATGCAACAACTTGTTCAATTTTCTTAACAGTCTGCAATGTGGGTCTAATCATCCCCACTTTCGAGATGAGGAAACAGAGGCTAAGAGGAATGACACTGGGCTATTAAGAGGTGGTGCTGGAATTAGAACCCTGGCTCAGCAGACTCCAAAGCCCCTGAGTTTGCTGCCACACTCGGCTCCCCCAGCCTCTAACAAGGGGTGAGCTTTCTTGCCCTTTCCCCTTCACTGGTGAACCCCTGAGACAGAGCCTCAAAGCAATTGGCAAGACTCACCTTAGCCCCCGCAGGGCTGCTCCTGAGTGGGCTTTGTGACTGATGAGGGGAGGTGAGCTTCCTGTGGGGGTGTGATCTGTGGGGACTGCTGGCTGCCCAGTGGGTGGCCTCAAGTTTGCCTGACTGGTTCAGGTTTGGGGTGTGCCACCTATGAGCCCAGCTGGGTTTCTTGTAGGTTCCCACGGAGATTGGCCTTTGCTGGGAGGCATCTGCAGCTGCCTTGCCTTGCTGACCAGGCAACGGCTCCACTCACCCCTCGGGAGGCCTCAGCCTCCAGCCCGACTGAATTACTCAGGGGAAGTCAGCACTCATTACGATTTGACTAATCATCAAGTGGCAACACACAGGAGATGGTTTTCTTAGCACGAGGCGGGGCCCACATGAGACTCTTCTCCCTTGGCCTTGCCCTGTCTGGGTCTGCAGCCTGGGAGCAGCGTGCCTCTTTCCTCAGAGCCCAGCTGCCTGGAAATCTGGAGCTGGTCTCCCAACCCCTGGGAACCGCATCAGTTTAAAAGTGGATTAATTTCCTAGGGCTGCATTAACAGATTACTACAAGCTTGGTGGCTGCGAACAACAGGAGCTATTCCCTCCCAGTTCTGGAAGCCAGGAGTCGGAGATCAAGGTGTTGGTAGGGCCCGAAGGAAGATGCTCCTTGGCTCTCCCAGCTTCTCGTGGCTCTGGGCATTTCTTGGCTTATGGCTGCATCACTACCACCTCTACCTCCATCTTCACATGGCTGTCTCCTCTCTGTCTCTTAAAAGGTCTCTTGTTGTTGGATTTAGGATTCATTGAGATAATCCAGGATGATCTCAAGATTCTTAATAAAATCTGCAAAGACCCTTTTGCCAAAGAAGGTCACATTCACAGGTTCCCAGTGGACAAATCTTTTTGCAGGGCCACTATTCAACCCACTACATCCCAGAAGTCTCCTCTGTCAGAGCCAATTAGTGGTATAGACTCTTCACCCCCTGCTCGATGCTTCTCTCTAGCATCTAACATGTGTCCTTTTCTGTCCCTCCCAACAGCCATTGCTCTATTTGGTCTCTCTCTTCACTTGCTGGGATGTTTACAGTAGACTTCGAATCTACCCAGTTTTCATCTCTTCCTCTAATTTTCTTCATTGCTCCAGAGGGATTTTTCTAAACCCCAAATGACCTTGCGTCATTCCTGCTTCAGACACCTCAAAAGAGCAAGTCCCATCTCTTTGGTGGGGTAGCTGAGGGCCTGACCAGCTGCTCAGCTTCTTGTCCGTGTCCCTGCCCACCCCTTCCACTCCAGCCCACCAACACTGTCCTCTCACCTTGAAATAAATGTGCTCATTGTTCAGTATCCAGCTCCCTGGCCAGAACTTCTAGGAGGTCTTCTGCAGCCCTGCTGTGTGCCCTGAGCACCTTCCTTTGTCAAAGCACTTGTCACCCACCACCTTATCTGCTGACATGCCCAGGGTATTCCTTAACAGAGTCAGAGCTCCGTGGGGGCCAGAACGGCACATGCTCTGCCTTTCTGGCCACCACCACGCCCCGCACAAAGCTGAGCACACAGCAGGTGCTGGGTAAGGGTCTTCATGGGAGTGGCTTAGTAATGGTGAGTCACCGAGGCGGAGACCCTGCTTAACTCATTGGTTTAATTCTGACAGCAATCTTTCTTGTTCTTCACACATGTTCAAGTTGTGGGAATGAAGCTCCTACTACACACAGCGGAGTGAGTTGAAAGAGCTTGGCTTTTGAAATCAGACATCACTGCAGGCAAAGCCTTCCTCATGCACTTATTCTCTGTGCAGCCGGGCAGATCACTGGAATTTTTGGAGTCTTCATTTCCTCATCTGAAAACTGGGACTGATTTTGCTCCCCCCTCAAAACAGTGGCAGTGTAAATACAGTTACCATCTGACCCAGAAATGCCACTCCTAGAGGAATATACCCAAGAGAAATGTTTGCACAAAACTTGTACATGACTCTTCACGGCAGCATCATTCACAATAGCCCAGAGGTCAAAGCAACCCAAATGTCCCTCAGTGGATGGATGGATAAACAGAACATAGCATATTCACACCAGAGAATATTACTCAGCAATGAAAAGAATGAAGAACTGATAGATGCTACAGCATGGCTGAACCTTGAAAACACTATGTTAAGTAAAAGAAACCCACCACGGAAGACCATGTGTTCTTCCACCCATATGAAATGTCCAAAAGAGGCAAATCCATATAGACAGCAAGTAGACAAGTGGTTGCCAGGAGCTGAGAGGGCATGGAGGGGGTGGAGGGGGTGGAGGGGGTGGCTGAGGGCTATGGGGGTTCTTTTTGGGGTGATGGAAATGTTCTAAATTGTGGTGATGGTTGTACAACTCCATGAACTATTGAATTAAACACTTAATAGGGTGAACAGTATGGTGTGTGAGCTGTATCTCAACAAGGGTGTTACAGAAAAAGACACAGTGGCGATGCAGTAGGAGGGTGAAATGCCTAGCTTCTGTCATCTCTCAATAGAATAGATCTGAGTTTAAATCCTGGCTCCACACTGACCAGCCGTGTGAGTTTGGGGAATATGAATGGACTTTCCAGACTTTTGGTGTTTTCATCTATAAAATGGAGACAATCCAAACATCTACCTCCCAGGGCTGGTTTAGGATAAATTAGATGAGGCTCATAAAACCCTTGGTACAGGAAAGCAGCGCCCTATGGGGTGGTCATTACCGCGCTGGGGGTGTCAGGGACTTAGCAGGGCATGCACAAAGGGAGGGTGTGAGCTGTGTCCGATGCAGGGTGTCAACGGAGAGGTGCTCCTCTTATAGCTCCAGCAGCAGTCGGCCCCTTCTCAGGAAGCAGAGGACTGGGTTCTCATCCTGGTTCCCAGCCTCGTCTCTCCTATGGCCCCTGTACCATGCCACAGTGCTAATGTGATGCAAACCACTGAGGGGGAGGGAGCTATGGCTGCTGTCTATCCTCTTCCTCTCCTCACTCTTTAATCCGGGTGGGCGTACCCAGGGAGGGCGCTCAGGATGCAGCAGTTCGTTGCTCCCTGTGGCCATCCACACTGACTCTAGGCCCCAGGTTGCCCTTTCCAGGCCCGAGTGGCCGAGCTGGCTCCCTTCTCACTGGCTGACCCAATCCACTGCGTGCCCACAGTGCTTCTGGGCAGGGCCAGGGGCTCTGGGCATGGAGAGGCGTTCTGAAAAGCCCCAAGCTGGGCCTCCCCTTGCAACTTCCTCTTACCCTTCTACCCAAAGGTTTAATCAACCACCTCAATGGCTCAGGGTTGGGCTATGGCAGCCACATGGAGAGGCTGTGTGACCTTGGGCAGGTCACCTCCCTCTCCTTTGTAAAATGGAAGCCACTTCCTCATTTATAAAACGGAGTAACCATGGCTGCCCCACCCCCCAGGGGACGGAATCACAGAGTGGAAGGGCTTTACAACCTGTAATTACCACCTTTACTATGACCCCCATTCCCAGGGAAGCACTCAGGAAGACATCCAAGTGGGAACGTGACAGCTCCACGGAGCAGCTCCATCTCCATGTCTAGCGTGCAGGCTCCATGAGGGCGTGGACCAAGCCTTCCTTGTTCATCAGCAAGTGCTTAGAGCCTAGCAGGCAGGAGGTGTTACAGAAATATTTGTAAATAGAAGAAAGAACGAGTATGGAAAAGAGGATCAAAAGAAGGAATACCAATAGTCCAGCACGTCCAATGGGTATTGAAACTGGGCCCCACCGAGCCCCTGTGCTGCACAGGGTCCCCGTATCCCAGCATCATCTCTCCCCCTCCAGAGCACATGACGGCTGCCCACTCGCCTGTCCAGCTCTTCTCGGAGCGCCCCCCACGTGTTGAGTGGTGACCCTCCTGCCAGGAGATGCTGCTGAATGGTTTCCCCGTTCCCCTCCCCGGACAGTGGATGAGGGTCCCCGCTGCCCCGCCTCCTCCTCAGCACTTGGTGGTGCTGACCCGCCCTTTCACTTTACTTAAAAAAACTCTAAAAGGCAATTTTTAAAAGGTGTGATGTTCTCTTTATATATTTCTAAGATGCATGAAAACAAACACATATGAAAATAAAAATGATCCATTCAAGCACCACCTCGAATCAGGCGGAGCCGCTCTGAATAGACACTTGTGCGTTCTTTGGAGAACCGCCCCTCCACAGGCTGTCCCTTCTCCTCTCGACCTCAGGGATCCTGAGCTCTCACCCACTCCCAGGCTGCAGTGAGCACCTACTTATTGTGTGCTAGGCCCCCTGGGGGCTCTGCAGAGTCCCCCAGCCCCGGCTCTCCTGAGCACTGGTCCTAACAGACACCCAGAGGCTACCTGCAGCCCTTCACAGTACCAGGAGGAGGCTTTCATCTCAAGTCCACCTCCTAAAAAAGTCTTTAAAATGTGCTTGCCCATCCGTTCAGGGGCCGACTTCTCAGCCCAGCAAGCTGGGAGTGGCCTCCCCTGAGCCCCCTGCTGGTGGCCACTTGCCCCTCCCACTAGACCCACGTGGGCACCTCCTCTTCACCCGCCCCCTGCCATTGCCACTGCATCCACGGGCCCTCGCTCTCTCCAGGAGTCCTGCCCTTCCGTCCATTCCCACGAGGCACCAGAGTTAGTCCTAAAATCACAGAGTTGGCCATCCACCCACCCTGCCTGTCCCCCAGGGCCCCTGGGACAAAGTCTGTACACCTTATTCAGACAGTCAGGCCCCTGCAAGTGTAGCCTTGCCCCCCTTCCCCTTCTCTTACTTGCCTCCCCCTCATTAAACTACTCAGCATTCTGGAACCCACCGTGCCCTTCCCAGTCTCTGTCCCACATGTGGAGTGCAGCTCAGCCATCACCTTCTCCAGGAGGTCGTCCCTGCTCTCACTCACCTGAGTTTCATAAGGCTGCCCTGCTCTGTCCTTCCCTGATCCTCCCCATGCTCTGCTGAGCTCATCTGCAAATGACTGACCATGCCCAGTCATCTCTATACCCCTGAGTTGGGCATGTCAGCCACAGTCAGTGTGAACTGAGCTGAACCCCTCTCCTCCGCTCCAGTATCTGACCTCACCAAGGGCCCCAGGTCACTGTGGCAGGAAACAGGTTGTCACCACGGCAAAGTACCCGGGGGCCAGCTGTGAGGAGAGTGGTTTCCATGCTGGGGGGAGCTTTCTTACCTCCTTAGCAGCAAGTACACATGGGAAATATGACCGGTATGCAGGCTCTAGGTCACTTCCTGCACCCTGCCCTTTACATCTTAGCTGACACAGGTCTGGCTCTGGGGACAGGGCTGGACCCCACATTCCCCGACAGGGACTCTGAGGAACAAGAAGCCCGATTTTTCATGTTGTCACAGAAAAATGTCCATGATGCTTAGAACATCTGTTCCACCTTGGTCTGAGGTAATGAACCGCATGTGTCATTCACAGAGGCCACATGGGGATGGCTGGGAACAGGGCAGGGGAGGAGGGGTCTTGAGATGGCCCTGCTGTGGCGTCAGCTTGGCCCCATGATTCTTGATGGAGGGCTTTGAGCAAATTAAACCCCGACAAGAGGGGTCCCTACTGTGACCGCCTCCAGGCCCAGAGTGTGCTTTTCAGGGCTGGGCTGAGAACTGACCGCATTGGTCCTCCTTTAATCCTCACAAAGGAATCCTGGCAGGTGGGAGGTCATAGGCAGATTCAGCAAACTGGGTCAGTGACGTTGAATCAGCTGCTCTGCTAGAAGGTGGCAGAAGAGATGGGCTCTTCAGCTTTGATTCTAAGTATGCTCTTCAAATAAATAGGTGTAGGGATAACATAACTTTGTTAAAAACAACAAACCAGTGCACATATACGGCAAGAAGCAAAAGGCAAGTTGTGATTTTGAATAGCTGCCTAAGTTAGTTATTCCTTCAGGAATCTGAGAATCACGCAGCCCTCTCCAACCCCAAAAGCACAGGGCAGGTCAAGAAACCTCTCACATCAGTCAGGGCCTGTCCTCTGAGACCCTTCCAGATGTCACAGGAAGCTTCGTTACTAGGGCTGTCAGACACTGTTACAAGCAGAGTCAGATCGTTTGGGATTCATACAGCAACAGAGAACTAGCCCAGCGCCCTCTGTCAGAACACGGGGGCCCCTCGTGAGCCTACCACTAAATGGGCAAGTCATTGTACATCTCCAAACCTGTTTCTGCATCTGTGAAAAGGTGGGTAGGGAAACATGGGAAAGCCCTTTGCCGACTGTAAAGTGCTCTACAAAAGGGGACGGTCACTGATGTCATTATCACCATCTGATGCCCTGAATATGCTTCCTGGTTTCACTGGCTTCATAGAGGTTCCCTGGCAGTGGAGCAATGGCCCATCACTTAAGGAAGGACAAAGTACTGGTGTCCTTATGGAGGATACTGAACCCAGCTAACTGGGGAAATATGTAACTCATTCAGAGGATGCCTGCCCCACCCTCTGTCATCCTGAATAACTCCCAGGTGGCCGAGTAATTGCTGGGACTCTGAGCCATTTTGGCCCAGGGTGCCTTGTGCCAACTCTGCCACAAAGAACAGGACTGAGTTCCCAGGATACTTTTGGGGGCCCATGAAGATGGTTCCATTTTCATTTCTTTTAATATCAGAATTAGAAATGAATACAATGAATATGTACTAATGAGTCCAGCCTAGATTATCCTTATGCCAAGTCATAAAACATATTTATTTATTCACTCAATGCAGGAAGGGGCCCATGGAGGCAAAGCTTCCGAGGACCCACAAAAGTCGAAGTGAGGCCTTGACAAAGACCAGGGCCCAGGGAGCAAGGCTTCTCCTTCCCTTGCTCAGGGCCACTCAGCTAGTGTGAGTAGATAGCAAAAATGGCCCCAGTCCTTTGCAGCACTTCTCATCAAAGAGGCAGAGCCTAAACCAAGGCTGGCTTTCTCCCTTGCTTTGGAAAATGACGTGGCAGAAGTGACACTGGGTGAGGTTAGGCTTCCAGTGGGCTTCCAGCTTCTGTTCTCTGGCGTTTAGAACCTTAGGCCTACTGTATGAATAATCCTGGGCCCTCCTGAGGGATGAGGAGAATGCTGGTCTGGTTTCTCCATCACCCTGGCAACAGCAAGGCAAGCCCCTGAATCAAGCTGCCCATCTGACCACAGACGCAGTATGACCAGCTGAGGTCAGCAGAACTGCCCAGCTGAGCCTGGCCCAAATTCCTGACTCACAGAACTGTTAGCTAAATAAACATGTGTCTTAAGCAAGTACGTTTTGGGGTGGTTCGCTATGCCACAAAAGCCTACCCCATGCCTCTGCATCTGCCCTAAGGAAGGACTTGTGAATGAGGGGGGACAGGCTGTCACTTCATCTCCTGACTCAAGTGGGCCAAGGTCTGAAGAATCAACCTGGCCAGCGTCACCCAATGGAAATGCAATGTTAGCCACACCTGCAAGCCTGTGTACTTTTAAATTGTGTAGACTCCATATTTCTAAGAAGTGCAAAGAAACAGGGGAGATTAATTTTATTTTTTTAATTTTTATTTAATTTTTTACTTGTGTAGATCTATATTTATCCAAATGGGAAGATATCTGCAAAATAGTATAAAAGGCAGGTTATGGAGAGAGAGGAAGGGAGAATAATTTTAATAATGTATCCAAAACATTAACATTTCAACACCTAATCAACAAAGAAATTATTAATGAGATTCTTTATGTTCTTTTATTCATGCTAAGTCTTTGATATCCAGTGTGTATTTTATACTGACATTACAACTCGATTTGAACCAGCCACATGTAAAGGGCTCCCTAGCATCTTTATGGCTAGTAGCTACCAGGCTGGATGGCACAGACCAAGACCGGTGGTTTTGAATGCTTGGATTTCCCCCACAATTGTGGGGACCAAATTTCCAAATTTTTATTTGGTAAAAAAAGACATAAAAAGAACAGACCCCTGTTACCACCAACTGTTGTCATCATATCATAAAGGAAAGAACTTTAGCAGTTGCAAAACATGGAGAGAATATCGTCTAGATAAAGGATACCTTTAAATTGAACGCATTTATCTCTAAGGAAAACTTAATGCATTCTTGTTATTTTTCTCAATTTGCCACAGGTGAGGGAAGATTTTACTCTATTCCTGCAACCACAGGTCTTGTCCACTGGCTTTTAGAATCACCTGGAAGAAGCTCTCATGGTATCGATGACCCGCTCTAGATCACAGTCTGAACCTCTGGTGGGGAGGTGAGGCTAGGCATAGGTATTTTTTAAATCTTCCCCCAAGTAATTCTCATATGTATTAGATTGGGAACCACTCCTTTAGTTCCAAAACTCAAACCCTTTCTTTCAGAGGTGGGTAAACTGAGGCCAAGAGAAGGGGCGTGAGCTAGTGCCACTGCTGGGGTGAGGACCAGTTCTTCCAACACTCCCAGGACAACCCTCTTCCCCAGACGCTTACTTGCTGAACAGAAACGGGGAATGGGGGCTTCCCTGGGTTTGTAGAGCAGTAACTTGAAGGGAGCCAGCTGCTGGGATCGAGGCCAGAGGGTGAGCGAAGGGGAAAGAAGGCGGCACTCACTGAATTAAAGGATCAGATTTTCTATATAAAAATAAAACCTAATGCAACACATAGAACAAACCTCCACCTTGAAAACCTGAATGACTTTGTTCCTGGTATTTCTTTTGGTTCATGCTTGTTGGTGACTTACAACCTCTCTGAGAAATGGAGCAAGCTTGTTTAGGGTTTCCCTAACAAGCCTACTTACTCAATTGTTGCTTGACATTAAAGGGAATTCAACTGACCCCATTTGCACTGGGGACCCAGGCTTGGCCACTGGCCAGCAGTGTGACCTTGAGCAAGTCACTTAACCTCTGTGGATGAGTTCCTATGTCCTCGGGTTTTTGGGAGACGCAAGTGATGCATGAGACTGCTTCTCCAGAGCCAGGCAGGTCAATTCAATAAATGATAGCAATTATTATGTTAATTGTTTTATGAATATGGCTCACTATGTGCCAGGTACAGTTTTAAGACCTTTATAAAAATTAATTCATTCAGTCCTCATTATAACCCCATGAGATGAGCACTTTTATTCTCCTAGCTTTACAGAAGGGGAAACTGAGGCACAGAGGGGTTAAGTCCCTTGCCAAGGTCACACAGCCAGACAGTGGCAGAGTCATGGTTCACACATAGGCAGGACTCTAGAATCTTCACTCTTAAGTGTTCCCTGAACCTCCCCACGTTTTTCCTTTCCCTTCTTTTCTCCCTTTGGAGCTCTACCTTTGCAAGAGTGGGGAACCAGGGCAGGGGTGATTCCAAAGCCCAAGGGCCCAAGTTTGAAATAGCTTCTGTGGAAGGAGAGAGGGGACCTGGGAACCCGAGGATGCCGGGCAGGATTGAGAAACAGGTGCGCTGGGGACCACAGGTCCGTGGGGCAAAGGGGTGCCTGAGGGGACGGCTGGCGGGCCTGCACTCCGGGAAGACAGGAGTGATTCCAGATTTACAGGTGTTCTCAGCGCTCTGCCGGCCTGCTCCCATACGGTGGGACAAGTGCGATTGGCCGTGGGGATGAAACGTGTCTGGCACGTGCAAAGTGTTCAGAAAACCCTTGCAGGGCACCCCTGGCTCTCTCTTGCCTCTGCCCCAGACAAGGTGGAGTGCAGTCCTCCTGGCTCCGGGAAGGGACACTCATGTTCTCAAGAATCCCCCTCCTTTATCTCTGCCCCCTCCCCAGGAACTGCCTCCTTTCTGTTCCACAGTTACTCATATGTATTCATGTGTGGGGAGAGCAACAATGGGCCACAGTGGAGCTAGTGTTTCCTGAGAGGAGATAGCAAAGGGCTGGCTCTGACTCACCTTGGCCTCCTCTGCCGCCCCTCCCGGGAAGTGCATTCAGACCCCACATCCTGCCTCTCTATGAGGAAGACTGGCAACAGGGTGTGTGGACTAGGGTTAAAGGCTCAGGCTTTGCAGTCAGATGATTAGTGATACCATCGGGCCTGTCCTGGCTCTGTCACTTACCGGCTGTGTGACTTTGGCCACTTGGCTTCATCGGGCTGAGACTGCTCAGGAGGGAGAGGGCAGTTAGCCTGCCTTTCAGGGCTTTGTGAGGTCTAAGCGTCCTCAGGCCCACAAAGGGGCTGCCACACTGAGAGGGCTCATGACAGGAAGGCCACACGGGTGGTGGCACAGGTGATGACAGTGGTGGCCATGGTGAAGGCATGTGGAGCCATGTTCTGCAGATGGCCCAGGGCCTCGGGGAATGTTCTCAGTGTTCTCCCCCACATGCAGCAACGGCCCAGGCTCAGGGGACACAGGGGGAACAATGGCTGCTCTGGGGTCAGTGACTTAGGTGTTCCAGGCCCTGCCCTTGTCAGGGATGGAATCCACTCTGGGGATGTGAAATGCCGGGCAAAGGGACTCCATGTGCTGGTCAGAAGGCAGAGGGGAAAGAGGCTCTTCCAGAGGGAAATTTCTGCTCTAGCCCCAAAGATAAGGTTCAAGGGCACCCCCTCCACCATCTATGCAGGCCATCCACAATCTCCTCGAATTCCCACTGAAGCACCCACCAACCTCTGGGCTTGCTGGTGCCACTGAACTGTCCTGGGGACTCCCTCCCTGGGGTGATGACAGTTAAACCTCACCTCAGAGGGCATATTTTGGATGAAGATGGGAGATGGCTTAGTCTACCTCAGTGTTCCCTGCTCCTTACAGAAGGTGCAGGGCTCTGAGAAATAAAAGGAATTTAACAAGAAAGTGGGCAAGGTATCTTTTTGAGCAGTTCAGTTAAAAATGTTTATTGAAAACATGTCTATTTCTCATGTTGTCATTTGGACAAACTCTGCAACAAGCGCATTTTACAGAAGAGGAAACTGAGGCTTAGAATTAAGGATTTGTACCAGTGGCAGAACTTGGGCTGACCTCTGCTCTTCCTACTCTAATGTCGATGGCAAAACTGAGCTCTAGCTTAAATCTCAATGAAATGACAGGAAACGAAGAACAACAACAGAAAAACACTTCCTATGCACTGAAGCTGTCTCTTTTGCACTCCTGGCACACTTTAAGCTATCCTGCCTCTGGGCTTTATCCAGTTGTCCTCCTTCAGAATTCCTGGAATTCCCTCCCAAACCTGGAAAACCCTAGCTAGCCTCCAAGATTGTCCTTGGTTGACGTTTCCTCCCCAAAGAAGCTTCGGAAAGAAGCAGCAAACTGAATCATCTGAACTTGGAAACTCTTTCCCAACATACAGCTGGGAAGTTGGTGGAAGTTCTAGGAACTCCCTGAGCTCCAGAGCTGCCCCCATCAACCCCCATACTGAGCGCTCCTTAGAGGCTGAGGCTGTTGGCATCCCCATTCTCTAAGCCCATCTCCTGCTGCTCCTAACAAAATGTTTGTTGAATGAGTCCGTGGCTGGGTGGGGCGGAAGAGAACCAGCTTCCCAGCTCTGTTCCAGGGCTGCCTTGCCTTTTCCCGACACAGAGATGATGGTGTTGGCGTGATGTGGGCAAAGTAAGCTCATGCTGCTTTGTGAAAACTGGCTCATTGAAGGCCCCCTTTGAAGCTGAAAGGAGTCCCTGTAGACAAACCAGTGGAAACTCTCCCCCCACACAGAGTGGGGAGCCCACTCCCCTCCCTGGGCTCTGGGTCTTTCACCTCCTTCTATCTTTCCACTCCCCACAGCAGCCTAGCAAGGGAGGCAGGCCAAGGGTTTGGATACCCATTTTGCAGATGAAGAAACTGAGGCCCCAGGGAGGAAACACAAGACTTGACCAGTCACAGAACTTATTACTGGTAGACCTCAGCTCCCCACCCCCACCTGACGGCTGGTGATCCCAAGCCCCTGCATCTTTCAGCATCCCGGGCTGCTGAAGCAGAGAGCAACCCTGACAGGTCTGTGGAGGAAGGAGAGGGTGTCGTATGGGGACACTGCCTGTCCTGCAGCCCCAGGCTAGGCCCTCACTGATCTCTTTTTCTGAACTTCTGGGACAACTGAGTCTTCTTGTTTCCCTGATGTCCACACTCCAGGGCTTCAGTCCAAGCTTGAAACACAGATGTCTCTGAATTACTAACCCTTGGTCCACGGCGGACAGCACTAAGTCTGATGCACAACAGGCCCTTCCTGCAGACTGGGCTTTGACATGTTCCTGGTTATTTCCTATTTGATAGTCACAGCTTCTTTTTTTTTTATCTTTTTTTTTTGTATTTTTTTAATATAATTTATTTTATTATCATTAATCTACAATTACGTGTGCAATATTATGGTTATTAAACTACCCCTTCATCAGGTCCCCCCCACCAACCCCATTACAGTCACTGTCCATCAGCGTAGTGAGATGCTATAGAATCCCTACTTGTCTTCTCTGAGTTGTACTGCTCTCCCCGTGCCCCTCCAACATTACATCTGCTAATCGTAATGCCCCTTCTTCCCCCTTGTCCCTCCCTTCCCACCCATCTTCCCCCTCCCTTTCCCTTTGGTAACTATTAGTCCGTTCTTGGGTTCTGTGAGTCTGCTGCTGTTTTGTTCCTTCAGTATTTTTTCTTTGTTCTTATACTCCACATATGAGTGAAATCATTTGATACTTGTCTTTTTCGGCCTGGCTTATTTTACTGAGCATAATACCCTCTAGCTCCATCATGTTGTTGCAAATGGTAGGATTTGTTTTCTTCTTATGGCTGAATAATATTCCATTGTGTATATGTACCACTTCTTCTTTATCCATTCATCTACTGATGGACACTTAGGTTGCTTCCATTTCTTGGCTATTGTAAATAGAGCTGCAATAAACATAGGGGTGCATCTGTCTTTTTCAAAATGGGCTGCTGCATTCTTAGGGTAAATTCCTAGGAGTGGAATTCCTGGGTCAAATGGTATTTCTATTTTGAGTTTTTTGAGGAACCTCCATACTGCTTTCCACCATGGTTGAACTAATTTGCAGTCCC